>JAYDZG010000043.1:1234109-1244562 GCA_034509265.1 Microcambeva bendego
CATTTAGTTTGAGCGTCCGAAAACCTAGTGCAGAATTTTCAGTGCACTCAAAAAACAAAAAAAAACAATGGACATCAAAAAGTAGTGTACTACCGATGGGCACTAGCCGGGCACGGTTACCCATAATGCACTGAGTTGGGGAATTCATTCTGCTATAGAGTGAACTACATAGTTATCAAAGTAGGGAATAGGGAGTCATTTTGAACACAGGGCTACACTTTGACCAGTAAGCATGCAAATCAGCACAGTGTACAGACAGACACCCTGATCAATGCGAGTGTAGCACTGAGAAGGTCCTGGGTTTGATCCGGGTCCTTTCTGTGTGGGGATGGCATGTTCTCCCTGTGTCCACGTGGGTTTCCTCCAGGTGCTCCGGTTTCTTCTTATAGTCCAAAAACATGCACGTGAGAAAAATTGTCCATGATGTGTTTGATATAAACTTGTGAACTTGATAAACCTCAGCAGCCAGTTGCTGCATCAGTCATGAGAGACCTGATCCAACAGTTGTTCATGTGGTCGCTCAGCACATCCAGCAGGAAGAGCCGAGACTATGATCTGAATTATGTTAATCCTAAACTTGGTTTACAGAAACCCTGAGCTCTGTTGTACCCAGAATGTTTTTACTTGTCATTACTCATATACAGATGCACAGTTCAAAAAATATTCCTTTGCATATCTGGAGTTGGAGTTATAGTTGGAGTTATAGAGGAGTCAGCCATCAGCCATCGTTCAGCATTCCTGGAGCAGACAGGGTTAAGAGTCTTGCTCAAGGACCCAACAGTGGGTGCACAGCAGAGCCTGGATTTGAACCACCAATCTTTGGTTGACTGCGCAAAGCTCTAGGCTACCACTCGTTCCCAACTGCTGAACCAATACATCATTTTTGGAAGATAAGTCACATGACTTTACCTTTTTCCAAAAAACCTAAACCAGCCAAAAGATGTGAGCAAATGAATGTTGATATGATGCCGTGGAATGGATTACTGCTGCATCTTTGACAGAGGCATGCGACAGATAAATTATTAATTATACTTATTAGGGTCGACAGGCCTTTAAAACAAAACCCATCCATCATTCAATCAGCACCGGCATGAGAAGCGTCAGGAACATGATGAGCTGATTCAACCTTCTAGAGATTACAGAGACCCAATCTGACTGAATAATCAGGAACACAAACATCTCAAACACTAGCTTACATTTTCTTTAAAGATTTACCAGGCTCTGGATTCCACTATGAAGAACTCAAACATCCCACCAAACATAATTCAAGAGTTGCTTTAAGATTCTGAAGGATAAATCAGGACCACAATCCTGATTTTTATGATTATTTTGCTTTACTAGTGTAAATCTGACCACTGCTGCAGTGGGGCTGGATCTCACAGATGTGGAATTGTGCACAGCAGGAAGGAATAAGATGTGGAAGGAAGAAAACCTATACAGACACGGGGAGAACACAGACTACTCCCACCAGGGACTCGAACCAAGACCTCCTCGGCCACTCTGTTCCAACTGTTAATAAACCCATAAATCATTAGGTCACAAAGTGGCTTTCTATGACTGAACAGATGTCTTTTTAAAAACAATTTAAGAATTAATTCGAACTGCGTCTCTGCACTTCTGGTGTTTCAGGAGACAAATGAAAGATAATTCATTGTAAAACACGGTGTGGACGCTCATTAGAAACCGTTGTACATCACCGCCATCTACTGGCTGGTACAGGTAGTAATTCCACATTACCGCAGTAATACCTTCCAGAGAGGCTATTAACCCCATTTTGTAAGAAACGAACAAAACAACAAAAATGCTTTTTTTTTTTTTTTTTTACTATTTTATTGAAATTCAAACTATGAATCAAAGACCTAAATTCAGCAGACATGAAATGTAATGCATCATGTTGAAATTCTTAAAGGTCTGTAGAAACCAAAAGGGAATTAAAAGATCACTTAGGAGGCCTCAGTTACACAGAGAGCAAAAAAAACAAACAAAAAAAAAGCAAAGTTAAATGGTTTGCTTAACAAAAACGCCGGGCCCGACACGCCCCTCTAACAAATTCAAATCAGGTCCTAAAGGGCAGATTCTGACTTTACTACCCGACATCACGGCGCATCAGCATGATCCGCTCAAACCAAAGAAAATCAAAGAGAGAACAGAATGTGGTCCGGACCGGGTGGGGACGTGATCCACCAAGGTCCAGAGATAAGTGCCTCGGTCGCCATGTTCACCGTACTGATGGAGATGATGGAGGCGGTCAGAGTGAGATGCTGCCGACCTGTGATATCACAGGTGAAAACAACAGCGTCCTGATCTCAGCAAGTGATTGGTCAGCAAGAGAACAAAGGCGGAGCTTATGTTATAATTGATTGTCCAATCAGAAAAAAACTGTCTATCCTTTTAATGCATTACTTTACTGAACTAAGAGGTTAAATGCATCTATAACTAATTTCAGTCTATACACACCACCTGGTCAGAAGTATTTGGACACTTGACCATCAGGTCTAACATACATTTCTAGAACAAATGCCATTACAAGAATAACCCATGTGTGAGAATTAAGCAGATATCTAAGCGATTGAGGGCCTCGGTCAAGGGCCCAAAAGTGGCCGTCTGATAGTAGTGAAGCTTGAACCAGTGACTTTTTGATTACGACCCCAGTTTCTTAAACACCAGGCTACAACTGCCTCATAAGAGCCATCCTGAGAAAGCGTCTCAAGACTTTGAAGTACGTCTGTGGGAATCTGTGCCCCTTCAGTCAAAAGATCGTTTGGGTTCAGAGCTCAACGCGGACCGATGGCGCTTCTTCAAACTGAGCATGTCTGTCTTTAAAGCCCTTGCATTAAAAGGGCGCTCCCTAAACCGATATAACAGCAAACATTTAGCAACCGCTGGGGCAGAAAAACATAAATAAAATAAAAATCAGGAGTGTGTCCCAATACTTTAGTCTGCGTAGAGGATCTGAGGTGTGTGGACACAGTTAAATGATTCAGTTTCTTAATTCCCTATAAAGAGCTTTAAAAAATATTTGTATGTGTTATTTAAAGAACCCAGTATGGTGAGTGGAGAGCTTTTGGTCCAGCAGAGTTCTAAAGAACCTGAAGAAGCTTTGTTAGGACGTTTGGATGCATGCTGGCAGTTGAAGGAGAACCGACCGTGATGTGCTGGGTGGTGATGAGTGGAAACAAAGGAATATATACAGTACAGATACAGCAGCCTACAGGTTTAGGAACCGTTCTCCTCCTTGGTGCCGTTGGACTCCAGCGCTCTCTTCTTGGCTGCGGGTTCTACGAGGAGGAAAATCAGAAAATATTGTAAGACCAAACTAAATATGTCACGATAACAGAACATCTCCTGTACGGTCACAGAGGGGGTAGAACAGTTAACCATAGCATCTTAAAAAACACTTGACTATGAAACTGTTGCCACAAATTTGAAGGAACGTCGTTTATTTTGAATAATTAATTTATTACGTAATACGAATATTAGGCAGTAATTAAAAGAGGCGTCTCAATACTCATGATCAGATATAAGTAATTTTAACATTGTTATGGCTTTTTCATGGCAGTATATAAGTCATGCAATTTAACACTTATTTATTTAGAACAATTGACATATAAAATATAATTCTGAATATGTTTGTTACAGCTGTAGAAAGAACACAAAGCAACCCCTGTAAGAGGGGCGGGGTTTAAAAGTAGCCAATCCCAGAGCGTTATTCATTTCTCCTTGCTGCCGATTGGCTGCTGCCCTGCGACACATCTATTGCAGATGAAGCCAGACATTCAGGGATAACAAAGCTTAACCAGTTTTTGGAGCAAAAATTTTTTGACCACATACAAAGATTTGGTGCTCTAGGAACATAGGAACCTCGTTTATTAAACAGCTAAGGCACTAATGCTTCTCCTCACCTGCATAGTCACCATCAGCTTCATCATCATCACTGTCAAATTTGGTTTTCTTTCCCTGGAACTGCGTCGTATCCCGTCCTCCTCGATCCCTGCGTCCGCCCCGACCTCGCCCGTGCCCCCGGTGACCCCCTGCAGGCCGGACACACACCACGCAGATTAAAAACAAGCTGGTTTTACCCAAACTTAGACGGACGCTGCACGCCCACGTGGTGCACGAGACACACCTCTTCCTCCTTTGCGTTTGTTGAGCGACTCCTGCTGGCTCTCGACGATCTTCTTCAGCGTCTCCATCTCGGCGTCTCCTTCTAGCACCTCCCACTGAACTTTTTTTTCTTTAATCTTCAGCTCGGACCCTCCCGCTGCTTCTAGGGCCTCCTTGGCGTCCGAGCGGAACAGGATGGTACCCTGTGGTCGAAAAAGGCAGAGTAGCTTTCATTTTGTTGGTTCCATGTTTCCTCGTTAGTTTAATTTAGTTTGGATAGAGAGAGAATCCAGGAAGTATTCACAGCACTTCACTTTCCCCAGATTGTTGTTACAGCCTTATTTCCAAAATAAATTACAGTCATTTTCCCTTAAAATTCTACACACAATACATGTATATAAGTATTGATTCTGTGGTAAATCAAGTTGAGTTTACATGATTTGGAAAGGCACACACTCGTCTATTGAAGGTCCCATAGTTGAGCACATGTCAGAGCACAAACCGAGCCATGAAGTCCAAGGAATTGTCTGTAGACCTCTGAGACAGGATTGTAGCAGCATTGATGGTCCCAATGAGCACAGTGGCTTCAATCATCCATAAATGGAAGAAATTTGGACTCTTCCTAGAGCCGCCCGGCCAATCTGAGTGATCTGGGAAGAAGGGCCTTAATTAAGGAGGTGATGAAGAGCCCAAGGGTCACTCCGACAGAGCTTCAGCTGAACCTTCCAGAAGGACAACGATCTCTGCTGCATTCCACCAATCAGGCCTGTGTGGTAGAGAGGCCAGACGGAAACCACTCTTCAGTAAAAACGGCAAAGACAAGTTTGCCAAGGCACCTCAAGGACTCACAGACCATGAGAAACAAAAACTGAGTGTCATGTGTGGGGGAAACCAGGCACTGCTCATCACCTAGACAGTCCCATCCCTAGAGTGAAGCATGGTGGTGGCAGCATCATGCTGCAAGGTGTTTTTCAGCAGCAGGACTTGGGAGACTGGTCAGGGTCGAAGGAAAGATGAATGCAGCAATGTACAGAGACATCCTTGAAGAAAACCTTCTCCATAGCGCTCTGTATCTCAGACTGCTTTGGCAACCCCAACACCCTCCGGCTGCTTTAAGACATACGGAGGTCCACACTATACTCTCTGCATCCCTCCACCCCTTCAACAGTCAGTAGAGCTTCAGACTGGGCTTAAGACTCATCACTACAGGTAGGCCAACCCATGTTCGTCCCACAATGCACCGCAGTTCTCACCTCCTTGGCTCCTCTGGTAAAGTCGATCCACTTGATCTGAGCGTGCTCGGCGAAGATTTTGTGAAAGTCCTCACGAGAAACCTGATCCAGGTCACCTGAGAACTTCAGCACACAGCCTCTCTGCTCCTCCAGAGATTTCTGCAACATAAAGCAAGGGTCTCCCATTATTCAAGTAAAAAGGAGATCCACTGAGAAGCTAAAAAAATAAAATAAAAAAACCTCCAACACTCTGTAACCTCACAGCGTGTAACCTAATGTGAAATTCCACGAGATTTAACATCTAAACTTTGAACTTACTGTAAATGGAGAGAAAATAAGTTCCAAGATTAGAAGTGCCAACAATAATGCTCATGCAGATTTAGTTCTCAATAACGTCTTGAGGGATTTTTAACTCCCTGAACCAACTTAAATCAAGTCGGATTGAATTCTTTCCTTACTTTTTCCACTTTGAAATGAAATTTCTTAAGACCCTTTGGCATTCATCTTTACCAAAGGTGACGATACTTGTGGAATGACTGCATTTATTTAAACTATAAAAAGCCAGCCAGTCATTTAACTCCTAATAAAATCCTCTCACCATCTCTTCCTCTTCGGCCTGCTTCTGCTTCTCTTCTTTTTCACTGAAACGCAAACATTTGGTTTGTTATCCATGCAAACACAGACACGGCTTCTAGAACGGTGGATCCGATTCGGGTCCTCACCTCCTGGCTTTGGCCTTTGCTTGAGCACGACCCTGCTTCCTCTCCTCTCCTTTCTTAGTGAAGTAGTCCTCCCTGAACAGACACCATCAAATGTTAAACAGAGCGGCGGTGCCTATTAACCACAGCTGGTCCAATAAACCCCAACATCTGAATGTTTCATTTAGAAATGGCGCTCATAACGAACATACTTCATCAGGACGATCATGTCGTTCCCGTTAAACTGTTTCACATCGTCTCGGGCGACGAAAGCCTTCGCTGCTTCTTCAGACTCCAGCACTGCAAAAATAGAGCCCTGCAGAAAGCAGCAGCAAAGACACAAGACGGGTTCAGATGGTAGGAAGGGATTTTGCTTTAAAGCTGTGGAAGGATTCTGTGGAAGGATTGTTATTTTAGAAAGATTGTCTAATCATCGAGTGGCTCTCAACCTTATAATTGACACAGATCTCCGCTCACCCTCATATTCTGGGGTCAAACACTAGTACCATGAACCACAGGATATTAACGGCACACAAAATTCTAACTAGCAACTTAAATCACACACTAGACCAGGACTCACGAACATAGTGCCCACGGGCACCAGGTAACCCCCGAGTCCCATATCAGACGCCTGCAGGCCTGTTCTAAATATAATAACTCACCAGTGAGGTGAATCGAATATTTAATTATGTTCAGTTGCTGCTCTTTAATTACACTTCAATGTATATAGATCTTATTAGAATTTAAAATATTTAGATAAGATTAACTCTGACCCAGTGAACATGGGACGTTTTTTTTCCTTTAAGTTATCGTCTGACAATTTAAACAGTATTAAAAACTGATGTGATCCGTTTCCCACCTGGTTAAATCATTGTTGAAAATAATTGTAGAAGATCATTAAGGTGATCAGGGTCTTCATATAGATAAGTGAGTATCATTAATAATAATAATAATAATAATAATATAGAACTAAAGGCAAACTGAGCAAATTTGTTATTTCAGAGGTGTGTGTCAGACCGGTAACCCTTCGTGTGACACAGAACCCATAAAGCAGCTCTCCGTTTCATAAAGGTTGGTGACTTCTGCACTAAATAGCCAAAATCTTGGAGAGCTTGAACTCATCTTTGCTTAGCAGGATTACTTTTAAAGTACGGCAAGTCACTTTGGATACCAATAATGTAAAAAGTAATGTAGGGGTCACATTCGGCAGCTTTAACCTGAGGACAATAGACTACATGGCCAAACGTATTCAAACACCTTACAGTGAGCTTGCTTTAATCTTTAAACATTTTTGCACATTTGGTCTAAATGCTTGTGACATCAGGGACACAAACGCTGCTCGCAATCAACATCCCAGTGGCTTTACAGCAAGGTTAAAGGTCAGGGCCCTGTATTGTTTCTAAAACTAACTTGTCAAGTCGAATCGTGTCTCCGCTGACCTTGCTTTGTCCACCACAGTCATGGTGAAGGAAAGAAAAACAGGGATTCCCTAAATGTTCAACATATCTACACACATTATTTTACATTAAAGATTTCATACAGCTCATAGAAATGTGAGTTTTTATAATTTCCGAACACAAATGATGAAAAACACTTTAGTTGTAGAAGGTGAAACTCTTACTTTAAAGGTCTTCTGCGGACCTTTCCTCATGTGAATGTTCTCCACGTGTCCTTTATCAGAGAGCCAGTCTTTAATACTGTCCAGGGTCGTGTCCAAAGGAAAACCTTTCTGTGGAACAAACGCCAGCCGACATTAGCGAGATGTGAACGACTCTGAACCGCAAATGTCTATAATTAACTCCTGAATGCTGAAACTAATGTACAATCAAATGTGTAAGTACTGAGGTACTGAGCGGGGCCCTGTACGCCGGGGCCCTGCACGCCGGGGCCCTGTACCAGCACTCACCATGTAGACGGATTTGTGTTTAAGAGCGTCCTTGTACTCCTCGTTGTGTTCTGGTAAAGGCTTGTCTGGGAGCCGCCTGATTTTGGTCTGATCCTCACTGAGCTCCAGCAGGCCAGTCGTCGACTTCTTCAGAGACTCCACGATGACTGCAGCGTCTGTGGTCAAACTCTTCAGTCTGTGGAGAGAATCAGCAGTGGACTTTAAATTCCTGCCAAAGTGGAGCTGAATGAGATGAATTATGTTCCATTAGAAACTATAGAAATTTCACCTTGCTTAATCAATCACAGTCATTTAAAACTGTATAAAATTCCTTGTGAAACAAAGAATTGAATAAAAAGGAAACTACAAAATTGCCCGTTACTTAAATTGATGATGATTATCTGATTAGTCGCAGTCGACTCTCTGTCACTTTATGGATCATCGATCCATGAAGTATTTCGGCAATGATAGTGGACTAGTTTGCCATTGTTTTCTCCACCCCTCCCTATTTATCCGGGCTTGGGACCAGCGTGCAGCTGTTTCCAGTTACACGGTTGGGTAAACCTACAGGATGATTCAGTCTCTCCAATTAACCTGGTAGCATGTCTTTGGACATGCCCGGTTGCCTGGTTACTTAAATTACACTCATATAAATAAAGAATAACCAGTTTTGTAACCGTAACTTAACATATTGCTAAAACTTAATTGATACAACTTCCTTAATATCCTTAATTTCATTTAATGAAGCATTTATCTATCCATACATCAAACTGAGGTTTGTACAATTTCAGTTTGAGAAACGTCCCACTTATTGCAACTTGATCGAACCTGAACTTGTCGTTTTGTACCTGTTAAATTTGAGCATGGTCTCCAGAGTAACCCAGCCATCATCTAGCTGGATCTGCTCCTTCAGGAAACGGTCTCGAGGAAGATTGTGGTCTCCAAAATAATACTGCAAAAAAAAAAAAAAAAAAACATCAGATGATAACTACTCAGTTTAATGGATATCAGTTTAAGAAGAAGAGGCGTTAAACACACCAGTGTAGAGATCTAATCTCAGCTCTGCTATCAGCCAGCCAGGCACTTGCATTGGATGGATTCAACGGTGTAAAAGAGAGAAAACACTAAAAAACCCTCACCTCTATCTGTTCGGCCACCTTCTTCTCCAGAGAAGTCATTTCATGTTGCTCACCCATCTAAGAGACAAAACAGAGAACACGTCAGAAGAACCAACCTTTCCACTAATTTAGTAAGTGCTCAACCGCAGTTACTTAAGGAATCAAACACACCACTATTATCGGAATCAAAAATCACCTGAACAAACCATAAATGAATTTGAAATGCCCATTAAAAACACGGAATCAAATGCCATCTAGAGATGGAAACACTCCCACTGGCTTTGAGTAGAACGACCAGACTGAGCCCAACTCTTCAGGCAGACTGGCTACATGATTGGCTACAGTGCTGCTGGTGCTGGATCTGAATAAATCAGGCTGTGTGATTATCTAACAAACATGCGCCAGCTTCACGCATGGTCCAAAACTCAAAGAAAACATCTCTACAGCTTGTGGAATCCATGCCAATGAGGGCAGCTGTATGGGGGTTAGGGTACTGGTCCAGTAATCAGAAGGATTCCGGTTTAAGTCTCATCACTGCCAGGATGCAACAGTTGGACCCCTGAGCAGAGAAAGGTCCTTAACCCTCAACTGCTTAGAACGTATAGTGGGCCAAATGTAAACGTCACTGAAGATGTTCAGAGAGCTCAGTATGAGTTGATTTATATTTACAGTACACTAATAGTTTTATTATTCTTATGATGTATCTTGGCCGACAGAGAAGGTGACTTTAAGTGTTGTAGAAGTTCAAACGAATGTCTTGAACTTCCTGTGAATCGTTCGCGTGTAAATGAACCACGCTGCCCGCGCGTGGACTGGCGAAACCACGCGAGAACACGGAGCGTGCCGGTGAGATTTGGATTTAACTCATTCAACTACCTTTAAGTGAAGAAAATCCGTGAAAATGCTTTTTTCTCTGTTTTTTCCTCACCGGCTGTCATTAGATGCGATTATTTAACAACCCCAAGATAGAGAACAGAGAGAGTAAAACGTGTATTACTGGGTTTAAGCACGTTTTTGAGCTGTTACTATATATATGTTTGTTTAGCCATGATAAACTGAGCTTTCATATTCTAGTATTAGTATTTAATACATGATAGTTCATTATAATTATGAATAATATCACCGAGTGAATTAAAGCGCACAGGCCATGCTGTATGATTTTCATATTATACAGAACATGTGTAATGCATCTTACAAACACCACGTAAACATTCGATGTTACAAAACAACACCACACAGACAACTTAACATTAAACTACAGTCATAAATAACATTTCGGGGTTTAAACACTCACTTTTATATGCTTTATTCTGTCTGAACCTGGAAATCTGCGACTGCGCTTCTCTCACGTTTCCAGCATGGACGTACAGGCTACCAGAAACAACTTGTACACATGTGCGCATGCGCGATTTACGT
>JAYDZG010000043.1:1348798-1364466 GCA_034509265.1 Microcambeva bendego
TCTATCTATCTATCTATCTATCTATCTATCTATCTATCTATCTATCTATCTATCTATCTATCTATCCATCTATCTATTAACATATCTAACTAACTAACTAACTAACTAACAAGCAAACAGAAAATTAGTTAAAAAAAAAACTCCTGTGAGATAGAGAGTATGAAAAACCCTGTCTCACCATCCTGTCACAGTTTGCCACAACGTTGTATATTTCCTAGTATTGCATTTAATTTCTGACACTGCTTCAGCCTTGTATTCGTTTTGCTTGTCATCACTTCATGACTGATGGAGTGAGCTTTAAATCCAAGTGAGCGAATAAAGTGTTGTTCAAAAGGATATTTAAAAGTTAAGACGTGCAATGTCTTCTGGGGGAGCGACGGCAAAATCATGTAAAGAAGCTTTCCATGATGGAGCAGTGTGAGATCAGAGCAGAGTGACGTGATGGTGGAGAGAACAACGAGTGAAAGAACTAAATCCACACTGACATGGTAAAGGCAGAGCCCCCAAAAAAACTGATAAAGAAGTAAACTAGAAGAATGTGGGCCCCGACCATGAAACCCCTTCCTAACTCCTCTTTGCAGTTATGAGAGCTTCTACTTCCTTTTAAGATTCTTCACTTTGTTCGTGAGTGGGTCTGTTGATGGGCATTGCTTTTGGACAATAAGGTCTGGTGAGCAGTCAGTGTTCCAATTCATGTCACAGGTGTTAAACATGGTTCATATCAGTCGTGGTCCTTCCCCAAACTGTTCACAGTTTTTACAAACCGTATACAAAAGTATGTGGTTACAGACCAAATTGAATATGAATTCATTTATTAAATAATGTCTCATCAGGAGTTTAGTGTGTGTGCGTGTGTGTGTGTGTGTGTTGAATGTTTTGTATATATCTCAGCAGTCTAAATGCTATTTTACTCAGAGAGAGAGAAATCTTTTAAAAGCTCTCAGAAAAGAGAGGCGTTATTGTTTTAATCCTCTTAGCTCCTGTCAGTTCCACACACTTTGGTGTTTAGGCTTAGATGAGGTCTTGACTCCTCAATCCTAAAATCCTCCACTGAATCCTCTCTCTCTCTCTCTCCCTTCTTCTTCTTCAGTGTAAAGGAAATGCTAACACATCCAAATGAGGGAATAGCGTGTTGCTATTAGTATGTAGAGGTTTTGTTAATTATTTATTTGATGGCTATATGTAACATCATCACGATCGATGCATCAAACATTGATAAAGCAATACTAGTGTGTATGACAGATTTAAAGTGATGTTTACATTTTTTATATATTGATAATGTAAATCACACACACACACACACACACACACACACACACACACACACACACACACACACACAAACCATTTAGATCATTAAGACAAGAAACAACTGAGAGCAAACCAGGATCAAATCCATGTTTCCAGGACCATCGATGCTGCACTTCATTGTAATTATTGTCTTCTCACCAACTTAATTTGTTTCTATATTTCTTATGTACATCCCAGTGCTCTCTCTCTCTCCCTCTCTCTCCCTCTCTCTCTCTCTCTCTCTCGGTGTGCTTTAAAACCCCCTCACAGCTTCATGTGGGGGGTAAAACTCTCATACACACCTCATCACACAGATTGTACCTCCTCTATTCCTTCCTCCATCTTCAAGATAGAATTAAACTGGGACTGACTGAACTCCAGCACTGGTACAGAGAGGAGAATTACTGAGACCTGCAGACAGGTGAGTGCATTAACTTCCTCGAAAACACTTTAATGTATTTTTGTAAAACGGCACATTTAAATAATAATCGTTTTTTTTTTATTTATATACAAATAACTGGCAACATAATTTGATAATTTGATAGATCATTAATAATCTGTTAAAAGTCTTTGTTTAAAATCTTATATATAATTTAAAAACGATTTCTAAAGTTTGTCTTTTAATTATCCGGAATGTCTGTTCATTAGCAGAGAAAATTTAAAATATTGTTTAATCTAAACTTATAATGTCACTAAGTTTTTTACTTGAAATTATTGTACCAACATTTAAATACTTTATTTATGTTACTAATAAAACAAAAACAACATCATCATATTTCCTACTGAAATATGTATATTAAACATTCAATTTACAGTTTTACATCAGAGGTCATTATGAACAATTTTATTACAATTGAGTCCAAAAGTCTACAATAAAAAGCCTAAATTCCATCATTTAAACATATTTTAATATGACTTTGATGCTCAATGGTGTCCATTAAGGTGAAATCTGGTTAATTAGTTAATAATCTCTTCCCAGGTTTATTCTCTGAGCTGGTTTTCTGTATAATGGACTAATTTGGGGATTTTCTATGTGCTAAATAAAACTTAAATTATGTAATAATAAGACTTCATTCTTCAGTCTTCACTAAGACTGGAAACCCCGAAGTGTTTAGTTCATCATGAAACAGAAAGGCTGAGAGCGCAAAAGTGAAGTTAGAAAAACGTATAGAAGCGACGCTCGGTGGTTTAATACCACGTGGTCGCGTCAAATTTAATTTTATTTATTACTGTAGGCATAATTGAATACCTTCGTCAATTCGCAAAACTTAAGCTGTTAGGCTAAAATGAATTTGCACTTTTTGTTGAAATATTTATTAATATCAGCCGTTTTACGCACAGACCTGCGTGTGCAGTCAACTTAAGACGCACCAACAGGACAGAAAATGGGTGTGACCCACCCTGTCAGGGGGTAAATAAAGGTTTTAAAGGGTTTTGTTAAGTCTTTTGGTTAAATGAGGTACTGAAAGGTGATATACCGCCAAAGGATGCAAACGTGTCTAAATATTTAGCGTGAAACTCCAAACTTACTGCATTTAAGAGTCGAAACCACCGCGACCCTGACCAGTATACAGCGGCGATTAAACAGACAGTGATTGGATAGATAAATAGAGTGGAACTGCATTGCGTTGTTTGGGTTTTGGCTTTATATTGTAGTGTAATAAATTAAAAGAATGAATGTTCGTTAGTGCATCAGTGCTTCTGTTTTTATTTATGAATGTGTTAATGTTGAGAGAAGATAAATTATCAAAATGCAATAAAATGTTCTTAAACAGTATTTTAGAGCCAGAGAAAGAAACCGAGTGACATTAATACGTTAATAAAACATTTAGTTGACTTCGGTTTTGAAGATCATTGTTTTGCTCTGTTCATTTACCAACTTGGATGATTTGTTAAACACTTTTTAAATAAACTATTTAAAGCTTAATACATTACAGCTAACGTTTACATTTCTAACTCCTCATAGAAATACATTTTGTCGTTTTACTAATATGGAAAGAAATGTAAATTCTTTTTTTTTCTTTGCCATAAACGAAAAAAGACGAAACAAATAAAAAAAATAAGCCAAATGAAGCACTTAATTTAAATTGTTTATATTCCACGTGTTTCATATAAATTATTTTAGAATTTACTGAAATTTTACTGATTTGTATTTTAGTTTTATTTCGTTTAGTTTTGTTTTTATCTTAACTACGTACTGTAGTTTAGAGTTTATTAAATTAAATTCGTTAAGTTCTTAAGAGAAGTTTTCAAATTTTAATACAAAGCGACTGTCAATGTTTTTATCTCTTTATTTATATTTATATTGGGATTGTACTGTCGTGTTTGATAAACTGTTTCAACAGCAGCAACAACTAAAGCAATAATAATAATAATAATAATAATAATAATAATAATAATAATAATAATTAAAATAATAATGTGTGGAGAAGGTTAAAGGGGTGTGTATGGGGGTGCAGTGAGGTGTGTGAGTAGAATAAATCCCCAATATAAACTAACACAACGCGATAAACAGCTGCTACTCCACTAATTATATTACTCACTTATTAAACAGTAATGATTTTTATTATACATATTTAATAAATTACCATTTTAAACGTAGAGCAGTTTAATACTCCTACTACGTTGTAACTTATTTGTGTATTTCATTAAAAGCATGATCAAAAAAGTGCAAATAAATTTTAAAGCTGAAATTAAACAACATATAAACCTTATCTGGTATTTATTTGATTAGTACATTTTCAAATGTCTTTTCCTTTAAGTGATGTTAAAGTGCACTGCGAGTGAGTTACATGCATGCGTTTTGGGGAAAGGTTGGTTCGGCTCTGACTCTTTACTAAATCAAACATCTACAGACCTCACTTACTTTAATTCTGTCAGCTTTAATGGAATGACCATGTTCAGTTAAAGTATTGCCAGTATTGCCAAGAACGTAAGAATACCAGTTAAGACAATGATTCTTATAAATAATAAATACTTAAATACAGGCCGGTGTAAATGTGTTTACCAACAGTGCATTCTATATTTTTACATTCTGTGAGAAAGTGCAGCTGTCTCTGCTGTTTAATGATCTTTAATAATCATTAAATAATATTTGACCGAGCGTTTGTCAGTGTGGTTCTGCATTATTGTGCTCAGGCTCTCCAACACATGCTGTAGTTTTAGGACCTGGCCTTCACTTTGCTTCGTGTGTCTGAGTGGAGGGTTCTTTAGTTTGGTGTGGTTCAATTGTACTGCAGTTTGGCTCTGACCTGGGACAAACTTACACAGAATAGTCGTGATTGCCCTAGAATAGTCTTTAACAATCAAACATGGACGAAACCATCAGGGTTTGTGTTCATCGTGAGATTTGTGGATCTGTGGATAGGATATGAGATTCATTAGCGAGCCACATCACTATTTCCAACCTCCAGAGTTTTCTCCAGAAACGTGGAGACTGAGCATAAAAATTAAGTCTATACAGGGGCAGTTGTGATTTTAGTGTGTTAAAGCTTAAGAAAGTGTAGATGCATGGAGCGAACAGATCACTGGAGTTCAACAGTAGCCAACATACATAAAAATAACATAACATGTCAAAAGAGGGTCTTTACAAAAAGCTGGTCCTGTCAGCACACCCATATGATGTCACCTGACATACCTGAGCTCTGACCAATAGTCTGACCAAATACACATCAGCATCCAACTTATCCCAACACGAATCTGCTCGTTTAGGTCTTTGGCAATATCAAGACTGCATTTGAATCTGAGAACACAGGATGGAGTTCAAGGTGTTTCCTGGGGTGAAATATTACCCGGATAAAAGCTTGGAGGGGAAAGGTCCAGTTCGACTTTCAGGCTAGACCAGAGAAAAAATACATTTATCATGATCCAAATGGTATTTAATATCTTTTTATAAACCACAGCCTGATTAAATATCATCCTTGTGGGTTTTACAAAGATATTGCAAATCTTAAGCAATGTCTTTTCTTTCCAGTACTCTGTGATTTTTGTATTTTATCTAAATGACAATAAAACAACAAAATCTCTCTCTCTGTCTCTCTCTCTCTCTCCGTTGATCTTCAGAATGCAGCATTATGGGGTGAATGTGAATGGAGGATACTCTATACAAGCCATGAACTCCCTCAACGCCATGTACAACCTCCACCAGCACACCGCCCAGAGCGCGCAACGGGCCCCTGACTACCGGCCCTCCGTGCACGCGCTCACACTCGCAGAAAGACTGGCAGGTAGGAGTTAAATATCCAATTTGTATTATCAGTAACACAATTGAAATGTTTAATTAAGTTTTCTTCAACAAATTTGTTAAAGATTCAAGTCAGCTTTAAAAAAATGCAGATATTTTAGCAACGTTATTTAAAGCTGCGTTCTTTTGTACAGGCAGTGGGGGGCGCTGTTTTATGCTATATGAACCAGAAGTGGCCACTATGAAAAACCTTTCTGTGCAATAGACAAACTGCTGCTCTCCATTACATCAAAAAAGTGTATTTCTCAATTATAATTTCTATTTTCCATGAATTCTAAATATTTTCATCCACAAAAGGTGGAACCACTGATTTAAAATAACGTCAGCTTTGCTAGGTTGACCCCCTAAAACAGCCTAATCTAAATGTACCAGAATAATACTTGGATTTCACATGGACTGGGTTATTTTAGCCTTTATTCTTTTATTTATATTTTGTGAATGCAAAAGCAATGATGTGCTTGTTCGTTTTACAGACATCATCCTGGAGGCTCGTTACGGCTCTCAGCACAGGAAGCAGCGTCGGAGTAGAACCGCTTTTAGCGCCCAGCAACTGGAAGCTCTTGAAAAAACCTTCCAAAAAACTCACTACCCGGACGTAGTGATGAGAGAACGGCTCGCCATGTGCACCAACCTGCCCGAGGCTCGAGTACAGGTACAGACCCATCAGTACTGTGCATGGCCACTAGGTGAACTCATAAACATACGTGAGATTCACTGATGTTTAATGAAAAGTACTCAAATATTCCACTTGTAGTTCTTGTGTGGTAAAAAAGTGGCCAAGAAAGAATAGCTACAAGTACACAACAAAAACTACATATCCCACAATGCATTGTTCCATCTTTTTTTCATTCTGCATATTGTGTTTTGTAGTATTTAGCCTAATCGCAGCAACAGTGTGTTTCAC
The DNA here is from genome assembly GCA_034509265.1 of Microcambeva bendego. NCBI lineage: Eukaryota > Metazoa > Chordata > Actinopteri > Siluriformes > Trichomycteridae > Microcambeva > Microcambeva bendego. The sequence goes on from JAYDZG010000043.1 coordinate 1,355,236, forward strand.
ATATGATCTCATATACATTTTTATCTAAAGATCATGCTTTTTGCTTTTGGCAGGTTTGGTTTAAGAACAGACGGGCGAAGTTTCGTAAGAAGCAGCGCAGTCTTCAGAAAGAGCAGCTACAGAAGCCGAAGGAGGTGGGGAGCGATGAGGAGAAGAAAGAGGAGAACAACGATGAAGCTCCACTCACTTCAGCGCCCCACGCTCCCACATACCTACCAGAGGAGAGCAGACTTCCACATGAGGAGGTCAACGAGGAAGTGAATGTAACATCACCTGAGCACTCAGGGGCGGAGTCAGGAGGGGAGGATTTGACTGACAGGGAGGACGAGCTGTCATCTTTTAGAGGGGAGGAGAGAGGGGCGGAGTCAGCGCTGACAGGTGACACCTCACCATCCTGCAAGCCAACTAGTCCGAAAACAGGTGAGCCATTCAGACAACTGTTGATAAGTTAAAGTTTAAATGATCAGAAGTCCAAATTACATCTTTAAGACTGCTGATCATCACCTAGATGTTCAACTGGCCAAATGTAGTTTGTTTATTTGGGATTTTAAAGTCATGCTTTACACTTTGGTTACATCCATGACAGGTAACTTACTCATTACAAGATATTAATCAGTACACAGGTTATATTAAAAACACTTTTGCATCTCCAATTCACCTCACCTGCATATTTTGTGGGAGGAAACCGGAGCACCCGGAGTAAACCCACACAGACACGGGGAGAACATGCAAACTCCACACAGAAAGGACCCGGACTGTCCCACCCGGGCATTGAAACCGGGACCTTCTTGCTGTGAGACAGAAAGTGCTATCCACTTAGTGGGGTGTCAATTATTGGCACACTGTCTCAGGTATTCCAGTCTTTTACCAAGTGCCGTTTGAGATCTGGTCCTCTCTCTGAATCCTGTATGAATGCCAACTTCATCAAGACCATTTAAATTTTCAACCGTCCATAACCTCTATTCTTTTTTCTGCAGACTCCTCACTCGGCTCTCCATCTCAACCTCCTTCTGGAGCTCTGAGCACTGGTTTAGTGCAGACAAACTCATACGCTTCGTCTCCGCTGAGTCTGTTCCGTCTGCAGGAGCAGTTCCGCCAGCACATGGCCGCCACCAACAACCTAATGCACTATGCACCGTTTGACATGGCCGCCCCCTCTTCCTCCACCTCCCCTTTACCCTACCTTGGCATGAACATGAACATGCCGACTACCTTCGGGCCTCTGCAGTGCCAGTCTTACTACCAGTCGCTGTCTCAGCAGGTATGGAGCAGTCTGAGCAGCAAAACCAGCAGCATTGAAAATCTGCGCTTCAGAGCCAAGCAGCATGCAGCATCACTGGGTCTGGACACGCTGCCCAACTGACCTCAGACCAGAAATACGCAAAGTCTTCCCAGCACCTTTACTGTGGTGGAATAAATAAGCTTCATTTTTTAAATGGGACTCTATATTAACACAAAACATATTTAATGGCCCCTCTTCAAACGCACATTAATGCATGTATGGACACCCCACCGCAGATACACTGTATGGAAAAAAGTATTGGGACAACCTCTTTTAATCATTGGATTCACATGTATCAGCCACAACAATAAACAACAAGTGAATTAAATCAGTTTAGGGAAGGCCCCAGACTGCACAAAGCAGGGTCTTAAAGACAATCGGAAAAGCTCGATTCAAAGAGACTCGAGTGGCCAGAACAGAGCCCCACTGAACGAGTTTGGAGTGAACTAGAACATCAACTGAGATTCACATACAGAACTCAGAAAAGTCTTCTGAGAAGCCTTTCAGAAGAATCTCGTTGTTATAGCTAAAACGGTCATATAGAGGTCCAACTACTTTAGGCCATATTCTGTATCTAGGTCTCTAAGATGGGTTTCTGTATGTCTGGGTCTGGCCCAACTGTAAAACATGACAAATGAAATGAAATAAATATACAACATAAGGGGGCATACCTCCTACCATCTGGACTGTGTAAATAAAAACATCTATAATACAACACACTCAGTTCTCGAGATTAAACGAAGCTTACTGCTCAAAATGAATCGCTATATATGAAGAAACTTTGATAATACATCTTGCTGTGGTGTTATGTAGATGTTGCTGTTTCAGACACTTTGACCCCTGAATTGTTTACGTTAAATGTGAATAACTTATGTGAAATGTAAAAGAAAATAAACTTTAAACATATGAAATACTTTATACTTTATATTTTTGTCTGAGCACATTTTCAACTTTGCACCATGCTAGACACTGAAGATGCTTCTTAGAAAGATCTTACTCAAGTTGCTGACCGATGAAAGTCTCGGTCTGGCCAGAAGCCACATATGGATGTGAAGGTCACATTCAGGCTTGTAAGAACAAGTGCATCAGAAAACCGCTGGAACTCTCATGGAGGAACATGATTACCATGCAAGATGGCCTAACAGAAGAAGAGCTCCTGAACCACATTTTTGCTGGTTATGTTACTTTGGACTTGTGTCGAGTCTATCAAAGAACAACAGGAAGGTTACGACAGGACTTCAGATTCAGAAGGATTCAGATGACAAAGAATACCAAGAATAAAGTGGATTGACATTGTGACATGGATTGCATTATCAGGGGCTTGTCTGCTGCAACCAAGAGGTCATTGGAGAAAGCTGACCCATTCGTTCAGCCAAACATCTCAAAGCTATAATGACATTGTGATGGAATAAATATTAGACCTAAATTAGAAGAAACTAACGGACTAAAAAATAACTAAATTAGAAGTAAATGAATTGATGGATAAATGAGATTTGACTGTTTCTAGTATAGGGACTCCAGATGTTCACAGAGTTCGTGTTAAACAACAGGTTGTTTAATGCAATTGCAATTCAAGCAATTGAGGATCAGGAGGGCAGTGTCGACAGATGTGCGGTTTACCACCAAATTGTCGGGGGAAAAAACTTTTTAGGGATGGACAGCATTTAAAATCCGACTACATCAAAGACTCTATTATTTTTAATGAGTCATTTGTACATAGAGACACGGTCTGGTGGTTAGAGAACTCGGCTTGGGATCAGAAGGTTGCCGGTTTGATTCCCAGAGCCGATAGATAACGACTGAATTGCCCTTGAGCAAGGCAACCCCTAGTGTAGTATCACTGCCCCTTAGTGTTCTGGGTTACACATTCCACTGTGTGTAAAGCACAATGCTGAAAAGAGTGTTTTAAATTCTAAGTGTGTTTTTTTAATGCATTTTGGCAAAATTTGAAAATGTGTGTGATAGGAAACCACTGTTACAATCTGGCAACCCTATCAGGGGGTCAACAGCGGAATCTTGGCAATGATGGGGCTTAAACTTATGCCTTAACCACTGAGCTTATGCAAAAGAGGTATTGGGTTTAACTTTTAATGAAGCTGCCTTGTCTTGTTTTAGGGGGTTTAGGATAAAGTGAGTATATACAGTACACAGAATAACTAATTGAAATCTATAGTAATGCTACCAACAATATAGATAGCATACATTAGGAAATGTCTTTGGTTTTAAAATAAACATTTGCTTTCTCTGACATATGTTCAGTGTTTTGGTCACTCTGGTGGAGAAAGCCGAACATTTTGTTGTAGCTTTTTGTTGGACTTGAGTTGGACTTTACACTCTATTGCTCTATCACAACAGGACTTTCTACCATTGATGAAATGATAACAGAGCAACGATGGTTGCCTGTTTTCCGTGTGACTGAGACTTCAGGTGATGCTTGATCGTGTTTAAATTGAATTCAGGTGGCAGTAAAGTTTGGAGCCTTTTTTGCTTCGACTCTCTCGATCCTTAAACAGCAGGACGGAATAAAAAACGGTGAGTGAACAAATAATCAAATGATTTACAGAAATATCATTTCACTAGATTAACAAAAACACAGCACCAACTAACAAGCTGAAGCAAATCTCAGAAAACACACCAGGGGATTTAAAACCTTAGACTAAAGACCCATCGAACAAACACACAGGTACACAGGAGGTGCACATGAGAAGTTTGTGATTCGGATTTGTTTAATGCGAATTGTAACTAAACCACAAATACACAGAGAGAGAGAGAGAGAGGGGGGGGGGGGGCGGGAGAGAGAGAGAAATGAGAGCAGTTCATTTAAAAAATAAATAAAGCGAAACCATATTACTTGGAAGAATAACGCAATATTTTAGTGTTTACGGTGTGTGTGTTGTGTTGTGTTTGTTTGAATATGTAGTGTGTGTGTGTGTGTGTGTGTGAGAGAGAGAGAGAGAGAGAGAGAGAGACAGTTCTTTAATGTGTATCGGGGCAGTAGGTGTTTAATGGGATTTGGAGGGCTTCCACCAGGTAAGTGTGTGTGTGTGTGTGTGTGTGTGTGTGTGTGTGTGTGTTTAGACTTGTGTTGAACAACTTTTGGAACGGGATTAGGATCATATTCTAGCTGCTCCTGTCACCTCACCAGTGATCTCCGGTTCCTCACAGTTCATCTCACTTTCACTAAACCTGCTGTACCACCGTCCATCCGAGCAAATGTGGGTCTAAGTAAGTGTGAGGTTAGTGAAAGACGTTTGAAAGTACTTTTGTTAATTCTTGAAAGTAGTAGATGAGTACCTGATGCATTTTTAGCTTGCGGTCCGCTTTTGGATAGAATAGCACATGGGCACAAACAAGAAAGGGCCTTCCCAAAACTATTTCTGCAAAGTTGGAAATTTTGCAGAAATTTTGGTAACTCATTTATTAGTCCTGCTAGCTCTCCTCATCAAGGTGGTCCTGGGTTCGATCCCCAGGTGGGGCAGTCTGGGTCTTTCTGTGTGGAATTTGCATGTTCTCCTCGTGTCTGTGTGGGTTTACTCCGGGTTTCTTCATGAGTTCTTCATGAGTGTGTTTGATGTAAACGTGTGTTCTGATGAGTACACCTTTTGTAATGAAGAGCTACCGTGCGTCATGTCATGAGTGTAACGACAACATGATGTTAAAGTCCTAATAACTCCTGACTGAGACACATGAATTCAGAGATGAGATGGGGTGTCCCAGTACCTCTGTTGCTGCAGTGTATTTTGCACCGTTAAATCATTTTTAGGAGTTACTGACCGACACTCGGAAACTCTGAGGATAAATCCCTCCCTAACTCTCTCTGAGAAGTGGATGAGACGGACTTTGGCTGTACGGAGCTCCTATCCTGTCTGGAAGACTGGGTGCTAATCCTGACACGCACCGTCTGCATTTTCCTGCCTTTACCAAACACGTTTAAGCACATTTGCGGTGCGTTTATCTCGCCTGCGTAAACCAATTTGGCTGCTAGGACGGCGGGGCGCCAAGCTGCGGCAAGAAAAGCCCAGATGTAGCAGAAGCTCAGTGGTACTGAATGTAAAAGGAGAATCGTGTCTAGAGGCTATGCTTCTGTTTTGCAAAACACATCAAACCTTAAAGTGTCGACTCGCAGAATCTTTATAATTGTACTTGGAGAGTAAATCCTGGCGAGTGCGGATGGCCGGCGCGTTTTTCCTCTATCACAGTACCAACGTAATGCTCCTGGATATAAAGATGAGCATCATCCAGTGATCTTCTCTAAAACCATGTATATTGTCATCTAAAGAAACACACTCGCCGTGACAGATGTTATTACTTCCGACATCAGGACCGTATGAGGACCTTGCGCCTCTCGATGGTTCCTGAATGGGACATTAGGGCGGAATGATCCTACTTGTGCTCTCATCCCAGGAGGAAATGGCTTTCGGGGTGTCTTGATGCGCTCGTGTCTCCTCTCCCCGGCTCTGAATGAGGTGTTTCCTTTCCCAATGAGACGTGAAATGTCGTTTGTATCCAGGTCTAGGCGGATGCAGGGTTTTTGGCTGAGGCATCAGTGCGGAAAGGGTTTTTAATGAAATCTACAGATGAGACAAAAGTTTACACACACTTGCAACGTACTTGTACACTGTATGGCCTAAAGTATGTGGACAGTCAAACGTTTTATTCAACCCCAAACACCCCCCACCGGTTTATGTGTTATGTTGTGATACTTCTAAACTTGTACATACATTTCTTCTATTTTTTAGCATAGCATTCTGGTACGGAGGCTGCTAACTTCATCTTGTTGTACCATGGACATCTCTAGTTGTTACCCTCGTCCTTTTAGGCTATAATGGCTTCTACTCACAAGTTGAAAGCACATCACTAGTTTATGCAGTAAACTTTCTACTAACATTTCGACTTTTCTACTCCGCTGGGATTAGTAATACATCTACTGCATCTTTATAGAAATCTCAATGTGCTTTCTGAGATTTGTTTAGCAATCCTAAGATTATTCTATAGTAAAGCTTGTGGTTCAGTCCAGTGAGTGACGTCTCATACTGTTAGATTTTACAGCTGATAAATCACTGCAGTGTCTCCGGTTCGATTCTCGAAGAGTTTTTTTCCCTCAAGTCAAGAAACATGCGACAATCACACTGTGAATCAGGAAATCTGCCTTATTGGAGGATGACACATGAATCTATACTTAGTCGCAAAACAAGCTATGTAATTGGTTATTAAGTCTATGTGTAGTTAAATGACAGGAGAATGCCTCCAGCATGAGATGTTCATGTGCACATGAACGAGAAACATCTTTGGTGAGAAAAGGAAAATGTTTGGATGGGGCGAGGAGGGTGAAGGTCGTATCTCAAACATCAGCAGGAAACCACAGTAAGAGAGCACAGACCATGGTACAAGTGGACAAAAGGCCCAAATGTACAATACCGAATATACATTTATGACTTCTGGACAGAACGTAGCCTAGTGGTTAAGGTGCTGGACTAGTAATCCGAATGTCGCTGGTTGAAACCTCACCACTGCTAGGTTGCTGCTGTTTGGCCCTTAACCCTAATTGCTCAGACTGTATACTGTAAGTCGATTTGGATAAAGACGTCTGCTGACAATCTAAATGTAATGAAAGTCAAAACCTATAGTCAGTCATCCTTAGTAATGAAGAATTAAGAGGCCATGTTACATGTTTTAACATTTAGTCCATGGTTCTTTCTGAAGTATGTGAATGCTTAACCCCAGCTGAATTAATTGCATTAGAAGCCTTTGTAATTGTATTTTACAGAAATGAAATAGGATTAGGATGAGCATTTACAGTGGCACCACTAAAACAAAGTTCAGGAGCTGCCTCTGAACAGGGCCAGTGCTGGAGGAGAATACAGCCCTATAACGACAGGATGCTCCATAAAGCCACACGCTTCATTACAAGGTCTCGTCAGGAACAGAAACATTAGAATAAAACCGAAGCAGGTTTTCCATTTAGGGCTCCCATCACAGAAGAGTTAAAACATTTAAATGTATATAAATCCCAACACAAACACATATTTACATTCTGAGTGGCAGGAAATGAAATCGTCACGTATCATTAAGTCCATCTGCGGCACCTTTGAATGCTCCTGTGAAACACTGAGACCATTCTCAGCACTGAAGATGAACCTGAGAGAAAATGGATGAGAGAGAAAAAAATATTTACCAGGTCGTTTTTCCAATGAAGCGGTAAAGTGGGGGCCAGGTGTCATTTGGTTTAAATGACGAGGTGCATTTGAATTTTCTAATGTCACTGCACATTTTCATGCGACATTAAACAATGCAAGACAAAAAAAAACATTGTTTTTATAAAATACAGAATTCAGAGGCAATGCACATGATTTAGTATAACTTTTATTATAGTTTAATATATTGATGATTTCAGAGTAGTTGAAAAGTCTTATTACAATCACTCATTACATTAATATTCACTCAGAAGTATCTACCATAATGCACCCATGATGTACCCATATTGGTCAGGAGGAAATTTCTTCCTATAATCACAAACTTACTACAGTTAAAATAAATTGATACATCAATTATGAACAAAATTCCCCTTAGACACTTCAGGGTGGCACGGTGGTTTAATGGGTAGCACTGACGCCTCACAGCAAGAAGGTCCTGGGTCCGATACCCGGGTGGGCCGATCAAGGTCCTTTCTGTGCCAAGTTTGCATGTTCTCCTCAGTGTCCGCGTGGGTTTCCTCCAGGTACTCCGGTTTCCTCCCAAAGTCCAAAGACATGCTACCAGGTTGATTGGAGACACTGAATTGTCCTGCGATGGACATAACAAGGCTATGAATGTCTCTCAAATGGTCCTGCTATATTAATACAATTTTCCTAATCATTTATAAACTTGGAGTGTTTAATAAGATGCAATGTCATTTCAACCAGAGGAGGCTCAAACCTAACATTCAATTACTCCCACATCTGATTATGAAGATCATTGCAGTGATGCACAATCATTTTAAACAATCATTTTTAAATATTGAAAAATATTGTGTGTTGATTTTTATTGTTGTGTGTTGGAGAGTTTGTTCTTGGCACAGAGCTCCTCCACTTCTCTCATGAAGCGTAAACACATCTCATCCCTCCATGGTAGAGCTACACACTGTACAGCTACTGGTAAACCTACACCGCCCCGCACTGCCTGTAACACACACACACACACACACACACACACACACACACACACACACACACACACACAGGGATGGGGTTAATAATACAGTTTTAAAATTAATATTGCTACATAAGTGTCTATATGTGTGTATATGTTTATACATGAGAGTATATACATGAGAGTTTATACATGATAATTATTATTATTATTATCTTATTTTTTCTATGACTGTATATGCCACAATTCCCTTTTTTTGACAAACGATTCGTTCTGGCTTCTGTGCAGAGCGCAAACTTGTGAACCAATAACGCAGCTCTGCTGCCATCTAGTGATGGGATTGATGGTTGCAACGTGGTTTTGGTGAGTTAAATTTCTATCCTTATTTTTAATTGTATATGAGTTTGATATGTTCTGCCTGTGTGTTCTCCAGGTTTCTAAATCTTCCTAAACCATACACACAGTAAGTGAAAGGTGTAAACTGCTTCCAGGTAAATGTAAGTCACAGATTCTGGTAGATTGACTCTCGGTGTACTCATTTTTGAGTCCTAGTGTTTCTGGATGGCACAGGCACAAGCTCAAAACAAAATGTTATAAAAAAGAAGGTACATGAATATAAACACAAATATTTACAGGATCCAGAAAAACTTGGGCACACACACTTTGAAAGTTGAAGTTTGTCACCTGTGTGTGTTCCCAAGTTTTTCTGGATCCACCTCTAACCTTATCTGGATGGATAGATCCGAGTGGATTTGAGTGGGTGGGCAGCTAGGTGGCTCTTCTTGCCTACTTTAATCCCTCCTTGTGCCCCTCTTTGTTTT
>JAYDZG010000043.1:1422910-1432956 GCA_034509265.1 Microcambeva bendego
CTCAGGTGGCACATCAGGTGCTCAGGTGGCACATCAGGTGCTCAGGTGGCACATCAGGTGCTCAGGTGGCACATCAGGTGCTCAGGTGGCACATCAGTCGAATGTTTTAGCACACCACTAGAACTTCGAATCTAAGTCCACACAAACACAAGCGTCTAACGTAGCTGCACTTTCTTACGCGTAAATAATTCTGTGTACAATGCTCATTAAACAGTTGATCTACATCTGAATACGTCGGTATACAAACGAAGGCAGAAAGCACAAAATGTGACAACAATAAATCGTTCACTTTCCTAACCTAAAGTGAGGTTTGGTGAAAATCATGCAATAACAAGACCAAGATTCAGAACAACACTTCATACAAATAATCATACTTTGGTGAAGAGGAAAAAAGAAACAACTGGAGCCCTGAGGAGTGAAAAATTACAGTGGAGGATTCATTGTGAGGATCCAGGGAATCATAAAATCGTGAAAGCAACAGTGTTGTCCAGGTTCTAGCAGCTTCTAATTCACGGCTAGATCATAGATCTCAGATCACATTTGAACATCCTGACAAATGATGATACTTTCAGCAAGTTGGAGGTGAGACCACTATTACATTAACTTTTGAATGAGCTCAGTCAAACTAGACTTATTTTTCTAGACATAATAGTCATCAAATGTGGTCGATCACAATCATCGAGGAATTGAAAGGTCATGTTATAAATGATATATATAAGTTTGTGTTCCAGTCTTTCAGTCACAAAAAAAAAAAAAATTAGCCGTAATAAAAATCATTACAATTTCGATATTGCTATGACATTCACTTTATCGCTGACTGTAGCTAACTAGCTAAACGTGCATTAATTCGGTTAACTACCATTTTTTTCTATCTATTACTTTCAGCCAACCGAAACACGACTAGGACTCTTGGCGTTGCTCTACATCCTGGTATGCAAGCTGATGACTGAACGTTTTCTCAAAGCCTGGTGTTCACACGCCCACTGTTTTGTTAATATACGGACCTGTCTTAATATTCTCAGTATCCGAAGCCGTGGACGTCCGTCTCCATGTTCTCCGAGCACTCTCATCGTGAACCTGAAAGCACCATGTTGTTTATGGTTATTCATCTACATACTGCTGATCCTCATGGCAGAACATCTGCCACACCTGGAGAACTGTCGGATAAGCTCTCGATCCGAGGTGCCGCGGGAGGTATCCAGGAGCGTGTAGAAGATTTTGTCGTTCTACCCGAGTGTCTTCCCCCTCTCTCACCCCACGCAGCTGCAGTTAGCCGCCGAGAGCCACCGGATGGTCTGCCAGTTTGTTTTGGCGTCCATGAAGGAGACGGTCTCGTAGCGGATGGGTCTGCAGCACGGCTGAGTGCTGACATCACGCCCCGCGATGCTCCCGCTCTCCGTTAGCATTTTCAGCGCCATGTCGTAGTTCTTCCGGGCACTCAGACATGTTCCCACACAGTATTTAAAGAGGACAATCTCATCCGAATCGTAGCCCAAACCCAGGTCACGGACACGCATCTGCTTCTTCTCCAGGCGGCAATCCGGACTCGGGTTCTCTCTCTGACGCTTTCGGTTCCGGCGGTCTTTGCGAGATTTGACCGGAATGACTGGAACATTCACTGAGGAACGATGCCATCTGCTCCGATATTCCTCACCTTCCTCTTCCAAGGACGAATCTGTGTGGAGAGAATTGGAACAGGGATTTATTTGAGATCATCCCGATATCCTTGGTTACTTCTCATGCAACACAGGATCATCAGTAACACTAAAAAACCACTTGTAGAACAAATTAGAGCATGATCACGTATCTATCTATCCATCCATCCATCCATCCATCCATCCATCCAAACGCAATTAATTGTAAAACTAGAAAAACTGACAATATTGAAGTTGTCTACTTTTTTTTTGCCATGAATGTTTACAGCTTTCAGTCTTTGTTCTGTTTCTTTGCATTTGTACAGTGTACAGTTTGCATCAATAAAGTATCTGACTATCTGTCCTTTGTTCAGTCTGTCTCTCTACCAGAAAGCAAGCTTCACAAGACGCACCATTGCAAAAGCGTACAGGTGGCTCCCAGTCCAAATTTCCCTTTCCTCAGACATCGACATTTTTGTCTGTAGAGCACCCGCTGTGTGAAGGTATGAGATCGGCCGAGGCCTGTCCAGGCCGGTGGAGACCAGAACTCAGAATTAGTCTGCTGAGGCATCCAGAAATCCATAAAACATTACGAAAGATTAAAGTCTGATGTGGATCTAAACAACTAAAGCTTTTTTGCCACTTAGTTTAAAATGATGATGTATATTTACAATAGAGAGAGCCAGAAGAGAACGGACGTGTGCGTTATGAGATCCAGGTGTTGAACATCAGTGGTATTTCACTGACTCTAGTTCACACATTCACAGCTGATAGCGGCGCAGCACACGTGTTCCCTCGGACAGCGAAGTCGGTGTGAAATTCCAGCTCTTATCAGAGCTTTCAGCACAGAACAGATTCTACAATAAACAGCAAGGCAAGTTCACGCTCACATTCACATGCTGCAGGGACAAGCCGCGTCACGCTCCGCCGCATTATGACAGGGGTTCAAAACCCTGCCGTCCAGGACCACACAAAAATCGAACTCCGCGTTAGCCCCCGAGGCCAAGATCTGGGTAATTTGCTTTCGAGAAGCAATTCAGAGAGCAATTTGCTGTGTCAAAACCTGTCACCAGGAACTAGGAGTCGCTTCAGCTAAGCTTCATGATAATAACTGTATTTACTCAGAATGCAGAGAGAGAAAGTGCCTCTCACTGCTGTGCACTATAGATCCTGTGTATTATTCACACATTGCACGCATACTCCATACACACTGAACTCTATTATATATCGTGCTATTATATTATATTATTTACACGCAGGGCAGATCAGGTTAGTTTATTTTTTTCTCCGCAATTGTTCATTCATTCAAAAAAAAAACCCACTACAGAACAGTAATTTATGAGTTAAACTCGTTTATGCATGAACGACCCAGCGATGTATAAATATCAGACATGCGAAATATATTTCTTTTGCATTTTCTTTGTGAATGTTTCCCAATTTCTTCCCAATCTACGCACGTCCAATTACACAATCGCATTTCACTACTGCTGACCTCCACTCCTGACCGAGGAGAGCCCGTGACAAACCCACCCCTCTCCAGCACGAGCAGTAGTGGACTGCGTCTTTTTACCTACACAAGAAGAGTCCATATGGTTCTCACACACTTTGTCACACATTGATCACCTCATCCCTCACTTCTGTGCAGTTCAACTAGCAGCCAGAAGAGGTCGTAATTGCAGCCGTTCCGAGGAACGATTGTCCGTGCAGGCCCCCCAGTCTGCCGGCATCAGAGCTGAGATTCGATAACCCGTGTTTGAGGTGTCACATCTGGTTTGCAAGCATTTATATTTATATGTATAAATATAATCAAATATTTTGTGCAGTTCCTGTTTATTTATGTACTCACTCTAGACTTCTAATGTTTAATGCACATAGTCCAGAAACAACAGTTGCTACCAGGTTTAATAAATTCAATCAATTTGACTAAATATGAAGGAAATTTAATGCACCCAACTTGGCAGGAACAGTTTAGGGAAGGCTACTTTCTGTTCTAACATGTCTTTCACCCTGGGTGCAAATCTGGAACAGCTCTGGAATGAGTTTCAGCTGAAACTTGACCAACATCTCTTCTGACTGAAAGGGCACAAATTCCCACAGACACACTCAAAGTCCTATGAGAAGCCTTGCTTTCTTAAAACTGGATTTCCACCTGGCTTGGCTACTCCGGCAGTGTGTATGTTAAATAAGAAAAACAAGGGTTGGAATCCACCTCTCATGTAACTGACCTGATGCAGAAGCAACGTGAAGAGTTCATACAAATGTCCATAAACTCGAAAACTAATAAACACCAAGAGAGCAAATATCAAACATGTGGGAATTTTCAGGAGGGAAAACAAGATTGTCCTCATAACCTCTCATCATAATCTCATCATGTTTAAGTGATTTAACATGTTGGGGAAGAGCATCAAACACTGATCGCAACCAAGAGCCGATTACACCCGAAGATAACAATCATCATAACGTAGCTTCAGTGGCGGGGAGCATGAAGAGCTTTTATAGATCCCTGTACCAAAATGAATCCTGATAGATATCAGAAGTATGTTATATACTACTGCTCATGTTATATACTACTGCTCATCATCTGGATATCACAATCATCTCACATTTTGCTTGTCAGTGCATCAATTCTCCCATAATGCACTACAGGTAGATCACGAGGAGGATATCTCAAGATATTTATTTAATCCCTGCTCAAATGTAATCATTGCATCAAGTCTGTTCATTATAACCTCCTCCCATTTGATTGCAGACTCTCACAGTGCCCCTCCAACACATGTGCAGTCGCCGGCTGCTTTCTATGACCCACCTTAGGGTCTCAAGAAAAGATCTAGCAGTCAGCAGTACTTAACACTTACCTTTACTGTATAAGCTATACCTATTCTTCATTACTAATGTATCTTGTTCACATGTTCACAATTTATTTGTGTGGCGCTTTTATAACAGACATTCCCTCTAAGCAGCTTCACAGAGTTTACGACCACCAGAACAAAAACCTCTGTTGAGTAAGCCGAGGGCGACTGTGGAGACCTTGGAGAGAAACCAGAGCCAGCAGGAGGTTTTAAATTTACAGGATTTATACAAATCATAGAAACACAAAATTGCAATAAACTAAAAGTTATAGACACACAACAACATGTGTCTCAAGATGTTTGGTTTAATGCCTACTTTCAGATTGTGGGTTCGAATTCCAGCTCAGCTGTGCAGCCGGTGTTAGACCGTCCAGAGGTGTGGTACAATGGCTGACCCTGTGCTCTGACCACTTTCAAACAAGCTGGAATCCATGGAAGAAGAATTTCACTGTACTGAACAAAGCCTTCTATCTGCCCTGGATTATTATTATTATTATTATTATTATTATTATTATTATTATTATTATTATTACGTCTTTCCTATGTAGCTCTGTTCTTCCCTGGACTGGCGATTCTAAACTACACCTAAGTAAGCATCCGTTTTTAAACTGCTTTGTTATGTCCAAAACAGACTACAAATCCTTTGCTGTGTTCCTTCACTTCCAAAACTAGTTACTGTTAAGTATGAATTCCTTACCCCAAAGCATTTCTCCTGACTGGCTTCTGATTACACATGAGACGACGGGTGTTTACACTGTAATAGTACCAGGTCTTATCCTGGTTAGGCTTCACAGTGCCATAACAAAGAACCTTTCCATGTCAAGCTGGTATGTGGATAAACATGCATGAGTGAATGAGCTACTGACAAGAGGGCTTACGGTTGATGTATCTTACCGTACAGTGAAGCCCATGAAGGTTGACTCTGCTGCTTTTGGGCCATCAGTGTGGTGGAGCGTGATTCTTCGCTGTCCTCTGCAAGTATCTGTGCATCCACGATCCCCGGCAGACAAACACTCATGACAAAAATCACCTGCAATCAAATGAAATCAGTTCAGCTCATATTCTTCAACTTCTAATCCTAATTAGGGTCAGGGAGGGGTGCTGGAGCCTGTCCCAGCTCTTTAACAGGCACAAGGCACAAGGTAACACCCTGGATGGGGCGCCAGTCCATCGCAGGTACCTACAGGACAATTCAGTGTCTCCAATCAACCTGGGAGCATGTCTTTAGACTGTGGGAGGAAACCGGAGTACCCAGAGGGAACCCACACGGACACGAGAAAAACATGCAAATTCCACACAGACAGGACCCAGATCACCCCACCCAGGGATCGAACCCAGGACCTTCTCGCTGTGAGGCGACAGTGCTACACACTAAGCCACCGTGCCGAGACACGACTTCAAATGATCTTTTAGATGTATAATTGTTTTATTCTAGAATGTGGCAGTCACCACATTAAAACTTTGTTGATGAGTGAAAAACTATCTGATGCACCTCTGTCTCTCAATCCAGGTTCAGTTTTCTTAGTATAACATTTTTTAAACTACTGGTTAAAGAGGTTCATTGTTTGGTTCAGTTTTTATTTGCATTTCACTGGTTTCCGTTGTGCTATGATACAGGCACAGACTGGTCTCCTGATGAAGTGGACCTTATCCGGCCGTGTTTGGGTGGGTGGGTGTGGGTAGTTTGGTGCAATTGGTAAAATGTGCCAAATGTTCAAGGGCCTTCCTGAGCTGTAGTGAGGTATTAAACAGATAAAGCATAACAGCTCTCTGGATTTAGGCTCGTGCATCAGATGCATCCGCAACACAAGGATTTGTGACAGAAAACAGGCCACGTGCATCTGGCCCTCTGCAACTGATTAGGTTCTTCTCTGGTTGTTTCCATATGTTACTTGTTCTTCCTCTAATCATGATATTTAATTCCTCTGTGTTTTCCTGTTTGCTTGGAAAGTGCCGTGCATGTTTGCTCATCATGTTGTTTAGCCGTGGCTTTCCCAGACCTGTTCTAGCTCATCATCTTTAGCTTTTCAGGTTTTGAAAATGGTTTGTTTCCTGCTCTGTATTCGCCAGCTGGTACCTGGTCCCCTGCCTGGTGCACGCATTGTGATTATTGTAATATTTTTATAAATAAATTCAATGCTTTGAGTGCGTCCCGCGCCGTCTCACACGTCACAACACGTTCATAATGGGATCAAACCGGTCCGACAGACGTCAATGTACAATCGCTTACTTAATCACTCCTTGTACGTTGTGAGTTAACAATAATCAAAAGGCGGTTAATACAGGTGGTTGTAGATTCCACTAGAACACCAGAGCTGAGATTCTGAACACCTGGGCTCGAATCTCTGCTCTGCATCAGGTCACCGTGTGGAAAAAAGAGAAAGAGTGGAGAAGAAAAGCTTTTTGAAGAGCAGAGGTTGGTGATTTATTTGAACCGATGGCTGTCATTGGCTGAAAATTTTAAAATACGTTATGGATTTTTATCTGATCAATATTTCATGCTTGATTGTATAATAACCAGCATGCTGTAGTGAACATAACCATGATGTACTGTAGAACATAATGTCCTGTCATTACACTACCTTCATGTTGTCATACAGGAGCGTCACGTGTCCTTTTAGGACTCCATCATCCTCCTCTATGAGATTTTCAGCCGTTTTCTGCCACACTTGTTCTTTATAGCTTGAATATGTCTTTCTTTTTCTTTCTTCGGTGCCTGGACTAGACCAAGACTTACAATCATAGCTTGGTGGCAGTGCTAAGTGACTTGACTTTTCATATCCCTCATGTGTCAATCCTATCTCTACGATGACTTCAGTTCACTAGCATAAAAATAAACTCAAGAAATAAATAACAATAGAAAATCTGCAGCCTGGAGCGAGAATTACAAGAGAAGAAAAAGAAAAAGGCTGGTGTCACTAGCGGCCGTGTCACAGGAGCACGACCGCCAGGAAACTCGAGTCACTGGGACTGACAAGAAAGGAAAACAAATGACTGTTTGGGTGACACTTCACCAACCACGACCCAAACACACACCAAACAGGGGAAGCCAAGCTAACCAACAGCGGCACAACATGAAAGGCTGTGATGCCACCTATAAATAAAAAGAGTCTGTGGCAGCACATAACAAACAGAGGTAGCAGAAGAAAACAAGCAGACCCGCCTTAGCCCAGATCTGAGGCAAGAACATGCATATAAAAGATGTTTCCCCAGATCAGGTTGTGTGTGATGCGCAGCACGGAATGCTTTGAAGTGTAGTTCAAAGCAAACTACGCGTTACTTTCAACTGCACCATTGTCGCCCCCTTTCCGGCCAGACAGTGTATGACAGGTGGGCATGAAACTCAACAATCATGGCGCAGTATATGGACATGTGCTTCACTAAAGACTCTTCACAGCGCAGCTGAACAGCCTAGCCACTAGGAGGTGCACTTGTCAGTACACTTTCAGCGGCACATATCACAGGTGTGTTGCGTAAATAATTCAGTGCTGCAGTGGATGAGATCTGAAGCACGTCTGGTTTTGAGGATGCACTCCACTGGGATATCAAAGGCACAAACTCAGCACTCACTCATTTGTAAAATTAGCATGAATTAATGAATAAATGCAGTACCGATGTGAATTACTAGGTGTTTGTGTGTATGTGTGTGTGTGTGTGTGTTGAGCTACCTTCCAGTAGTTCAGGTGACGCTGGGCAGATGTTGCAATGGGATTCTGCTGATGCCACCAACTCTTGCCATCTGAAAAAGAATGTGTAGTACCTTAAATGTTATCATTATATGGATATATAGAGAGAATTATAGAGGCACAAGTCAGCTGTATTTGTATAGTGCGTTTTACAATGGACCAACTATAGCCTAGTGGTTAAGGTACAGGACTAGCAATCCAAAGGATGCTGGTTCAAATCTCACCACTACTAGGTTGCCTTTGTTGGGCCCTTAAGCAATAGTATACTATACAGTATACTGTAACTAATGTTAGTCGCTTTGGGTAAAAGCATCTGCCAAATGCTGAAAATGTAAATTTACTCAAGTTAAAGCATTGTTACAGAATTTAAGATCAACGGACCAAAAGTGGAGTCACATTTATAGACCTCATTTAAAACACCAAGGACATTTACATTTACATTTCAAGCATTTAGCAGACGCCTTTATCCAAAGTGACTTACAATTACAGTACACAGTCTGAGCAATTGAGGGTTAAAGGCTTTGCTCAAGGACCCAACAGCAGCCAGTGGTGAGGTTTGAACTGGCGACCTTCGGATTACTGGTCCTGTACCCCAACATACAACATATAACATAACAAATACAAACAAAAGCCCTGAAATGAAATAAAAATACAGAAACAAACCAAGAAATTACTCATTTTATTTTTAAAAAAATCATTAAATTGTCTCAAAAGCCAAATTAAACAAATGAGTTTTTATATTTGACTTCTTCTGGGTTTTGTTTTTTTTCTTACAGAATTTTCCATTTTTTGCAATTTAAAGCTTCTATAGTGGGAGATTTCTACAGAAAAGGCCCAGTCACACTCGAACCTCATCTGAGAGCGTAAAATGACCTTCCCTAAACTGTTGGAGCAGACCATTCCAGTATATAATTGATGTATCACACTTCTTAGCGATTATTGTGGCTGAAACAAAAGAATGCAGTTATTAGAAAGTCGAAGCGTCCCAATACTTTTGTCCATATTGTGTAACCACACTAAAGATTTATTACTGTATCCAAGAAAATCAGAAAGTAATTTTAAAGTCTATTTTGGATGGTGTTTTTGATCCTGGACTTCACTACAGCCCATACGCGGGGTGGAGGTGGGTGTGGGGGGTGTTCATACTGTTTCATCAGACATGGTTTTGTGTAAATCTTCTTGATCTTGTGAGAGCTGGTGTGAGTGATTCTTGTCTGGGAGACCACAGCTGGATTACCTCACTATGATGCAGCAGGTCAAGGTGCTCTGTACGGTGCATCAATAAAATAAATCCACGGAATGAGAAAAAAAAATGTTAAAATGTGGAAAGTCTGAGCAAGACACGATTGTTTTAGTGAAGAGTGCAAGAAGCATCGGGATAAAGCACAGAAGTGCTAATAAAGCCAGGATTCTTAATAACATCCATCGTGACACCTTCTCCAACTGCAGCAAATAAAGGCTTCAGGAGGTGCAGAGACTTACGACTTTATCCTGGCTGGCATGGCAGGTAGGCATCACACTGGGACAGTTACATAGACTCTGTTAAAGAATCCGATTCTACCTGGTTTACTTAAATTTGGATGCAGTGAAGTACAATGAAGTCATAATCATGCAGGCATCTTAAAGGATTTTAAAGCGAGTCCTGGATTATAATGCTTGCTTAACTTTAACAAATGTGCAACTGAGATGTTGTAACCTGATACAACCATAGTAAATGTTTAAAATATTAGTATTTCCAGGGTCTGGCATTACAGTAGCTGACTGGTGTGAGGGTGACACTGCAATCCAAACCCTGTGACTGACATGTCAACTGGGTCATACTATTACACCCCCCCCCCCACACACACACACACAAACAAACACAAACTACAACCTCT
>JAYDZG010000043.1:1453413-1468774 GCA_034509265.1 Microcambeva bendego
AATAATAATAATAGTAATAATAATAATAATAATAATAATAATAATAATAATAATAATAATAATAATAATAATAGTAACAATAATAGTAATAATAATAATAATAATAATAATAATAATAATAATAATAATAATAATAATAATATTAATATTAATAATATTAATAATACAATAAAGATTAAAAATATATTTTTATATAAGCAAAAGGATAGGAACTAATACAAATAAAATAAATACGGTTCAGCAAAAGTTCAGTTCAGTCATATGACCTGCATATTTGGGTACTAATGCTGGTCAAGAAAGGCAAAAATGATGTTCAAGTTCATTCCAAAGCATCTCTTAGCAAGTGTCATTGATCAAATCAATACTTAAAAGGGGTGTCCCAATATTTTTGTCCCTACAGTGTACATAACATTTGTCCCTACAATCAGCCCTAACATTAAAACCACCAGCCTAATATTGTGTAGGTCCACCTCACTCCAGCAGCTAGAACAAAGATCTCAAGATAATCCTGAGACTACATTTAGAAAAAGGACATCAGTGTTACACTAAGCTTAGGCTACGCTAGAAGAAGGGTCTCAATCTTACACCAATTTCATCAGGGTTTAAAGCTGCACCAGTCCTACTTTTACAAATAAATAAATAACGATTTCATTTACAGAGGAAGAGATGCTGTTCAGACCTACTCGGCCCTGTGTGGAAAATAATTGACTCTGTAGTTACAAAATCATCCAGAGAAGCAAATTCTATTGATAGTTTCACTAGCCACACCCAGGCA
Organism: Microcambeva bendego; assembly: GCA_034509265.1. Lineage (NCBI taxonomy): Eukaryota > Metazoa > Chordata > Actinopteri > Siluriformes > Trichomycteridae > Microcambeva > Microcambeva bendego. The sequence goes on from JAYDZG010000043.1 coordinate 1,454,189, forward strand.
TGATCACTGCCAGACCGCTCACATCTAAATGTCAAATGGGATAAATACAACCTTACAGCTTTTTCAAAGTAATTTAATACCCATGTCTGAAAAATATGAATGTAACATTAACAAAGTTTTTACTCGTATGAGTTTAACACGACAAAATCTCAGCGGCAAAAAAGTCTTGGCCATCGTGACTTCTTCAGTGATCTCTCCATCTGTTCCCCAGGTCAACTGGGAACTGCTTTGGGTGCAGAACGGAGGAAGCGGACGAGCCATAACTCACATCTGTTTGATTATTTTATTAAATGTTATAAAAGTCCGACTTGTATTGAAACACGTCCAGCCGTCCTCGAGTTTCCTCGCTCGTTCTGTCACCCAAAAAACGGAGTCTACATAAAACATGACAATCATTTACATTCCCGCCGGGTCTCGGTGGGACTGGAGCTGCTATCCACACCCACACAAGGAATGAAACGAGGTTCACTGTGTTAATACGGGACCAAAGTGCAGAGCTCTGTTTCATTCATTTCACATGCTGCGTGTGTGAAGTCACACTCCATGCGTCTGCTGGACGTCTCCTGGATCCCCCTCGGCCCGGCGGGGTCTGGTCTTATCCACGGAGGAGCTTTTCACACCAACAGAGCCCAAGCCACACCTGATAACACGTGTTGGACTCAGTGACTGATTAAGAAGTCTGCTTGGTATGAAGAATTGCACCCACACAGACGCCTGATTAATGAGAACGGACAACCTTAGACTGTCCGGGTCTCCAGAGACGTGCTATTGTTTTCTGGAAACTAAAAATGAGACCGAAATTTTAAATTCCTGATCTCACTTTCCATCTGCGTCGCACTGAAAGGGTCAAGATGGCAGAATATCCACCCCGGCTTCTTATTCAAGCTTCGACTCTGGATCTCCAGATGTTCCAAAGGCGGTTATTAAATATAATGCCTTCAGTAGGTCTTCTCCAGGACTTTGTCCAGTGGTATATCCATATTACTGTCATCATCATTATTGCTATAAGATGCCCAGACTGTCCAGCAGCTTGGTTAAATTTAGCAGGTAACCAAGTTTCTAAATTTCATGCATCACTACTCCTAAAAACAACAAACACATTATTGATTAATTTATTAATGATTAATGATTTCTGGCCAAGGGTGGTACAAAAAACTTGTTCACCATGCTAGTAGGAAAAATAAAGCAGGGAAATGAACGTCACTGCTCACAGTCTAGCAGGCTTTCTGAATCCTTTCACCCATGACCCTTCCTTGGACCACTTTTAATATATACTGACCACTGCAGACCGGGAACTCGCCACAAGAGCTGCAGTTCTGGAGATGCTCTGACTTGGTCATCACAAGATGATGGTTGTCAGATTTTTCCTTGTTCTAATATCAAATCTGAGGATAAAAAGTTCAGTCGCTGCCTAAAATATCCCCCCGACGAACAGGTGCCGTGATGAGATCACATGCAGATCTCACAGCACCATCACTGTTATTGATATGAAACTGAACCTTTCTTTTCACTTTGGTTCCTAATTGGAATTTGATTTGATTGATTTATTTATTTGACGTGATGGAAGCGGCTCGCCGACTGAAGTGATTACAGCTCGTGCTCGGTCTCCGGCCGGCCTCTGTCAGAGTGATGTATATTCAGACATTTAATATTCAGCTGGAAAAACAGCCCGCTCGGCTCGTAACAGTCGGACACGGTGTGAAGGAAATAAGGTCCCTGAGGTTTGATCACACTCTTAAAGCAGTCGGCCGTGGCGGTTGGGCAGCTGGAAGGCGGTGAGCCGCCTCACCAGACCGCTGTGCAATTTCACAAGTTCGTACTGCTTTCACGAAAAGCTCCAGCCTGTGTAACGTCAAATTAGGGAATCTGGAAAAGTCTTAAAGAGGTTTCTTAAAAAAAAAGTGGTCCATTTCTTAACACAGAACGGTGAAATGATGGTGACCAAATGCAACGAGCGTGAGGGGAGAACACGCTTAATAAATTACATCTCAGAACAAAGTGGAAAAGTGAGCATGAACAAACAGCCAAGCTCAAAATCTGTCCATTCCTCTCCAGGTGTGCATTTAGCACATTTATTTTATTTAAAACTTTTCGTTTGAAGTAGGGAGTCGGAGGAGAAGGTGCGTTAGTGTTTCTGCTACGCCTGGACTAAACGATCTGCAGCTTTTAAATCTTTTAAAATGAAGATGATAAAACTTTTAAATACCATTTCTGCAGAAATCTCTAAAACCAAGATTTATTCTGCCCTTTGGCTGGAGTCTCAGCCCCACTACAATCCAGTCTGGAACAAAGATATTATTAAATTTAACCCGAGTCATGGTGGCCCACTGCTGGACATCCATGGATGCCTCAGGTCACTCACCCTCCTTTCATAATCATGGTGGGCTCACTTTTCAATTAAATCTGCCCCACTTAGTGTGTCCATGACCTGGGAATTGCCCTCCTGTCCCTGGTCTTTCCCTCCTACGGAGCTCCACGTGTGTGTCCGGCTTTTCCTCTCTGTGCTGGAGCTCATTTAAGCTGACTTAAAGTCATTTATGTCGGTCCCTGGGAGCAGCTGGGAGCCACAATCAATTTATACCGGCAGTGGAACACAAGATTCGAGATTCCTGAGAACAAAAAGCAGAAGTTGCAGATTATTATTAAAAACAAGTGTTTTCCCTGAAGCCATCCGGCCTTAAAGATGGAGGAAACCTTCACCGAACCTTCACACGCTTCTGCCATCACACCTCCGACATATTTCTTTCTTTATTTATTTGTTAGTTCATTAGGATTTTAAAGTCATAATTTACACCACCAAAACCTTGTGCGTTCATAATGCTCACTTCCATCTTCGTTCCATCTTGGGTGGCGCAGAGGCTTAGTGTGTAGCACTGTCGCCTCACAGCGAGAAGGTCCTGGGTTCGATCCCCAGGCGGGGCAGTCCGGGTCCTTTCCGTGTGGAGTTGGCATGTTCTCCTCGAGTATGTGTGGGTTTACTCTGGGTGCTCCGGTTTCCTCCCAAGACAGTCCAGAAACATGCAGGTGAGGTGAATTGCAGATACAAATTTGTCCACGAGTGTGTTTGGCCGTTTTCTGTCACGAATGTAACCAACATTTCTTGTAATATACAGTCACGATCATAGATAATGAGTGTTTTGCAACAACAGTTTAGGGAAGGTCCTTTCCTGTTCCAGCATGATCTGTAGCCATGAAGGAAAGCCCCACTAAACAGCTTTGTAATGTGCTGTTACATTAACTGTGGATTTACTGACCAGCATCAGTGCTCATGCAGGCACTTAAATGATTTGTGACCCAACACCACAAATTCCCACAGACGTGCTTCCAAATCGGATTAGAGGGCTCAACAGGACAGCGGCTGTTGTTATGGCTAAAACGGTCACATGGAGGTCAATCTACTTTAATAATATTTGGTTTTTAAATGGGACATCCAACAAGCTCTGCACACCTCTCACACAGTATTTCTCTGGGGACTGAGTTTCTTTAGGACTGAAGTCTTGGTTCTTTCTTCGCCTCACTATGTGTAGATCCCAAAATGAGCCAAGTCGTGTAGCCGAGCCATGATATGTTTTTGATGTTTGCTAACACATACCAATGCTTTGATGGACAGGATTAGCATCAGATGTCAAATGGTCAGGTATCCACCTCCTTCTCAACAGGTGTAAGTGCTCTGTTAGAGCTGGCATCCTTCTGCCCGGCATCTGTTCCCCTCAGTCATGACATGTTATGTTAGACATTTGTGAGGTAATTAATGTGATGGCCGTTACAAAGGAACAACTCTGACGACTTGAGACCAGAAAACTGGATGAGAGAGCATTTAATCAAAAGTAGCATCTAAAGGAAAAGCATCTAAAGTCTGAGGAACACTGGTCCGGATCAGAGAGAGACTTTAGTTGACATGTTGGAGTATTGTGTATCATATCATTGGTTTAACTGGACCGAGACTGTGTTTGCTTAGTAAGGCTAAAGCTGACAAAATCTCTGTAGAGCATCCAACATAAGAATCGATATATTTTCATAACCCTCTATACTGAGGCTGCTTCCTATGTAGACAGTTCACTTGGTTAGACAAGTTTAATGTAGAGGAGATCTGGTGACCTGCAGACAGATGGAGGATGTGCTAGCTGATGTTTCTTGAGAGGTCTCCATACTCACACTGCTTTGTCACCCAAACACTCTCATACTCTAAATGGGGAAAATTATTCAAATTATGGATTATAATGAGCTACATTAAAGCCCAGCCATGGACCGAATGGACACAAAATCCGACAGACATCCCTCAAAGTCTCTTTGAAATGGGACGTCCAACAAGTTCACAATCTGGTGTCCAAAACTGTTGGCATTGTAGAGGACATAAAAATTCCTCCTTTAACTTGAACAATAAACCAGTTCCTGGGTGGTCAGCGGTGATCAGTAGCTTCCCCGTAGTTCCAGAATTTAGACTCCTGCAGTGAAGGTTAAACCGGTACAGCATGCCTCTCACATTCTGAGTTCCTACACTCATCCGTCCACTCAAAATGTCTGCAACTCCCTCATGAAGTACCATGTGTGGTGCTCAGTACCGTTTCCACAGGCGAGGAACAAGCGCACACAGGAAGGTTGAGTCCAATTTCCAATCACTGCTTCATCCAGGTCGAGTGGAATGTGGAAACACTGGGTGTGTTTGAAAACCTAATGAGCTGCCTTGCTGTCTCACTGTCAACATAGGCAGCTTTCTACCTAGTGAGGATTCTGTTATCGCTTCATACAGTAGGTCAGGTTATTCAAACTGGCTACTTTAATGGCGATTACATCGAGTTTTACACCAAAGCGAGAGAACCAGGCTTGTGATCAGAATGTTGCCGGTTTGATTCCCAGAGCACACAGGTGCCCTTGAGCAAGGCCCCTAACCTCTAACTGCTCCCCAGGCGCCGTGGCTAGCGAAAAATGGCAAGTCAATTTATTTATATAATCGCTTTTTACAATCTATATATGTACAGTGTATATTTAAAATCAGCTTTACAGAGTTTAGACCAAAAAACTGTTGAGGAAGCCGAGGGCGACTGTGGCAAGGAAAAACTCCCTAAAAATACATAGAGAAACCTCAAGAGGAACCAGACTCAGCAGGGACTTGAGATAAAAAAAACTTTTATACACATTAAAGATGTGAAAACAACTCCGTTATTTGCCCTCCATTTGCCCCCTCGTTGACTGTGAGAGAAGTCATGCTGCACTGAATTCTGGGATTGCCTTAGGATGATGTTAAATCTGTCTATGTAGAGAGATCACTGAGCTTTCAAACACAGCCAGTGTATACAAGGCAAAAAAGCTTGAACCATCGAGACATGACCAGACAGTGACCAGAGGGGAAGATCGAACCTTGATCTTCAAGACTCATGTTGCAGTAAGACACCCTAATTGCCACTGTTCATTAATACTTGAGTGGACTGACACCCTATCTAGGTTGTGTCACGGCCTGACCAGGATTAAATGATTAGTGACTCTGTACCTTCCACTGGGACAGAGGTGGCCTAGTGGATACAACTTTACACCATCAGTTGAAAGGTTGTTGGTTTAAATCCACACACTGCCATGTGACCTTGTTTGGCACTCACTTATAGCCCTTAGAAGGGCTGAGAGTGACTCAGTGAGGTCCAGGTTGGTTGTCACTTCTCTCTGGAGCCCTGCTGACTGCAGCACATGCCATATTCTGGCAAATATGGAAGCAATTGCAACCACCCCCAACAACAACAACAAAACATGTTAATGTAACACTGCAGCCCTGAACCCGTCGGTTCTGTTCATGCTGTTGTGTGGAACCAGTCCACAGACCTTTGCTCAGGAACCATGTAGAAGCACGTACATAACGAACTGTCCAACCCAGTAAAGATGCAGAGACGGTCCAGACACACACTGAGATCTGCGCAGATTCATGCAGGCAGAACTTTACAATGAGTGACTGAAGCACAACAAAAGGAAGCATCAAAGCATTCTGTCGTCTCCAGGACCACCAGCGTGGACACGCACCTGCTGATGGACACCCTCCTTCCTCCACCTTCCACCCTCCACCTTAAATCAGTGTCTCCAGGTAAACTGACTGCATGCTTTGGGAAGAAACCGGAGTGCCCGGAGGAAACCCACACAGACACAGGGAGAACATGCAAACTCCACACAGAAATGACTCAGACCATCCGACTTGGGGATCGAACCCAGGACCTTCTTGCTATGAGGAGAAAGTACGACTCAGCGAGCCACCGTGCCGTCCTGCTGGTGCACAAATTAAACATTTTTACACTTTACATTTTTAAAATGTATTTAATTGGATGCTCTCTCGTTTAGTTTCGAATCAAGGCACCTTAGAAGGATCATAGGATGAAATGAAATGCATCCATGAAGAGAGATATCACGAGGTTTTTGGAGAGACTCAAGTTTACGAGATCAAAATATTCAGGCGGCATTGAAAAAAAAAATGCCTAGTGGTTAAGGTACAGGACTTGTAATCAGAAGCTTGTTGGTTCAAGCCCCACCACTGCTCGATTGCTGCTGTTGGGCCCCTGACCCTCAGTTGCTCAGGTTGTACACTGCAACTGTACAAGATAAGAAATCAGCTAAATGCTGACATCAATGCCCAGGCCTGTGGGATTCTTCCACTACAAGTGGACTTGAATGTATTATTTTATTATTATTGTGTAAGCGTTTGAGTTCAGCTGTAGATTAGAAGCCGGGCAGATCATGACTGGGAAGTGCATTTATGATGAGATGAATCATCACACCTCTCTCCCTTCACCCCAGGAGTGCGCTCAGGTCAAGGCTTCCTCCTGAAATAGGATCCACCTGGCTGTTGTGTTCATAGCTGGACTGTCTCAGATCTCACACACTTTCTATATCGGTGTGTTATTTACTGCCGCCGACACTCGCAGTACGTTAAAGGTTTCATCGGCCGGCGGGCGTGGAGAGGAAGCGTGGACAGGTGGAAGCATGGCATGTCACACTTCACATTTATTATGTTCACACCAGCATCTACTCGTGGTTTTACACTGTTTGAGATCAGATATCATACGTGCACGTGTGTTGTAGTCCTGGTGCTTAAGCATTTCTGATAATATGGGTAAATATTTTTACATAATATAAAAAATATTTTTTAGCAAATTTACTGCATCCAGTGTGCAGTGAGCTGGGATCACAGGGCACTTAGTATCACACATGGATCTCCACTATACTCCATCCTATTGTGCAAACACCTTAAATCGGCCGGCAGAGGCCAGGACTGCAGGAGTCATGAGGAATCACTTTCAACCCTCCGTCCCCCAGACCAGAAGAACATTTTCTTAACTTTATCTTTGGATATTTACTTTTCAAACCAGCGGTACAAACTCTCGAGCTTGTGTGTTATCAGTAGGACCAGATTAAATTCAGGGGAGACGAGTTTTATGATCTGGACCTCGACAGATTTGAATTTCAAATCAGTTTTTTTATTTACATTCATGAATTGATAGAATAAATAATGTTACAACACACCCGACCTTTAAAGCTAAAGCATCCTGTGCGTTTTGACCCCTTTACCGTCGACATATTGACTAATATACAGATGGTTCGTTTCACAGGTTTTCACAGTGTTCGATTCCCACTTGATCAGAGCGCTAGTTTAGCTTTTGTACGGGAGCCCTGAAGCCCTGAAGCAGAGATGGTTGCTTGCTCAATGCCCCAACAGTGGGTGAATAGCAGAGCTGAGATTCGAACTCATCCTTTCAGCTGACAGTCCAAAAAGCTCTACACACTAATCTACCACCGCCCCTAATGTAAACGGAAATCAGTGGACGTTCAGGGAAACTTAATGAAAAACACAAAGCTGCTGGGTTCCTCGTCTCCATCGCTGTCCAGGCTTTTTTCCTACTAATTCTGAAGCTCAGGCACGTCTTGGATGATTGACGACTCATGGGGTAAGGGTGCTCTTCCAAATATGTAGTCAAGGCTTCAAGGATGTTTGTGACGCACATCGTGTAGTTCATGAAATCAGTGTTGTATAAGAGCTACAAATAAAGAGTCACATTTATCTGCATGGTGCAAGTTCTCAGAAACCGCTCGAGGTTCGTTTCTTGCTTTTTACGGCAAGAACTGCTACTGATCACCACTGTACAAACCTGCGCTTCACGACAGGAGGTCATAAGCTGACTGTAAAACTCTGGCTGGTCTAAATGGAGACACTGAGGTGTATGGGATGAATATACAGCTTATGGCGGTGAAGCTCCTCAGATGACACTACAGCCCTCCTCAGTCAGGTTCAGGGTCTGCAGTAATGGATGAAAGATACAAGTGGGGGCGGATATGACAAAACATGGATAAACAGTGTAATTAAAAAAGAAACTGAATTTGCAGCACTAATAATAAAACAAACATCCTGACCTTCCTACTTAAGTTAAAGCCAACTGTGTTGGACACCAGGCCAGTAGAGAACTTGAGATCCCATGCACATAAGGTCTTGCCACATCTTAATCAGACCCTTATTTTTGTTGTTTTTGATCCATTTTGAGGTGGAATTCATAGTCACAAAACCCAAAGGCTTCAGATCGTGATGACTGGACGTTCTCCTTTAGAATTTTCTGGTTGAAAGCAGAGCTTAAAGTTCTGAGTTAAAAGCAAGACACTCAGACCCCGAAGCAGTGAAGTATCACCACACCATCATCTTATTGTGAAATGTTTCAGCTTCACGATGCAAGATGAAACACGCCCCAAAGTTTTAGGTCCTTGTACAACATTTGAGGGTCACCATTCTGTCCTCAAGAACACATAAGACTAGCCGATGTTGGTTAGCAGTTGACCAAAGACCTTTGATCTCTAGATGCATGTCTGAACTATTCTGTAGCCTTCTGGATGTCACAGGGCTCTTAAAGAAATTTAGGTATTTCCGGGCCTCAAAAAGTGTAGCCTAGTGGTTAGTGAACTGGACTAGTAATCCGATGGTCACCGGATCGAACCTCACCACTGCCAGGTTGCTGCTGTTGGGCCCTTGAGCGAGGCTCTTAACCCTCATTGCTCAGATTGTATACTGTAAGTCACTGGATAAAGGCGTCTGCTAAATGCTGAAAATGTAAAAAAAGTTCTTTAACTTTCTGACCTGTGAATGTGACTCCTGCTCCCGTTAGGTGTAGTTTTTAGGCAGGACGCCCTACCTCAAGCAACCCCATTAATCCAGGCTAGGGACTGGCACTAAAATGAGCTGTTTTTCCATCATAGTTACTAGGGTGGCAACACAGAGTTTTGAACCGGTGAGTTCAGATTCTCTGTGCTTGTGTGCTAGTGGATAATACTGCTGCTCTGCTTTGGACCACTCAGCAGCAGTCCAGTCCTTTTTGTCTTTAACCCAGACGAGATGCTGTCTCTTGTTCGGGTGGCTCGACTCAAGGAAATTGACAGCTGAAACCCTTGTCTTGCAGACGTCTGTGTGTGGTGGTTCTTGAAGCACTGATTCCAGCTACAGTCCACTCTTTGTGCATCTCCCCCACATTTTTGAATGGGTTTTGTTTCACAATCCTCTCCAGGGTTCGGTTATCCCTATTGCTTGTACACTTTTTCCAAACACATTTTCCTTCCCTCTCAATGTGCTTGGATGCAGAGCTCTATGAACAGCCAGCCTGTTTGTGTCTTGCCCTCTTCGTGCAAGGTGTCAGCAGTCTTCCCCATGATTGTGTAGCCTACAGAACTAGAATGAGAGACCATTTAAAGGCCTTTACAGGTGTTTGAGTTAATTAGCTGATTACAGTGTTGCACGAGGCGTCTTCAATATTGAACCTTTTCACATTATTCTAATTTTCTGAGATACTGAATTTGGGATTGTCATTAGTTATAATCATCAAAATTAAAAGAAATAAACATTTGAAATATATCAGTCTGTGTGAATGAATATAATATACAAGTTTCCCTTTTTGAATTGAATTACTGAAATAAATCAACTTTTTCATGTTATTCTAATTTTATGACCAGCACCTGTAGTTGATGAGAGGGAACTGAAGGGAAATCGCCCTGTAGCTGTCTGTACTGTGGATGGTGCTCATCTGTTGGTACCTATATACAGTAGAACATGTTTAACTGACGTCCTTGATCCATAGAATGAGAGAGTGAGCAACTCTTCTCCTTTTAGTATGAATGGGTTTGCTGTTTCCAATGCGCCATCTACTGAATATAGATTCTTCTCATGGTTTTCTGGGGTGCTGAGTCTCAACCATTTTGATAGTGGGATGGATCTGGTAAAGTTTGTTGGTGGGTTGAGTTTCCCAATCTTTCTCCCAGGCCACTGTAGTGCATGCTTTTATAACCGGTTTGGGATCAGATGGTGGGTATGGGCACGGTTGAATTACTGAAGTTACTGGGATGTTATATCATGTACTGCTAATGTAGTAATTTACCTACATCAAAGCTTTTATTTAAGTCATAGAAGACGAGGCAGAAATAAAGCCTGATTCCATTAAACAGATGCTTTTATCCAAAGCGACTTACATTATATGACTGAACACAATTTTAAGCAGTTGAAAGTTAAGGGCCTTGCTCAGGGCCCCAACAGAGGCAACTTGTCGTTGATGAGGCTTGAACCAGCGACCTTCAGATTACCAGTCTATTACCTTAACCACTAAGCCCTCACTGCCCACAGGGCATTTTATGCCCTTGCTGGTTACACTGCGATTAATTTAATGATTATGAAATTATATTTCCAATTATTATCTTTACCAGGGTCAGCTGGTGCTGACTTAATAGCCAAATGATGCTTTTGTACACTCAGGCTCTTTTAAATTTAATTAGAAGATCCTATAAGTTGTGAAATATTTGTAAGGAAAGGCACTTTATGTTTTATATGGCTGATGGCACAGCGAGCTATTACTGAAGAACTAGTCGATTGACTAGGATTGGCTTTGTCTGAGTATTAGACAGTGGCAAAAGCTCAGCGATAGTTTAGCGGCCCATTATTTTTAACATTTCCTGGTGGAACTAAACATACGTCATGTCAGAACAGAAGAAAAAAGTAATAAATAGGTGTTATAAAGTACATATTAATGTGTATTCTGTATATCAGGAGCCCCAGATTTAAACTGAACTAAATCTCACACATCTTTCAAAACCAGCCAACAAATTGAGAGCACTTGAGTACCGAATACTGTATTTTACTAAATTAAATACTGTGACAAATGAATGGAGAGCTGGAGAGAGAGAGAGAGAGAGAGAGAAGCATGAAAAAAATTAAACATCTCTGAAATCCAAATAAAACAATGCAGCACCAAAAGACATTAGTGCTGTAACACTAAGTTTAAGATCGACAGTCATTAAAGCTCAAATTAATCCTGAAGTCAAGCAAAACAAACCAAAAACAAACAACAAAATACTGGATGATAAAAAACAGGATTATGCTAGAGATCAATATCAATAAGAGGGTGGACGGAGGACGTGTGATGACGTCTGTAATGTGATTGTGTAACTGTACGAGGCACCAATGATGGACGCTTTAAAAAGAAACAGCAACCCACCCAGAGTTCCTGTGTGGGCCGCGTTCTCACAGGATTCACACACATCTTCAGTTTGTTTCTCTGCGACCTGATTTCTGACAGTAAATAAAAGGCACAGACGAAGATGTGCAGTCCAATCTGAGGCCGAGACGCACTGACGTCCGCCAGGTCGCCCGAGATGTGAACCGAATGACGACATTCTGACGGCACCGAGGTGTGGCGTCTCAGGAGAGAAAAATACAGGTTACACGTGACCATGGGAAAGATTGTTCTCCTTGATATGTGATTTTCTTTAAGCTGCATGTGCAGAAACTGAAAGGAATGATTGCTTAAATCCCCCTTTTTTTTGGAAGAAATGCACTGGACTGGTTCGAATTATAACTTATTAGAATCTCTTTCTAATTGATATGATTGTGACTTTTTAAATCTCTCGTCAGCGAGTGTTAATGGCTTTATGCACCCTGTAATGCTTTTGGGCTTTTCATATTCCCATATTATTAGTTCTCTTGCGCCTTCATTGGTGGTTTCTAATTGTTGGGCTTGTAACTGGGTGCTAAGCTGAGACACTTTATGAATCAGGCATCGTTAACTACGCACATCCAGAGTCAACTCTCGGGGAGAATCGAGCTGACTGACTAGAGAATTGTGGGCCAATCATTGTAGAGTGTGTAGGTACCAGAACCAAAAAAAAACATGCAATAGAAGCACCATTTCCAGTAAAGTTGAGATGTTTTGTAAAATGCAACAAAAAGACGACCACGCCCCACTGTGTACTCAGGATCATGTTTTCTCTCAGTGCAAGATTGTGAAATCTGCTGAATTTAGGTCGTTACCATCTCCTATAAATAATACGATATTTAATATATGACAAATTTCAGTAAAATCGAGTCTGGGGCGAGTCTGGAATCCACCTCTGGCGCTCCCGTGATGAATAGAGTCACATGGACTCTGGAGTGCTTCAGAATTCGGTCGTCATTTAACGCGGTTCACGACGGCATCAAGAGATGCAACCTGAACCTCTTTTATAGAGAGAGGCAGACAGACGTCAAGCCTCTGCAGAACCTCCGGGACATTCTGTGAAAGTTCTGCAGGTCTCAAATACTAAACGTGTTCATACTTAATAAATACAATGAAGCTGATTAGAAAATACTGGAAACCTTTTCTTTCTACTTCGACATCGACGATGATATGGATTCTTTTTTTTTTTTTGCATTTTACAAAAAGTTCAACATTCCTGAAAATAAACTGCGTTATAAATATGGAGCTTGTACCAAACTGAAGTTCTTGATTGATCTCGCTGCATTAATGTCGATGTGTGATGCTTCAGCCCGTGTTGACCATGATACTGTGGTTCGTACGTAAAATCTCTATTTACACCGGAATAAAAACAAAAAAGCAGCTCCTTCGCTTTTTAAAAAGGAACCTGCCGAAAGGAAACGAGGACTAAATGACTAAAATGAAACGATGAAGCACACGAAGCACACGATGCCCCACACGCCCATGTGAGACGGACTCTCCGGCCAGGTGAGAGGGGCGCAAATCTAAATTTGGCACAAAAGAACTCCCTCTGAATTCCGTCTCTCTGAACAGAAAAGTCTCTTCGTGGAGAGAATAGCAGTAAAAGTCCAGCGAGGTTTTGTACTGTGTGCAAATAAAAAAATAAACATGATGTCAAGTCTGCTGTTTAGATTGTGACGTTCATCAGATATTAAACATCTCCTGTCTGTCCTTTCAGGACCTTCGACGCTTAGATCGGCGATCAACCAGGATGAAGAGCGGTTGAGCAGTGACCAGACGTCCACGGGTCAGAACTGGTGGCTCTCTGTGATGGACTCAGATCCCATTGGTCAGATCCTGAATGACTCCGGCGCTCACCAGCTTCTTCAAAAACTCCTTTTCTTTTGCTATGTTGTGTGTCCATGACTAGGAAAAAAAGAGACGTGTGTTAAACTGAAGAAATAATAACAAGAGGATGAAGAATCGGATCATCTGAACAGGTCAGTGTGTTTTTGGGTCACAAAATACAAAGAATCTACACTGTGAGGTCTGAAAATGTAATTTCATGTATTAAGGGAGCATTTCTGCCCTCAAAACACTTGGTGCAGGTACGACCAGCGAGTCACACACGAGCAATTCGACTCCTGCATGACTGAGTAGGGAAGAAGAAACCAGAGGAAACCTAAGCAAACCTTAGACAGGATCAAACCCACATCAACTTTGGTTTTGATCACATTTTTATTTTCAGAAAGAGAATGAGGTTATTGGTTTTATCTTGAGGTGCTTATAAATCAAATCATTATTATTTCTTATTAACGCCGAGTTAAGCACGTGTGAGCTTATATGAAGCTTGAGATACAGATGCCAGCGCTGATGGCTCCAGAACCTTCAGTGTCTCGGTAATGGATGTGTACAGGTGGGGGGTCGAGAGGTGGAAGTGTCACTGAAGCCTGAAACTGGAGAACACAGAGAGGATCTTCACATGAGATCGAAATACAGATAAACGCCACAAAGAAAACATAGAGAGGGAATGATAAGGGACACAAAGGAAGTGACACACGGGAGACGAATGATTTTAGGTTCAGTTTAGTTCACGTTTAGATTCATGGCATTTACCAGAACTTTTTTATCTCAGACAACCTTTGATTGTGACCATATTCAATATTTAGCAGCAATGTTCCAGTGTAACGTAGCAAAGTGATGTACTAGCGTATCGCTCTAGCATTCTGTAGCTGTACAGTGATGCATTATGGTACCAGTGTAGCTGTAAATTAGCAGCATACACATGAGCCGGGCGATACTTTAGCAGAGTGCAAAGACTCCAACAATATTAATTAGTTCTAAGTCAGGACCCAATATATTTAATACTTAATTAATTTTTTTAATTGATTGTGATTTAGACAAATGACTAATTCTAATTTGAATTGTTGTTAAACGTATGAATAGTCAGTAAGACCACAAAACCACAACCCACCATGTTAGAAAGCATATTTTTTGAATTTCATTTTCCTTAACCTCTTATCCTAATTAGCTCTTCAACAGGCGTAAGGCACATGGTAACACCCTGGATGGGGCGCCAGTCCATCGCAGGTACCTACAGGACAATTCAGTGTGTGTG
>JAYDZG010000043.1:1481798-1494928 GCA_034509265.1 Microcambeva bendego
ATCTCTGTCTTTCCTGTCTCAGACAGACACTGCAAGAATAAACCAGATTGAATTCACTCGTGTGGTTTGTTCTCTCTTTGTCTCGGGTATACCCTTAAGGGATCGGAAGAAAATACAGCCAGGTGACTGCAGACTAGAAAATATCTAACAATCATTCACGTATCTGTGTAATTAAAAAACATCCGTCCTGCTTAAAACATGAAAGAAACTGACGAAAATAACGTTTTATTTGGGCTAAACTCTGCCTCTCCAGCGCCCCTCGGGTTCAGCTCGGCAAGGTACGTCACAATGTGCAAATCAGTCGCTCAATGTTCCCGCACCTACGATGAGCACCTGACCGAGAGAGCAGAGGAAGCATTTTGGTGTCGTTTTGTCACTCTCCATGTTTTCTGCTCAGCAGCCCACCCGGCTTCCCTCTCGACCCCACCCCAAAGCCGATACATCACTGCATCGCCCCTCCCAAAGTGCCCCTCCCCTTTTTGAGCATTTTTCAAACTTGAGCCTGCAGTGACCTTTTAATTTCGGAAATTTACACCATAGACCGTCTGCAATTTGATTATTTATCTAGCAAACAACAGCGGTCATCTCTTCATCACCCAGTCAGTGAACATGTTGAGGTTATAAGCAGGAAAAATAATCTTAGCAAGTCTGACGAGGTTTGTGATTGTGATTGCTAGAACATCTCCAACACTGCAGCTCTTGTGGGGTGTTCCCGGTCTGCAGTGGTCAGTATCTATCAAGAGTGGTCCGAGGAAGGAACAGAGGTAAACCGGCAGCATGATACCGAGATACCGAGACTCAGATCCTGAAGTGAACAGACTATGCCGCAACTAATCTGATAAAATGTTAAATAACATTAAAAATGTAAATAATGTAATAAAAAGCACCGACGCTGCAAAGACGCACCACGTGAGTTTGTGTTTTTTTTTTTTTAACTGGAGGGGTTCACAGACGTTATTTATAAACCGGGCGGCTCATGGAATCCAAACACTGGAGAGTAAACAGACAGTGTTGAAACAGAATCCTTCCCACATCAGACCATCAGGTGGTTTGGTGTTACCCAGAAGCCTGGTGAAACGGCGCCTGAGATCAGACACGTGAGCACCGAAGCACATTTCGATGTAAATATGTTCCATTGAGAGTTAATGAGCCGGGGTTCGTGTGGGGCCGATTATTTAAATCCTTTTCCTCTCATCCGTCGACTGATCCGCCGACGTGTCGAGTTACCTGGTACATCTGGATGACCCGGGCGGCCACGAACTTCGCTCCGTAAACGATCCCGTCGGTCCAGCGCACCTGCACCACCTCACCCGGGGCCGGAGGACCCAGCTGGGCACAGTCACGACTCTACATCAACACAAACCAGACATGTTACACAGCCAGAATGGTTTCGACCATATATGGCCTTTTACACACAATTAAGCGTGGTCGGTCCGCTGGCGACCCCTAGCGCTGCCCGACACACAGTCTATAGGACCCTCCGCGTACCCGTCAGCCACGGCCTGACCTCTCGGGCCATTCTGGAGCCTTACACTGACCCGCCCCTCTTTTTAATCAATTGAATAAGTTCACGCCGCATGATTTTTGCCCCGATCGCCGCTAGATGTGCTCAAAGGTCTCGACAGCGCCGAGTCCACGTACCACGATGTCCTCAGGAAAGAGGTTGTCGCTGAAGGAGCCATCGTCGAAGTTGACCTCGTAAAACGTCTCCTTGGTGAGCTGAACCACTTCGCACTGGTAGTAACGGCCGTTCTTGTGCTTGCAGATCACCCTCTGACCTGTGTGGATTTCTCTCATGGCTTCTTTCTTCCGCTGTTGGAACACAATAAAAGAAAGCATGGTCCAGATCTCACTGAAACGTCTTATAGTTTACACTCTCGGTTATTCCAGACAGACACACGCTTCATCAGTACACAGGTTTATATCAAACACACTCCTGGACAGTGTTGTATCCCCATTGCACCTCTGACTCCACACAGACAGGACTCAAGAATCAAACCCAGGACCTTACAGCAGTGAGACGTAAAATGTGACCCGTGCCTGCCGAGGTTCCCACATAGCGCCGTGTGGTTTACTGAAAGCCACGCTAAGCTCCACGGGTGCCCACACCGTTCGTGAAGCTTTCTAAACCAGTACCGGAGACATCAAACAGAAAAAAAAAATAGGTTTGAACCTTCCCTTCCTCAAACGTGGGAACCTGGAGCGTCAGTGTCGGAAACTTCTTGAGCTCAGTACAGACCTGACTGAATAATACAGAACTCCAACTCTCCAGTTCAGTCCAGTTCAGTTCATTATCTTTAACCCCTTATCTTAATTAGGGTCGGGGAGGGGTGCTGGAGCCTATCCCGGCTCTTAACGGGTGCAAGGCATATGGAAACACCCTGGATGGGGCACCAGTCCATCGCAGGTACCTACAGGATAATTATGTGTCTCTAATCAACCTGGTAGCATGTCTTTGGACTGTCGGAGGAAACCCATATGAACACGGGGAGAACATGCAAACTCCGCACAGAAAGGACCCAGATCGCCCGACCTGGGGATCGAACCCAGGACCTTCTCGCTGTGTGTGTTTGGTGTTTAAATGTAGTCGTGAGCCAGTAAGCCTGCACTGATATTTGCAGAAGTTCGTTTCCTGTCGTGTTACCGTATCACCGATTAGACTGTGGCCCCATTTCTCCCCACACTGATGTAAGAAGCAGGGACAGAAACCACACACGCCTGTGAGCTACAGTTCTGCACTAACACCGCCACCACAAACTCAAATGTTCAGACGAAATCGTGCAAAAAAGACGTGAGCGGGCGCACACACACACACACACACACACACACACACACACACGCACACACACAAACAAACTCATGTAAATCCAGTGAAACTCTAGAGGAAGAGTCCCGCCCTGGATCAGCAGATGCTGTGAAGCTCGTGTTAAAATTGTTTAATATTACTTCCCACTTCCTTTTTTCTTTCTTCTCAGTTTGTAAATCAGTGTTAGTACTTGGTGAAGAGAAGCGCCTTTAATCATTTTTTGAAGATCGCTAGAGACTCAGAAGTTCGGACAGTCGAGTGGAGCTCGTTCCACCACTCGGGTGCGAGTGCAGAGCCTTGATGCTCGTCTCCCTCGAGTCCTGGGTGGAGGGTCGAGTCGGGCCGGACCGGTGCCTCTGAGGCTGCGTGGTACAGTGTGGGGTTTGATTAGATCCTGTAGGTGTCTCTGTGCTGCTCCATTTTTGGCTCTGTAGACGAGCCGGTGAAGAGAACGCAGCAGTGGGGTGATGTGGCAGTGTTTGGGTAGGTTAAACACCAGACAGGCGGCCGCATATCGGACGAGCTGCAGGGGAAGGGACGTTTTCCCATGTGCCCTGGAACCGGTTACAATTTGAGCGAAAGTGCTTCGCGTTAGCATGCGCAACGTCGAGGTAGGTTCGGTTCACCCGGAATCACGGGTGTTATTTTATCCACCTGTCAGGGTTTGATTCTCCCATATTCACACTTTATTAAATAACACGGGCCAGACTTCCCGGGATTTGATCCCTGGATCTCAGAGACGGGTGGCTAGCATGATTTACAGCTGTGTCATCCAGGAACCCAAAGTAGCTTAGGTACAGTCACAAGGGTCTCAACATTTTGTTAAGCTAATCACCATTATCAATTAATTATCAATCACCAATAGGGCTGAAACGATTCCTCGAGTGACTCGAGTAAAGTTTCAAGTTTTATCTGTCCCATACGTAGTCATTCATGGTACAACCGGCAGTGAAATGCTTTTTATGACTGCTCAGCACATTATGAAAACAAAATTCACATTTATATTAAAATAGAAGTATCGTAATATAAAGATTTGATTACAAAAAAGCATCGAGGTGAAATTTTCACCCCGAGCCATCGTTTCATCCTATAGGAAGCTCACTTACTATTCACCATTACACTATTATTATGGATCATGCGGATCACGTTTACATTTTACAGTTTTATCCAAAGCGACCGTACTGTCACCGTATACAGTCCGAGCAACCTAGCAGTCGTGGGGCTCGAACCAGCGACCCTCTGATTAACCACTAAGCTACAACCGTCCCTGAGAATTCTAGTTCAGTGGCTACCGAGTTCATTTCACCTCGATTTGAATAATAGAAAGGAGCTAATAATAATGTAATAATAAAAGAAGTCCGCTGAGATGTTGACCTCGACGCGGTCATCACCTGCTCAGGTTTATTAGGTACAGTCCGGACTTCTGCCGTCTGCTTGGCTCTGTGTCTCTCACATGACAGTGTGACGTGTAACATGAGTTCACGTTTTTCCCTTCTGTTCAAAGGTGGAGAGCGGAGAGGCTTTTTTTTTTTTACGACGAAGGCGGGTCTTAAGGGGCAAAAAAAGCCTGTGTCATCATGAGCGAGAGGGAAAGAGCGAGAGAGTGTTTTGTTTAATTGTCTGTGTGGGTCATGTGTTTACTCATCCAAACCTCCATCCGTGTGTCGTTTTTGTTCCTCCATTATTCTAGTACATGGAGGTCGGAGCTTTTGTTCTAAAGCAACGCGCTACGTTCTAGTCGGCTGCCATCGCCTGTATTATTGTGTTGTTTCTTTAAGCATGGTTCCAGTGACAGACTCCACACGTTACTGAAATCCTGTACCTCTGATTGGACGGGCCCTTTGTGTCGGCAGCAGGTGACGTAGACGATGAAGGGCCAGTCGTCCGGGTGCATGAGGACGCCGGCGGCCTGGGCGCAGGTCGGGTGGTACGAGGTGGGACAGCGGCCGTGAGAACACTGCACACAGCAGCCGGTCGTCTTCTTCATCCTCCTCTTGCAGTAGTAGCATTTCTGGACACAAGTCACATGACACCCGGCAGTCAAGAGAGCAAACACAGCGATCAGGCAAAACATTACGACCACCCGCCTGATATGGTGCCCCCCAACTGAGCTGCTCTGTGTATTCCGACTGCTTTCTGCTGCGTCCCCCTTTTGTAGATGAAAATATTTTTCCCCCTCCATTTGACACTTCCAGGCTCCACTGGAGTTTAGAATTGAGAATTAAACTTGTTTAATGATGTTTAATGATTCTGATGGCGCTGATATTTTAAATCAGAAATGAACACGAGAGGATTTTTCTGAAACTTACTACAGACCCACTACAGTTTGTCTATCACACTGAAAGGGGAATAGTGGCAACTTCTGGTCCAGATATTATGGATTAGCGCCCCCTACTGCCAGTAAGAAAGAATGAAGACCTGCCCCCTCCCCCAATAGATCAGATTTCTACCTCATGAGCCATTTACTCAGCACCATGTACTGACCAACACTCGTCTTTAGTCTCGTCTCTCTTAATGACTATTATAGTGTTTAGATTAGGAATGTATTTTTTGTGTTTATTATAGGTGTCCTTCTGATTACTATTCCAGTACCTTAACCACTAGGCTACTGCTGCCCCCTATTTATTGTGCTGTTGTGTATCTGCACTGTGTGTTTTATTTGTTTTACACTTTTTTTTCTGTGTTGCGCCGTGATCCCGGAGGAACGCCGTTTCATTTCAACATGTACTTGTATGTATATGAAAAGACAATGAGGACTCTCTGACTCTGGGGGGGTCAGACAGGCCGGGGCGGGGGCACTTGTCGATGTTCAGTCGAGGAAGGGTTGAATGTAACTCGTTCCTTACCAGTCTGAATCTCTGTAAGGGAATTCCACTGAGATCGACCGGAGATCTCCCGGTGACGTTTATGAAGCGAGCCTCCAGCACGGCCACCGCACACAGCACGTGCACCCACCTGTACCGCCGGACACCAAGCAGAGGGCACAGGTCAGCAGAGGTAAAAGGTACACGGGGGAACGGCTGGAAGGTTTGGAGTGGCTCAAGTGCTTACTTGTTGTTGTTGGCTCTGTGTAAGGCTCCACCTCGTAACGAGCATAAGCAGCAGCTCTGTACAAGCACAAACATGAAATAACAAGGGATGCGTTTCAATACAAGGAGGTCTTGGGTTCGATCCCCAGTGGGGCCGTCCGGGTCCGTTCTGTGTGGAGTTTGTTATGTTCTCCCAGTGTTTCCTCTCACTGTCTTTCAGGTGTGTCAGTAAAAATGTGCAACAATGTGTTACACGTTAGTCTGTATGTCTATCCATCTTTCGGTCTATCTAATTTCTGTCTCTCACTGTCTGTCTGTCTGTCTTTCTGGCTCTGTGTAAGGCTCCACCTCGCACGTGTTAATAATATTTGTTTAATCTGTATAAATAAAAAGAGCGGCGGGGTTACAGGGGGACACACGCGATGTCAGGTGGGGTACGACCGTCTTTCTCCATAAAGGAGAGCAAAATGCAGACAGGCCGGTCTAGCACCTGCACGGTCTGATTTCAAACTGCACCATGTGACACATTGCTTGACATTGATTGGCTGTGACGGGCCCGAAATGCACCGACTCAAAGCCGACTCAAAGCCTCCATCAGTGGCATTCGAGATTTGCGTTGCTGAAAACCAGGATGGTCAATTTTTCCCTTTAATTAACCCAAAATGACCCACTGTGACATATCGGTCCCAAACTAAGACCAAATAGTTCACATGGAACACATTTCTGAATGTTTTCCATGCCTCCTATTTTCAGTTCAGGAATGATGGGTCTGGGTTCTTACGGGTCAACCTGGTGAACACAATTTCCATGACTGGGGGGGGGGGAGAATAGAAAAACAGGACACGTCTGCACTTTGCATTAGACCATGCATGCAAAGTGTCATACGTGACCTCTCTGGACCATGAAACTGAGCTTTGCATAGTTGACTCTTAGTTTGCATTAGTCACAAGGGCCGAGCATGTGGACTGTGGACTCTCATGTCTGGTCATATTCCTTCCTAAACTTTCATTCATTCATCCGTTAGGTGTCGCCACAGCGGATCGTGTTCCACATCATCCATTCGGCATCGATTTTACACCAGATACCCTCCCTGACACCACCCTCCCTATTTATCCAGGCGTTGAACGGGCACTACAATGCACTGGTTTGTTCATCCTAGAGGTTAAGTCCCGACAGGACACTCTGGTGTCTCCGGGTTAACCCCACTGCATGTTATCGGACTGCAGGAGGACCCCGGAGCACCCGGACGCGAAGAGAACATGCAAACTCCACACGGAGAGGACCCGGAGCGGCCCACGTGGGAACGGAACCCGAGATTTTCTTGCTGCGAGGCGACACTCGGTGCAACCCCAGTGAGAAACTGACCTCGGTCGAGGCGTTGGCGCTGCAGCGGGCACATTTCCAGTCGTCGGTGACCCTCTCGGGTGGCACACCGTAACAACCTGGAACACAAATACAAAGAGTAAATAAAAGCACATCGACAAAAGGATTAGGAGTATTAGCTGTCCCAGTGAAGTGGTTAGCACTGGTTAGTGGTTAGTGGTTGGCTTCACCGTGAGAAGGTCTTGGGTTTGATCCCTAGAGTTCTCCACATGTATGTGTGGGTTTACTCCGGGCGCTCCGGTTTCCTCCCACAGGAAACATCCAAAATGGTCCACGAGTGTGTGTACGGATGAAACTACCGTGTTCCCGTCACCAGAGGTGTAAAAGTATTCACATTCACTACTTGGGTAGATGTAAAAATACTAGGGTTTGAAAATACTTCTTTAGAAGTATCAACTCAAGCTTTTTACTCAAGTAAAAGTTTAAAAGTACAGGTTTCAAAACTGCTTAAAAAAGTAAAAAGTGATGTAAGGGGAAACCCCCATTTTTAGGCCACAGGGGCGTATAGTGCGGTACCCCACCTCCCCATAAAAACCTCTCTCTAAAGAGCATGATGACGTTAAATCCTACTGAAGGAATCAACAGCAGATGAAGTCGTTACTCACTGGTATGGACCCTGACGCAGCACTGGGAGCAGCTGATGAGGAGGCTGGTACCGTCCTGATCCAGGTACGGGCTGGACAGGCTGAGCTCAGCGCTCTCCTCTGTGCTCGTGTTGAAACACATCTCGGGGATCAGCGGCTTCGTCCTCATCTGACCCGCCACGATAACTGGAGTCTGCTCAGCGTCGCCCTCTTCAGACTGCACACAGCGTCGCACCCCCCATTCATTTCAATCACACTCGTATGTTTCGGATCCTCACACCACTTTTAATATTATAAAAAAGTCCAAGTTATCTAACCATCCATCTATCCCTACCTACTTACCCAACTGACCACCCACCCCCCTCCCTCCATCTATCAGCTAATCATCCGTCTGTCTAATCATCCGTCTGTCTCTCTCTCTCTGTCTGTCTGTCTTTCAGTTGTGTCAGTAAAAATGAGTAACAATTTTCAATATGTCAGTCTGTCAGTCCGTCTCTCTTCCTTCCTATCTGTCTACCTTTCTGTTGATCTGTCAGTCTGTCTATCTATCTATCTGTCTATATATCTATCTAATCATCCGTCTGTCTAATCATCTGTCTGTCTTTCTCTCTGTCTGTCTGTCTTTTAGGTGTGTCAGTAAAAATGTGTAACAATGTGTTAATTGTTAGTCTGTCTATCGGTCAATCTATCCGTCTGTCTCTCTTCCCATCGGTCTTCCTGTCTGTCTTTCTGTCTCTCTGTCCACCTGAGGCTGTGATCTGAGGCCGTGTACCTGCTGGTGTGTTTGGAAGATCATACAGACGGAGCAGTATGGAGGCTGGAGGCCCATCTCTCTGTTATACTCCCTCTCTCGCTTCTCACTGTGAGGTCTGTTCTGCCACAGCTGTGCCAGGGGTTTCGCCCAGGCTTCGCCCTCTAAACCGTCGTCCTCGACTAAAGCTGGGTCCTGAAGTTCTGAACACACACACACACACACACACAAACACAGAGTTAATTTAGAGCCCTTTCTCTAAAAGCAGGTCACATCTGGCTCTAGGAGATTAACACACACAAGGATACACACGTTACCTTCATCGCTGATGCCGTCCTTCATCAGTGGGTGATGTCTGGGCAGCTTCACCAGCCCTTTCAGAGCCTCAGGAGAGTTCTCTTCTGCCAACTGCTGGACAGAAACACACATTTAACCTGTGATCAGTCATGTGACTGTACTTTACACAAAATACATCATCAGTATATTTAAATATTGTATGAATTTGATGCCCGCGACACATTTAAAGAAGGTACGGTGGCCCAAAAGGATTAAAATCATGACCGAGTTCTACTAAACTTAAGCAGGGGCTCGTCCATGAACAATACTTCCATTTAATGCATTTTGCAAATCATTTTCCATCGACTGTACATAATAATGTGAAAACCTTCAGAGGATCTCGAGGAAATCTCGGGCTCTGGGCAGACAGGAAACTGAATCTCTGCTACCTGTCACGCTGGGCACAAACATGAACAACACGCTACCATCGAGGGGTGAATTTCCCCGCTGTGGGACTAATAAAGGGTTTGCTTTTTCAGGGCAGATCTCACCCACACTATAGCAGTGAGGCTCCACAGAGAGAGACAGAGTGCATGTGCTTGGTCGGCTTGCCTGTAGCCCAGAACAGTTCCTAATAAAATGTACGGTGAGGCATCAAGAGAAGAATCAGAGCGGTCGTCAGTGCTACCCACAGGGGTCCCAATTCCTGTGCCGCAGGTAATAAAGTCCGTATTCGTTTATATTAAAACGTAAAAATCTACTCGGCCCATAATTAGGGACGAAACGATCACAATATGATTTTTCCCAGATTTTTTAAATTAAATA
The DNA here is from genome assembly GCA_034509265.1 of Microcambeva bendego. Classification (NCBI taxonomy): domain Eukaryota; kingdom Metazoa; phylum Chordata; class Actinopteri; order Siluriformes; family Trichomycteridae; genus Microcambeva; species Microcambeva bendego. Next base: position 1,491,453 of record JAYDZG010000043.1, read on the forward strand.
GGTGAAAAATTATTATTTTACTTTATTATTATTAAAATTTTTATTAGGTTATTATTATTTATTATTATTTAAGGTCATTAGAAGTTCTAGAAGAATGTGTTATTATTTTATTATTATATTTGAATGATTGTAATTATTTTCAGTAGTTGTATTAACTATTGTTATATTTTTTATTATTTTAATTATGATCAGCGGTTAATTTAAACAAAGTCATTTTATTTCAGGATGTAGTTTAAAAGCTATGTCAAAAATAATAGTATTTTTTTTTTCGTGTTTAAAAAAAATGTAGCGCCGGCTCCCCCTGCTGTTTAAATAGAAAATCGATTCCCAAAACCAATCGGTTGGTATTGATCCCTCTCCATAACACAATAGAGCGAGTTATGACCTGTCCACCATCCAGCGTGTCCGAGTCCGTGTCGCTGCACATGGTCTCTTTGTCCAGGTCGCCGTAGTCTCCTTTGGCGTAGCTGTGTACGTGGAGAACTTCGGCCGGACTCAGCGTCCGCTGGAAGATCCTCTGGGCGGGGTTCACGGCCGACCACTCCCTACTCGGTTTACCGGCCTCACAGCCCGGCACGCCCCCGGAGCTGGACCTGGGCTCAGGTTTGGGGCTGGTCTTCCGGCGCTTGGGTGTGGCGTCACCGTGATGCCTGGTGTTAGCGGTGGGACCAGAGCGAGTGCTGAGGTCCATGGGGAGGTCGGGTTTGGGCGTGGATTTACTTGACTTGGGAATGACGTCGCCGGGCTGACTGAGCTTGGCTTTAAGATGGCAGGACTGAGCGGATTCTTTGGGTGGAGAGGAGGCATGGCCGGGCTGGGAAGACACGGTGGCAGGACTGGGCAGAGAAATGCTTTGGACTGGGGTGACGTTATTGGAGCGTGTAGGATCACCGCGTTTAGCAGGAGTGACCGCCGTGAGCTGCTTCTTTGACGAGCGGGAAGAAGGTGGAGTCTCTGAGCTGGACGGGTTTGGTCTTTCTTCTGGTTTCGGTGCCGGGGTGTCGACTTCCATTCTCTCCTCGAGCTGGATCTCATCTACAGGACGGACAATAAAATAAAAATCAACGTCACATTTAGCTGACACCGTCATCCAAAGAGACTCTCAGCACAGTGACCGTGAGCAACCAAGGGTTATGGGAATTATTTCTACTTTTCCGAGATTATCTGGCATCCCACAGTTTGAGATCCAGTTTGCTCTTGTCCACCTAAGAAATACCCGGCCGAGTCCGGTTCCTCTCAAGGTTTCTCTCTGTATTCCTGGTCACAGTCGCCCTCAGCTTGCTCAACAGGGGATTTTGGTCCTGATCTCCATGAAGCTGCTTTGCGTCCATGTTTTACAGACCACGTTTTCAGCATTTAGCAGACACCGTCATCCAAAGAGACTTACAGCACAGTTAGAGTGAGCAATCGAGGGTCAAGGGAAATTCATTGTAAAAGATAACTAGGTTTGGAAGAGCTGAAGGTCAACGAGAAAGCAACGAGATGGATGAATAGAGTTAGAGTGAGTCCATCTGACTGCACTTCATAATAAATAACAATAATAACTCTGAGAACACCTGTATCTACAGAAGAAACTCTAAAGTCACCATTAGAGCTAAATAGATTCCTGAATAACTGGATTTTACAAACTGCTGGTTTGTTTTGCCATCGCGATTCTCCTACAAATTACCCACCAAAGTGAAAATGGACAGAAGCCGGGTCGAGTTCCTGACCTGGCTGTGGCGATATCGGCTGTTCGCTCTTCCCCGGTGCAGCAGGCCGGATCGGCCTCGCTCTTTTATTAGGCACCGGCTCGTGAACATCCACAGAACCGAGTCCCGAATCGGCTTCTCTGTCCCGCTTCATCCTCACCCTCGACCTGGTACTGCATCTGTAACACAGACCCGAGAAAGAAAACATGCTGAACTTGGAGATCATCAGAAAGGAGAATAAAGCTAAACACTCAGACAGGATTCTAATAAGACTCCGGATTTATAAGCCAAGTTTTCCCATTTTCAGCATTTTTTTAGACGCTCCAGATCGACTTACAGGAGTGCTTCCATAATAGACATCACCGTACTCTGGTTAAAGTAAAAACAGTTCAAAAATACAACCCCTTCTTTTTTCTTTCATTTTGTATGTATGTAAATCAGAGTAAGTGCTTGGTAAAGAGTTTTTAGTCGTTTTTTGAAGACAGTAAGTCTTAGGTGCCAGAGCCTTCACTAACACGGTCACTGGCGAGCGTAAATTTGCATCTAAATCCACGTGTGCACCATTAAATACATTAAAGACCGACTAAGATTATTAATGTTAGAAATGAACATCCGTCCGGCACGTTTGCAAATCTTTGTGTGAAAAGATCTGCACTGAATGCTGGGATTGCCTTCACCACTAAGGAAGCCGCTGCTCAGAATGAAGACACTTTGACGCAGCATTTAAAAAAAAACAAGCTGACACACCAGAGCCGGGATCTCGAATACATCGTATCGAGTCTCGGCTCTGCCTGTCGGATGGTGTGAGCAACCACGTAAACACCGACTGGCCTTTTGTTCATAGAGAGACGGAGCTGGAGAGGGTCTGTCTAATACCCGATGCAACTACGACCTCTGCTGGCTGATCGATGGCGAGGGAGGGGTGCGTCGATCAGGGTGTGTCTCTTGGTACACAGTGCTAATCCACATCGTACTCGTCTGGCACGATGGGTGACAAAACGCATACGGCTGCTTCCCACATGTCGGAGGGTGACGTGAAACGCCCGTGTAGGGTTTTAGCAGGTCGCTTTTATCTCACCTTCGCTGGGCTGAATTGGTGTTGGTGGCCGCCTCCTTCGGTTCTTCTTCAGTCGCCGTCTCTCCGGCAGCTTCTTCAGAAACCATTTCTTCCTTAACGGTTTCCTTCGCCTCGTCACTGACCTCTCGTTCGTCTACGCTCGGTTCCTCCTCCTCCTTCTTCTTCTCAGCCTTCATCATGCTCCTGGTGGTCCTTCCTCCGTTGTTCTCGGGTTTCTTGCTCAGTGCATCTGCCGCCTGGCTCTCGGACTCTGGGTTTACGGCCTGACTCTTCACCTCGCCACTGTGAGTCTGGCTCTCAGTCCGGTTTCTCGGAGACGTCTCCGTTCTCTCTGCGTCTTCGGTTTCACTTCTCTCGTCCTCTCCGGTCGTGCTTTCAGTCTTGCGTCTTGTGGTCCTTCCCGGCGGGGTCTTCACCCTTTTGTCTTCGGTCTTAACGTCTTTCTTTCCTCTTGGTGTCTTATCTGCCAGGTCAACTTGCTCCGAGTTCTTGTTCTCGATCTCATTCCTGTCTCGTCTGGTCCTCATCCTTTCCGGCTTGCTCGGCATCTCGTCTTTTGTGGTCTCTACTGACTGTCTCAGCAGCTCTTCTCCTCTAGTATCTCCGGTGTCGAGGTCCTTTTCTCCTCCCGCCTCTCCACTCTTGCTGGCTGTATCTCTTCTCCCCGTGTCGACCTTCCCTCTCCACATCTAACTGTCCACGAGATC
>JAYDZG010000043.1:1971934-1985519 GCA_034509265.1 Microcambeva bendego
CCGAACGTCTGGGCTGCGCCGCGCCGTGGACAATTGTGAGGGCCCCCCCCCCCCCCCGGAGGTACCGGGAGCGAGTCACGCCACTGACCACAGCTCCACATTAAGCACCCTTATGAAAAGACTTCTCCATTTGATCCGAGATGTCTCGTACCCGAGCCGGCCGAACGTCTGGGCTGAGCCGAGACGTGGACAATTGTGAGTGACGCTAATTAGCAGCCCGGCTGAAGCACAGACGCGGGCAGTTTCCTCTCTATTAAAAGTCCCTGAAGTGCTTTCTCCGCTTCTGATGTCGCGCCCACTTCAGCCGTCTGTCTGCCAACTGGGGAACGGCTCATGTGTTACCTCATTAAAAACGACAGGGGGTCAGGTGAGCATTTTAAGCTCTGCCAATTGGCTGAGGACGAGTTCCGGGCCGCGAGGAGCGGCGGCGCCCGAGTGGATTTTGCTAATTCGTCGTTTTAGGGCTTTCTGGGAACATCCCAGAAGATCAGACTTGCAGCCGCTGTGGCGTCCGTGTCTCACGCTGACCCCGCGGTGACTTTTTTCCTTCCATAAGCCCTCAGGATCTTATGATAAATGCTGAATGACGTGGCGATGGAACGTCGAGAGAGACCTCGCTTATGCAGCTCAACAATCCTACAGCGTTTAAAGTCGAGTACTTGACAGACAATGAATCCAAATTACGGCTTTTAAAGCCTTAAAACGTTTGATCAGCTGAAAAAAAAACATGTTTGAGTCTAACTGAGGTGTCAATAAATCGGCTTAGCATTGTGAAGCTATATCGACGTCTACTTATCTATCTGTCTATCTACCTGTCAGACAGACAGATATACTAACTATCTAACTAACCCTATGCCTGTATATCTGTCTCTCTTTATGTCTATCTATCTAGCATGCTGTCCGTCCATCCGTCTGTCTGATTGTCTATATATCTGTCAGACAGGGGGATAGATAGACAGACAGACAGACAGACAATCCATCCATTCAACCAACCAACCAACGCTATGTCTGTCTGTCTGTCTGTCCATCTATCCAACAGGCTGTCTATCCATCCACCTATCTGAGTATCTGTCTGTCTGTCTATCTATCTACCTGTCTGACAGGCAATCCATCCATCCAACCAACCAACCAACCAACGCTATGTCTGTCTGTCCATCTATCCAACAGGCTGTCTGATTATCTGTCTTTCTGTCTATCCATCCACCTCTCAGATAGACAGACAGCGTTAGGATGGAGGAATGGATGGTCTATCTGTCTCTCTTTATGTCCATCTATCTAACAGGCTGTCCATCCATCCATCTGTCTGTTAACATGGCAGTCTGTCCATCCTTCTATAAATCTATCTGTCGATCTACCTGTAAGCAACACGTCCATCATGGCAGAGCATCACCGGATGATCAGAACACGTATTTAGCTTACGTCCTGAGTTCTTCAGTTCTGTACAGGTGTCAGTACCTAACCAGCTTTTAATATCTCAGCTCATTAAACCACCCGGGTGATCCGTCCTCACTCCTCACAGTAAAACTTTCTGTGTGAGAGCAGGAGAGTCTGATCAGCTTCCTGTTTCAGCGGCCGTAACTTCCCCCTGCAAGAGCCCCATAATCACCGAGCATGTTGTCCCGGGTGAGCTAGAAGAGGATAAAACCCCTCGTACGGTGTTTGTCCAGAGCTAATGGAACATGAGCCTCCTGTGGTTCATCCGAGTTGTGAAACGCTGACATAACTTGTCCATCAGTGAAGCTCCTGCGCTGGGACCCAGAGCTCAGCACAAATACTTCCACCGGGAGCCATGACACAGTTTAGTGTCCATCAGCTGGCGGGGAGAAAACCTAACCATCACAGACACGGTGGCGCCCGGCTGAGCCCAAACACTGGAGCTGTCAGGGAGCTTCTGGGAATCCAGATCAGCCTGGTGCGCATCAGTCAGTGCTGGATGACATTTAGTGGCGGTCTTATCGAAATCACATGAGCGGATGTGATCCAGCTCATGGACGTGAGTGCTCGGGTGACGCCACAGCTGGATTCTCAGCTGGAATCTGTTTGTTTATTAGGATTTTAATGTCAAGTTTTACACTTTTGGTTCCATTCATGACAGTAATGGCAGTTACGCATTACACAGGTCTCATCAGTTCACTTTTATTCAGAGGTGGTGAGTAATGAAGTACATGTTCTCCATTACAGTACTTAAGTAGTTCTTCTGTACTGTACATCATCTGTACTTTTTACTTACTACATTTTCAAAACCGACTCTTTACTTTAGTTAAATAAACGTATTAACTTTTTATCTCTTCATTTAGATTTCTCTAGTGCATACATCACAAATGCAAACTGAATCACTGTCCCAAATGACTCTTTTCAAACCGATTCATTTGAATCGAATCAGGTCTTTGCTCTTTGGTCCAGGGTTCATTTAAAAACGGAAACAAAAGGGGTTAAAAACTTTTCGACTCTTCGCTGTGGACTCACAGTGGCTCGTTAAATTGCAAGCTGAGGACGTGAGGGTGAATTCTAACACACACACACACACACACACACACACACACACACACACACACACACACACACAGAGCCCAGTTTTGTTGTGGGTAATTTCCTGTGACAGGTTGAAAGGTGTAAAGTATATTACACTTGATGAGCGACCTGAAGCTACACGGCGGTGAGTGAACGATCTCTGGAGAGCACTTACAGAAATGGGCATGTTGGACTGAGCCGATCTCTGCTGCCACGTCACGAACAGGTTCTCGATCTTCATCTGCTTCTCCAGCTCTACCAGGACAAAAACAACAACAGTACATAGCGATGATAAAGCCGGGGTTCGAACCTGACCTCTGCTCCGGGTCACACAGAGAAGTTTGTTTATTAGGATGTTTCAATACCGTTTCCTGTCATGAGTGTAACTGAGGTTTCACTCAGTACACACACGTTTATAGCAAACACACTTAAGTACAATTTTGTATCTTCAGGTAACCTGACTGCGTGTTTTTGGACCGCCGGAGGAAACCGGAACACCCGGAGGAAACCCACAAGTACACGGAGAGAACGTGCAAACTCCGCACAGGAAGGACCCGGACCGCCCCGCCTGGGGTTCGAACCCGAGACCTTCTTGCCGTGAGGCGACAACAATCATGAGAAGAGGGCGTGTCTAAGTTCTAAGATCCCTTACAATCCTTCAGAGGTTCCTCGATTTAAAGCTGAAGCTGAATTGGAGTGAATAACGAAGCTCTGTGTGCTTCCTCAGCATCATTAATATTAATACGCCTATAGAGGGCAGATCACTGACTTTTAATTGGTATGGCACCACCAAAGTCGCCTCACAGCAAGAAAGTCCTGAGTTAAATCACCAGGTGAGCCCTATCTGGGTAAAGTTTGCATGTTCTCCCCGTGTCTGTGTGGGTTTCCTACCACAGTCAGGGTAATTCGAGACATTGAAATGCCCAATAGGTGTGTGAATGTGTGTGTGTGTGTGTGTGTGTGTGTGTGTGTGTGTGCCCTGCGATGGACTGGCCCGGGTGTTACTGTGCGCATCGAGTGGCCTGAGACTAACTGTGTTAGCTTTATGAACTCAATCTGCAGCCATGTGACCTCTGTCTAAGCAGTGCGTCCGAATAATCTGCCGTATGAGTTCGGTGTCTTATTAGAATCCTCTGTGACGAGGCAGCTGATCAGGTAGGCAGTAGGCAGCAAGGCGGCTCACTAGGTTTTCGAACAGGCACCCTTGTCGGGTTAGTTTGGTCTGGAGGAACTAGACGTCTAGGAACTAGTGGTCCGACAGTCATCTTATTAATCCCATCCAATGAGATGAATTGGAATGATAACTAAGAGTCAGGGCTTATACTACAACATAAAGGATTGATAATATAAAAATAATCAAGTTTTATTGATTTAAATTTGATCAAGACAAATGATACGAATGCTCTTTCGGCTGACTGGGCACAAATTCCCACAGACGCTCTGAAATATTGTAGAAAGCCGGGTTCAACAGAGATCAAATGTCCACATACTTTCGGCGAGGGGTGCGTCTCGTACCTCTGCGCTCGGAAGCTTTCACCTCCAGCAGCTGAACCCCGTGCCTGGCCACCACGTCCCCTCCGTCTTGGCTCGGCAAGCGGACGGCGCTCACGTCTTTCAGAGCTTCGTCAAAAGGCACCAGCTCAGCGGGGAAGGGCAGATGGGGCAGGACGCGCCCCGAATTACCCAGGCGACCCGCGTCCTTACTGGGCACCGGCGGAACGGGACTGCGCAGCAGGGCGTCGGCCTCCATGGTGGAGCTGAGAAATGGGTTCGGATCCTGCAGAGAAGGGGAAGAGAGGAGAGATGATGAGAACATGGGAGTAAAAAAAAAAAATTCAAACAAACATCCTGCCAGAAGTCAAGTGGAGGCTAAAGAAAGCCATTTGTAGATCGTTCACACAAGTCACGGCGCTGTTTACAAGCGACATGCAGTTCATCTGGATTATAGATGAAGACTGACGTCCTTCTGTCCTAACTCGGTCAGTCCAGGGTCTTCTGTGTAATAAAAAAAGAAAACAAACGGATTAACATGGTTGGGTTACGGAATTCCATGTCTCGAACCCAGCGCCTTCTCACCCTGGGCGGGTGTTTTCTTTATATTTCGTAAAATTCAACGTCAAAGTGGCACCAAAGTAGGAGCGCTGAACGTCGAGCCGCAGTACGGTAGAGCCCACGTACTGTACTGAGATGTGTGTGTTTATGTACAGTCCGGTACTGCTGTGGATTCCTCATTACTGTATGTATATTCTATTATTTAAGATTAAAGTGAAAAGAACCTATATTTTATGCATGTATAACAACAAGACCGATAAAAAGGTTGGGGGGGGGTAGGTTTAACTTTTGAGCATTTTGACTTAAGAACAACCATCTGGAATGTAATGAAATTCATAAAATCAAGTTCTTTATAAGAACCAGCAAGGAAATCTGGAATTTCATTTGATTTGGTGAGAAAATGTAGACGTTCAGATCCGCATCCCCCCCGAGAAACCAAAACCCACGTACAGGTGAGACTACTAGTTCCATTCTAATCAGAATCTTTGTTTCTTCACCAGGTATCAGCCGGTATGGAGGGGATTTCTCTTGAGGTAGCGCTGACTGACCCAGATAGAGTCGGCTGGGGCTGAAGATGGGCCGGATTCTGGAGATATACAGGAAGAGTGGCGTGGTCCTCCATACATGCTGATGCTGACTTTCTTTACAGGCCACTGTAAGCGCTGACCGTGTGCTCGACTGCGCCCCTGCTTGGTCAGCGAGGGTATTGTGCAGAAAACCGAGCTCCCAAGAGAAGCTAAAGAAATCCGAAAACAAGAACAACCAAGCCAAGACGTTCATTAGGATAAAATAATGACTCAGAGATGATGGCATGAGTCTCTGGAAGGGCATCGCACTGCGCTCTGAAATCAAACCAGATCACAGAGAGCTCCGGGCTCTCACAGCTGAAAGAACGCTTGCCACGCCAGCCTAAAAAAAGGCTGAAAACGGGCGGCAGTGTTGATATTTGGCGGGGTGACTGCGAGGCTTTGGAGGCCATACAGGAACCGGAACACTTCTAGACGGGGGCGGTTCGAATGCCGGGCTTGTTAGGGGCGCTGGTGCCTAAATTCGTCCTCCTGGGAGTTTGACAGATGAATGGCGGCGGGGGTAAATTTTCCGCAGCGCTGACTCTGCCTTCTGTCGCCACTCATTAGCGGAAGAGCAATTAAACAAGTGGAACCATCGGTGAGGAAAAGTCCAAAAAGTTCTCAGCTTATTTTCTCCTCTGTGGTGGAAGTCCAGAAGCCGGCAGGGCGTTCTGCTCCGCTTCTCTTTCAGTGGCAGTTCATCATGGCTGATTACTCCAAAAAAAAAAGATCATGGAGACTCTGGAGGAGTTATGGAGGAGATCTAACGACCCCTTAAAGCACAGACGTGTGGTCAGGAACTTCTTTCACGAGCTGGTGAGGAACTTGGCTGAGAAAGTTTTGAGCATGGCTTAATCATCACGGATTAAAATCACATTGGTCGATCGTCCATCCTCAGACGGGGGGCGGTCCGGGTCCTTTCCGTATGCTCCACATGGAACCGTTTTAATTAGAGACACTGAATTACCCTGTAGGTAACTCGCCACTAGGAGGCACAAGCCCTGTAGAGCTGGTTGTAGGGCGGGTCATTTAGACAAAATGTCCAAGATGTCGAAGCATAAAGCAGCTAAAAGCACGACTCGTGTAATTCCCAGATAATCACGAGGACACAGAGGGGCGTCAAAACACGGACGATATTGTCCGGCCTGGGCCGGCGTGTCCAAGTCGAGCTCTCTCTCTCCATAGAAGCATTTTACATCCTCCTGTGTTCACTCCTGAGCAGTAGCTGGTCGAAATCCTTGATGCCTTAATATTAGGGACGTGACGATACACTCTACCCCCGATGTGATACCATTCACGATACGATTATTTTAAACAACAAGAAACTTTGTTCTTAACTTTTACTTAAGTAAAGTTTCTTTTTACTATTGCTTGTTAGAAAATTAAGGATCCTAAAGTAGTTGTAATTATCTTTTATTTATTTAAACAATCAAATGTCCTTTAGTTTCTGGAGGTAGTTGCAAAACTATAAAAAAGAATGCATAAACAGATATTAGTGATATTTATTACAGTTATTATTTCACTGTTTTATAATTGTATGTGTTATTATTTTAATATTGTAATTATTTTTAGTAGTATTTATTAGTATTCCAATTTTTTATTATTTTCATCAGAAGTTCTAGTGGTATGTATTATTATTTTATTATTATTACTTTAGTAGTTGTGTTTACTGTTATTATTATATTTTTATAATTGTAATTATGATCAGTAGTAGTTAATATGATCAATAAAATGTATATTATTACAGGAGGAAGTTTAAAAGCTAAGTAAAAAAAATCTTTTTATTTGTTGTGTTAAAAATGTAGTGCCGGCTCCCCCTGATGTTCAAAGTGAAAATCGATTCATTTGAAAAGAATCATTTCCAAAATGAATCAGTTCATATCGATTCTTTACTGAATCATTACATCCCTATTTAATATCCTATCCACCTTGTCCCATTAGGTCAAATGGCTCGATGCTATCTCTATGTAATCTCTGTCCAAGTAGCCCAGCCTAATAACTCTTAGTATAACATGGTGACTTAATAAAAATGTCTCTAGTTAGACTGCTGCTTAGGTAGACAGTAAGACAGCGAGGTAGCTCGCTAGGTTTCCGGATACACCCCTAGGTGTCACTGTTGCACAGACTACGATGAGATCTAGCATTTTTTTTAAGACTGTAGAGATCACGAGCAGACTGCTGAGCCACCGCAGAGTCTTTTTTTTTTTTAGATCTTCTTTATCTTTTCGGTACAAACAGAACCCAGGGCGTGGCACCCACCCCCATGATCCCGATGTGCAGCCTGATCCACTCGTACAGAATTGATGGAACAATGAGTGAAGGAACAGAAGCAGCAGCGCAGCTTGTGATCCCGAACAGATCCGAGAGCTAAAGTGGGTCAGAGCTAGCGATCACGAGCCGCAGGGAGCGATATCTGAAGCTCCGCTACATCCGAAATACACACCGCATCAAACACGTCGCTGACAAAGTACATGAGCGAGACATCCTCACCTTCTTATAGAACAGATCCGGAGTCTGGTAAAAACAAATCAACTCCAACCTTAGAGCATCGCTGAGACCCTGATGATAGGAGCGTCTGACCCCCCCAAACACTCTTTTGATTGTATAGAAACAAAACATCACATGCACACTGCAAAAAAACGTCAACTCCATAACGTTAAGGGCCTCAACCAAGGGCCCGACAGGGGCGACCGTGTATGTCTGAACAACCGAGTTCTTCTAACAGCTTAAGATTTGTATCCTCAGTGTAGGACAGGTTTACTGTGAAAGAGATTCTGTAAGTCGCTCTAGATGAGAGCTGCTGGATGCCTCAAATGTAACAGTAAACGAGTCGAGATTCAAACCCACGACCTTCTGATTGATTAAGGCTCTAGGCACGAGGCTACCACAGTGATAGAAGCAGCTCATGGTCATACACCTGAGCACACAATAGTATTATTATTATTATTTAAACTATTATTTTCATTTTGTTACTATTTTAACATTATTATTGTTGCGGTTCTTTTTATTGAAACTCAAAATATCATTTTGATGATTATAACTGTTTTACTTGTAGTTATTATAATACCTTTTATTATTATAGCTGTTATTATTCATGCATTACTATTGCTGGTTTACTATGCAAATTCTTTCAGCGGCTACCGTTAGGTATCACTACATTTAATTATGAACCGCATTATGGATTTGGAATAGTTTTTACACCCTCCCTATTTATCTGGGTTTGGGAGCAGCACTACAATGTACCGCTGTGTGCATCCTAATGGCTAGAGTGATTATTATTATTACTATTACACTGTAGTATCATCAGAAAATTCTCATTATTGTTATATAGATGATTTTTGGGTTTGTAGTTGTGAGATTTCCGGTCTGTGATGAGGGCATTAAAATCTAAATTTATATGGACACACAAGCATCATCATGTGAAGTCAAGGAGTCTGAGGATGGAGACTTTACTCCTCATACAAACACAAACGTGTGAGCTCTACGATAAATCACTCCGCTCAGAATATTCCAGCTCGCTTGGAAGCTTATACAAAGGCCGAAGTTCTAACTTATCCAGGGTTAGGGGCCTTGGTCAGGGGCCCAGCTGTGGAAACTTGGTGGTGGGGTTTGTACCGGTGCCAGTCCAAATACTGACCCGAGGCTTTTCCACTGAGTAAATCGTCGGTTGTGTCGAAGTCCCTCACAGGCGTTTGTACATTTTTAACTTCAGCTCAGGGTGTGTGTCTGCAGCTTCTAATAAAAACATCAAAACATCTGGTTCCAAAAATACAGGCCGACATCCGAGGACGCGCTCACATCAGTTTCAAAAACACGCCACGTCTGAATCAATACAGCAAAAAAGGAAGAAAGAAAAGAGAAGAAAAAGAGGAAATGAAGAGTGACGGATGCTGCCGATTCTCCTCTTGAACACGTTTGTGGGATCTCTGAAACCAGACACTGTATGACTGTGCTGTGATCAATGATGTTCTTTTGTTTTACATGTTTGTTTCAGATCCTCGATTGATTTTGTATAACAAAGACAGCCGGAGCAAACACGGCGCAGCTCCATCGCAGGACCGACCCCGGACTCTCCGGAGACGCTGAGAAGAGCACGTGAGAAAGATTCATCTCATCATCTTAAAAAAGAGTTTTTAATTCAATCACATCAAATAAGTTCAGCGTTTAGTCCTCGACTAATGTAAAAAGTTTCACACAGTTGGGACAGAGCTAATGTAGACTATGGAGAGTTGGGTTATCACTCAGAAGACTGTCGATTCAAATCCAGGCCCTTGAGCAAGGTCACTTTACCCATGATGCAATGTGACTCACGATACTGGGTTCATGACACGAAAAAAGAGACACGTGAGTTTTCTTTTAGCATTTCTCATTAAACAATAAAATAAAAGATTCTACGTGTGCTTATCTTTCATTCATCTGAATGATAAATGCACTTTTATTTCTGGGGTTCCTGTTATGCCCAATTTGGCTGGGAAAACCCCGAACCTGGCAACCCGTGAAAGGACACAGTGACGCCAACCAGGCGAGCTGAATAGCGACTGTCGTGTGGTGCATCGCTACATCCCGAGCGAACAGTTGCTGACCCTGCACGCTGACCCCGGCTTCCAAACCAGCAGGGGTCAGTAGAAAAACTCTGTGGTGATTGATACAATAAACAAAGACAGGCTATTGAGCATATGGTGCTGCTTCAGGGTCAGGATGACTTCCAGTTAGTTCTCTCTACCAGAAAATCATAAAGGAAAGTCTGACTCAAGAGAAACTTCCGAATCTCTAAAGAATCTCTCATCGAATCCTGACACAACCATCCCTATTTACCCGGGCTTGGCACCGGCACTACAATGCTCGTGGATCCTAGATGCGAGAGTGGCTGCATAGAGACTGGGGCTAACGTGTTGATCAGGGTGTGTGTCTCTCCGTACACAACTGATCCACATATGAACTCGCCTCAAGTGGGAGAAAAGATGCAGTCGGGTAGGAGTTAGTCCCGGCTCTCCTCGGTCAGACTGGAGGTCAGCAGCAGTACAGAGGAAGCATAACTGAGTAATTGGATACGGTTAAAACAATGAATGGAAGAATAAAAAAAATAAGGATCTGGATACAGTCCTTGTTCCGTATTCTTATTAATTTGAGGATTTTAAACCTTTTAAATGTGACAAACATGAAGAAATGAGGAGGGGGCGAATACTTTTTCACAGCTCTGTGTGTGTGTGTGTGTGTAAGCAGGAGCTGCTGGTGTGTGAAGGGTTTTGGTGCTGGAACCCCTGTAGATCTGACAGCTGTCCAACACACTCATGTTAGTGAGCCTCGGGCACTGCCAGGGTTCAGAACAGGACACACTAATGGGGTCCCAAATGTAACCACACACACACACTTTTGACCAAAGAGTGTGTACACACCTCGAACCGACGATTCAGAGCAACGCGGTGCGGCCGAAAGTACGTGGACACCCGAAGACGAGCTCACGAAAGCCTTCACTCACACGAGGACAACTCTGAGCTCCTCTGAGAACGCTCTACCAAACACTGGTGATGGTTCACAGGCGATGTTCCGATTCAGACCACAAGGGTTCAGTGGGGTTCAGGGCAGGGGTTTGTGTTCCTCCTAAACTGGTACACCAAAGTCTTTAAGGACCTCGCTTTGAACACAAGGGCTCACTGATGCTGAAACGGGGGGAAAAAAGTGGACAAAATACTGGCAGATATCAAAAGAACCAGTTTACACACACACACACACACACACACACACACACACACACACACACACACACACACACACACACACACAACCACCATGTTGTACTGCTGTGAATAAAGGGCAGTGATGGCTTAGTGGTTAAGCTACTGGGCTGGAAATCCAAAGGTCAAGCCTCATCACCGCCAAGGTGCCACAGTTGGACCGCTGAGCAAGGCCATTAACCCTCAATTGCTCAAAATAGTTTTCACTGGATTAAAGTGTCTGCTTAACGCTGAAAATGTAAATATATTATAAATGTATTACTTTGCACAAGACTGCAAGTTTGTGCTTTTTTGCCCCGCTTTCTTTTCCCCCTAACCACCAAGTCTTTACAGTTATTTATTAGGATTTTAGTGTCATGTTTTACACTCATGCATGACACACACAGGGTTCTTCATCACTCGAGGTTCATCGATTCAAGTTTATATAACACACAGTCGTGGAATATTTTGTCTCTGATGAATCTGGCTGCATGTTTTTGGACCGTGGGAGGAAACCGGAGTACCCGGAGTAAACCCACAGACACGAGGAGAACATGCAAACTCGAACCCAGGACCTTCTCACTGTGATGCGACCACCGTGCCGAATAGATCCTACCTCATGTCTTATTTACTCCGTATCATGTACCGACACTCGTCTCTGTGTATTTTAGACATGAATGTTCGATTTTAACCAGAGGGTGAAGTGAATATAACGCACATTAGCGAGGAGAATGCTGGGTAACGAAAGCCGACGCGGTGTTAGCTTTAGCTCAGCCCTATGTGCTTCCCATGCACCTGTTTACGGTCTCGACGCCACCCGAGAGCACCTCCGCCCGGCCGGGAGTGACGGAGACCGAGATCCAGAAGTTCATGTCGGGTGTCGGATCTTAAGTTAAAGCGCTTCTGTATGAACAGACTCCAAATGAGGAGGAAAGACCAGGACACCAAAATGGCGGATCTTCGACTTATCTAGTGGGTGGAGCTCTGGTGGGTGTTGACTGATGAGGGGCGGTGCCAGGGTGCTTCTATGCATAGTTTATGCAGATTTCCCCATCAAAGTGACTCGAGCGGCTCGAGTCCTGACATCATAATCTTTTAACCGGATCGATGTTTGTTTCTCTTTTTTCACACTCGGAGGGTTTAAATGAGCAGTAGAGACCCAAGTGGAAAAACAAAAGCATGAAAAAAGTGAGTTTTGCATAACACGACCCCTTTAAAGTCTTGAGAAGTCTCAGAGGCGTGGCTGCTGAACAGATCACATAGATGCCATTCTTTGATTAGGTGTCCGTATACTTTTAGCCATCCAGTCATTATTCCAGATAGAAAATACATCCTCATGTTTATACCCCAGTAAAACAAAGCCAAAGGTGAATGAGAAGGAAACAGGGAAACGTTCAGGAAGTGATGTAACACTGACCTGTTTGGTGTCCTCGTGTGGAGGAGCATCGGTGAAGCAGTAATGGTGAAACAGACCCATCTTCTGGCTGAGGAGGCAGTGGATGACGTGAGCTCGGGCGTTCTGCCACTGTACCAGTCTCACCAGGTCCCGGCTCAGAGACACGCCCACGTCCACCGCCCAGTTATACACGTACATGTTCAACTACACACACACACACACACACACACACACACACACACACACACACACACACACACTTTATTCATGCAGTTTAACCTCCTTTCTCCTAATCTGACATAGCCGATCCCACGGTGGGAACTTCTTCACACCATCTATGCGCTTCTGGACTACTACCTATACAGGCACCCTGGGCAACCAGGATCCTTACACGATGTTCGTAACCCCCACCCACTTTATCCAGTCTTTACTCCCTCAGGCAGACTGGAATCGGTTCAATTGATTCAAAACGTTTTCATGTTTAAGGAATCGTTCTTCACTTTAAACAGCAGGGGGCGCTGCCACTGAACACAGAGTTGCCGAATCGGGCTTCATTGAAAATGCTCTGTACCTGCCTCAGAAATAAAAGGGCGTTCATTTTTCAAATAAGTTAAAGAAATCCCAAATACAGTATTTTATTTCCTTTTTAAGAGAAATAACTTAATAAAAAGGAAACTGGGACCAATTTGTCTTCAATTTCATTTAGTAAAAATAATAAATAAAATTTGTATGGTGAACTTAGTATCGTGAATCGTATCGTGGGTAGATTGTATCGTTACATCCCTACTACAGTTCAAGTGAAAGCCCCGCCCCCTTACCTTCTTATTCACTATGTGCATGTGCAGGAACCTCTGCCGTGGAGCCACGCCCTTCAAAGCCTGCCCGGGACTCGGACAATCGCTGTGCTCCAGAGCTTCGAACCTCTGCAAACCTTTATGAGCTTCATGAGAACCACAGGGAGAGAAAGAAGAAAATCGAACGTGATGGAGGGCCGTCATATTCCACGGCGTGTGGGCGCGATTCCAGACGGGCGGGGTGTGGAGAAGATGGGGCGTGGGGCGTACCGGTGCCGAGACGGAGTCTGAACTAATCATCTGACGGAGACTGAGCTCAGCGGGACTCTGGAGGCTCACACTGATATTTAAAGAGGAGGGTTGGAGGGGAAGAGGACTGATCTCACATGCAGTTCATTTTAAACCATCGTAACGACTACGGCAGAAAAAGTATTTAATTATGAGCCGAAGCTTCAGGACGACGCCAGGTCCGGTACAAGTGGATACGTGATGGTGGGAGATCTATCAAATGTCCATCTGATAGTGGGTCCTCATAGTTCTCCTATGTTA
>JAYDZG010000043.1:2091797-2105938 GCA_034509265.1 Microcambeva bendego
TATATATATCATATAGTCACCTGCTAGTGGGTCTGTCGAGAGCTTAAAATGGAGCATCTCCAGCTCTTATGGGGTGTTCCTAGTCTGGAGTGGTCAATATCTATCAAAAGTGGTCCAAGGAAGGAACGCTGGTCAACCAGTGACAGGATCATGGGCACCCAAGACTCATATATGCACGTGAAAAGAGTTCCAACAGACAAGCTACTGTAGCTCAGATTACTGAAGGAGTTTAAGCTGCTTCTGACAGAAAAGTTCAGGGCAGCATAATGTTACGCCTGATCGGTGCATATATATGAACTTTAGAATTAAAACAAACTAACTAAGAAACTTAAAAAAAGGGGGCAATCAGATAACGTAGGTAAGCTCAAGAGGTTTCGTGTCTCCAGCAGTGTTACCAACTGGCTGTGTGTGAGGGGATGGCAGCAGTGCTCACTATTTTTATTATTAATATTTTTCCAGTATAAATACTTCATAGTTCTGCTCTTCAGTCTGTACATGGAGTAAATTTGACAAGGCTAAACATTCAAGAAGAAACAAAGACGGAAAGAGAAAAGGAAAGAACTCCAGAGGAATAAAAAAATAACACGGAAAGATGGATAGAATAAATAAACCAGGCAAGCAAAGAATACTGATGGATGGCAAAAAGTAGGAAATAAAAAATAATAATCATGAAAATGTCTAAAAGCATTAAATTGGGAGAAAATAAAATGAAATAAATCTAAAAATCTAAGAAAAGAAACAAAGAAGAAACAAAGGTTGTGTTATCGTTAGTTTTGCCAGCTCACCATAATCTGGGTACTTTTGCTTTATATTATTAATATTATTTGATATTAGAGCAAATAAACTTGTAGCTTTGACAAGCATAACAAAGAAACACTGAACGTTTTACCATCTTAACTTTTTAGATTTTTTAAATCTACACAAATTCTTAATTTGATTCCTACAAAACACTGAAGAAAACCTGCAGCCTCACCGAAGCAGGGAACTTGGTGGACTGATTTAAAACACCAGTTAACGGGAGACGCGATCATGACTGGGTTTAAAAGCAACGTTCCCGAAAGGCTCCTTTACTAGCGAGGGGACGCTGAGCCTCGCCACTCTGCTCAGAATTCAAGACACTAAGAGTTTAAAAACATTAAAACGTATTGTAGCTGTCACACGAGAAAAGAAAGTAAATTTTACAGAAAGTCATCGCAGCCGAGTGGAGGCTGTTACTGCAGCAGACGAAGCTCCATGTTAACAGGCGTGCTTTAGGAATGCGATGTCTAAAAGCTAATCAGGTGTCCACATACTTTTGGCCATTTCGAGGGTCCAGACGTAAAGCTGTTAGTGTAAACATCACTCATCAGTAGTAAAGTGTGTGTGCGGTGGGAGGGGCTTAGGCGTGATTTAGTGAGCACGTGTGTGTCCGGGGAAATTTGCCCACCTGCTGAATTTGGAGTGGAGGGCGAATTGGCCTGGCTGCCGTGTGCTGACACGCTCGCGGCGTTCACGGCGGTTCTGGCGGCGTACATATTGGCTTCCTCCTGGAACTTACCGATGTTCTTCTTATACCGGATGCGCTTGTTGCCGAACCAGTTGGACACCTGAGAGAGAAGATTCAGAACACACCATCATTCCACACATTTAATAGCTCGGCTGTTATTCTCAGTAACATCTTCATACCGTCGTTTGTTTGTTTGTTGTTCTAAAGTCACGTTTTACACTTCGGGTACATTCATGGGGAACGATCACACAATGAATCCACTCACAATTGATCTCTAACACACTCATGGGTAATTTTGTATCTCCGGTTTACCTCAGTGTGAGGAAATCGGAGCACCCGGAGTAAACCCACACGGACACAAGGAGAACATGCAAACTCTACACAGACAGGACAGGGACCGGCCCACCTGGGGATCGAACCTGGAACCTTCTTGCTGTCAGACGACAGTGCTACACACTTAGCCACCATGTCGCTCTCATACTAGGGATGTAACGATACACTCTACTCACGATACGATTCACGATACCATAAGAATACTTGAAGGTACATTATTTGTGATCACCTTAATGCACTTTCCGTATTATAATTTAGGTAAAATTAAGGATTAGTGCTGATCTTTTATTTATCTAAACTGCTGTTAAAAGTAAATGTCGATTCATCTTTTTAAAAACGAACAAATGGATTCCTGGTGAATCGTTTCATCCCTACTTCAGTCTGATCTGCATTATTGTCTGGGTGTAGTTTTAATGCCGGATGCCCTTCCTGGATCAGGGGACCGGCACTACAAAGCATCCTAGTGTAGGACAATTCAGTGTCTCCAATTAACCCCACTTTCATGTTTTTGGACTGTAGGAGGAAACCGGAGCACCAGGAGGAAACCCACAAAGGGAGATCGTGGTTAGGATCAAGATGAGATCGGATAGGGAGTTCGAAACCTCCCTCTGAGCGGCGATGACACAGAAACGATCCCACAGATGACGAAGGACGCCGTCGACAAATCTGTTCCTCCTCCACATTCAGAGCCGTCTCGGAAAAGGTGAAGGATACTCGTGCTAACAGAGCGCAGTCGCATTAGTGTCAGAATAAAAAAAGATCGCCAATAACAATCTCATTAAGTCACTCCATCTGCAGCTAGCTATCATCCAGGACTACGCCGGCGCAGATCCGTCCTCTCGCGCTAACACCCATTACCGCTAATACACTCCCAGATGAAGCTGCGTGGATAAAGTCTGGCGCTAATGATAAACAACATTAAAACGTAAACCCAATCAATCCTGCCGAAACGCTCTCCGTCCCTCCGCCCGCCCCCACGCCGGATAAACACGCTCCTTTTATTGCGAAATGGCGCCAGACGCGCTCGACCGATCATCCCGCTCCGAGACGGTTCGGGAACGGCACCCAGATGCGTCGTCAAGCGATGGCGGCGGATTCATTATTGCGCTTTTTCCGCACGCCGTGCGTTGGGCAGGAACAGGTGCCGGATTCTCCCGCTCAGACACACAGGTGTTCATTATTGAGCATCATCACGTACGAGCGAACGCAGCGGAGATCCGCCGTAATGGAGGCTCTACACCGGGGGTGGGGGTGGCGGTGAGGTGAGGGGTATTCCTCCGGAAACGCAGACACGTCACGTCGAGAAATAAGTGGAGGACAACGACTGCAGACCATCAGAATCAGGTGGAGCTGCATGATGCCATTATGAGTCGCATCCCGCCAGATTGGCCCCGCTCGTTCCTGGGATGAGTTTTCCTGGGCCTGTTAGGATTTTCAGATTTCCCTTTAGCCGGGTGTCCAGGTGTCCAGTAGTGTCCAGGTGTCCAGTAGTGTCCAGTAGTCCAGACACTACTGGTAAAAGAACTCTTTGCCTTGCAAGCTGCTAGCAGGTGGTCAAGGTCGGGGCGTAGGCGCCCTCAGAACCGGTGTGAACTAGTTTTTCCCCCACACAGAACAAGTGGAAAACTACTGACCCAACCCACATGGTATATCTAATGTGGGCTCGGAAAAGGCTAATGATTCTTCTCTTTATGTTTAAGATCCTGTCAGGTCGAAGGCATTAAACACACCGGCGCATTACCGGTAATGTAGTACAGCATGGTGAGTATACATCCTGGCACTTTATTCAAATGAAATCAACACAGATGTGGAATAAAACATGGTTGTGCTATCAGCTGTCCGGCGTCTCCACAGACACTGGATATGTCTGAGAGAGAGAACAAACAGTGCCGGTCCTAAAAGCATATAATACATTAAGAAAACAACTGTACCAGATCATGAACGCTTCCTTAGTTCTCATATAATCTTTTTCCCATTTTTTCGGCTGCTCCTGTTATGTATCGCCACAGTGGATCGTGATCTGCATTACTGTCTTCCCAGATGCCCTTCCTGCCCTATTTATCTGGGGGCCGGACCCAGGGAGCGGCACTACAATATAAGAAACCCACACAGACACGGGGAGAACATGCAAACTCGACACATAAAGCTCCCGGCCGCCCCACCTGGGGATCAAACCCAGGACCTTCTCGCTGTGAGGCGACACACTGAGCCACCGTGTTCTCGTAAAATAATATCTGAAAATAAAAATCTAGGAAGCAGAAATGGTCTGCATCCTGTGTGGAGTTTGCATGTTCTCCACGTGTCTGTGTGGGTTTACCTCCGGGTGAGCCGGTTTCCTCCTACAGTCCAAAACCACACAGATTAATTGGACACACTGAACATCTTTAACAAGCGTTGTGTGTTTTAAGGTGTGAATGTGTCGGCCCTGTGATGGACCGGAACCCTGTCCAGGGTGTTTCTTTGTGCCTCGTACCCATTAAGAGCTGAGATCCGGAACCCCCCGCGAGCCTGGTTATGGTAAGCGGTTTAAAAGTGAACTCTAAACAGTGAGGCTCTAAACTTCATTCTTTGATACGACGGGACTGAACTATGTAAAATAAAACGATGCTTCACAGTTGGAGACTCGGTTTTTCTGGAGGAAATAAAAGAGCAAGTGAAGAAAATGAAAGTGTTTCATGTTCGCCTGAAATTATTACCCGCCAGGCACCAAATGAGGGTGAATTGTCGGCAGCAGCGGGTGAAATGGTGAGAACAAAGAACCGTGAGGTGGTCCATGGCTTGACTATTTAATCCAGTGTTCTTTAACAAAATGGGATATTTTAGTCTCTTTTTTTAAACTTTTATTTCCCTTTGGGTTGTGACGGCAACATAATGCTCGGGTTCCACTTTCACTCTTTTATGGTGGGAAGCAACCAGGGTCACGAATTTTACTGTATTTTTTATTCTTTTTTTTTTTACCCTTTTCCCCTTCCAATCTAATCAGACCGATTCTGCATTTGTAACCTTCCTCGGTGCTGCAGAGACCCACCATGACCTGAAAGATTCACAGACAATCACCCGGCCCCTCTGATGTGTGACCAGCTGCCATACGCTTTTTTCCCCTGCCAGAGACGGACCTTCACGAGAGAGCGTCCACTGCTCTTGGTGAATCAGCGAGCGCTGTCTATATTCAGTGTGGATGTAACAATTAAAAATCGATTCACTACTGGCTCTGTACTCCTGGTTGCCAGGTTCGGGGTTTTCCAGCCAAATGGGGCTCAATTCAAAATTGTTTTGAACCAACCATAAGTAAAAGTCCAGTCGTTATTTAGATAAGATACAAATGTAGTATAATAATATATTTCCTTATTATTAAAAAGAGGAATAATTAATTTCAGTTTTTAATTTACAATTCCTAAGCAAGTGATTGATAAAAATAAGCAGCGTTGTTTTTTTCTAAAAAACTAGAATAAGACTTGAAGTGGTCTCTTATGTTTCTTCATAGAGATATATATAAGATTACAATTTTTATTATAATCAATATTATAGATTATAATATTTAACTAATGCCCATCGGGACCTCAGAGATCTTTCGGCTCTGACTGTAGAACAGCAGGAACATTCACCATGTTTGCTAGCAGGTTACTCCATCATGAGTAACCAGGCTAATGGAAGATGAAGATTTGTGTCCTGTATTTCGAAGCTCTTCTCTCTAGAGCAGTGGTTTTCAAAATGTGGGGCACGAGCAACGCTAGGCTGGAGTCGAGATAGATTATATTTAGAACACAAAACAATGATGTGCTTGAAATGTACTTGTTGATAATAAAGAAACATTCTAGTACACTAAAATATACTTAACGTACCAGGGATCGCTCAAGAAATATACAAACTATGCTTGCTATGCTTTTATGAACCCAAATCTTATTATTCATGGCTGAGCGGCCGTAACCAAGTATGAACGAACCCTTGCGCCATCTGCTGACTGAAAAAAGAATCACAAGCAGACTTACCGAACACCAGGCGGGAAGAAATTTCACACAAATAGGAGCAAACAAGCTTTTATGGGTGTGATTTAATAAAAAGAAATAAAGATGCTGGGTCATAAAATACACAAATCTAGAAAAACTCTGCAGGAATTTGATCGCGTGCAAAAAAAAAAAAAAAATCTGTCCGTTGTGGTCACATGACCTACTCGGGTAAGATAAAATAAAAGACGTTGAGAGCAGATATACATAATAAATAGTATTAAATATAAAATAAAAAGTATTCATGGTCTGGTGGGAGTATATGTGTCAATGAGTGTGACTGAGTTATTATTTATTCGTTTTGATGTCTTTTTTAGGGTACAGTAATGGACTTCTTATTTATTAGAACATGTTTAGCAGAACACGACTGTAATATTGGAATCCAGAACACAAGGTGGAACAGAATAATCAATGTTGTTAAACAACATTACACAAATCCACATGTGCCTGTTTACTACACGCTCTCCTAATGACTGAGCTCAGGAATTTTTGACACACCCTTCGCTAATAGGAGCAGATAATCAATCCGCCTGAAAACCTCAGTAGATCCTAACAGGACATCGAACTCACGAGGCAGATCGTTCACACACTACTTAGACATGAGTAAGATAACACCGTTAGCCTCACACCATTCACACCAATGACGAGAGGTGACACAACCCTCTTTAAATCTGAGACGGGCTCCAGTAACCCGGCATCTCATGGTTAGATGTCCACAAACTTTTATTGAGTGTATCTGGAAGCCTGGATGTTTTGAGTTAAAATCTGCCATGTAAGATGCGCTCTTCTCGTACCTGGGAGACGGTGATGGAGCACTTCTTGGCGAGCTCCTCTTTAGCCTCCTCGCTGGGGTAAGGGTTACTCAGGTGGGAGTAAAAGTACTCGTTGAGGATCTCGGTGGCTTGCTTGTTGAAGTTTCGCCTCTTCCTCCTGCCGAGAGAAAGCGTGATGAGAGGAAGGTGAGACGATGGGGAGTCACTAGGAGTCTGGCGGATATGAATCCTAATGTCGACTCCCGTCCCCGCCGAGTTCGGAAGCCGTGTCTCATGTGCGCGTCGGAATGCCGGCGCAGGTGTTTTATTATTCACGAGGAAGCGCGGCGGGGCTCAAACCCGTGCCCGAGGAGGTTTAAGAGCTTTTCGGATGGGAGGAAACGCAGCGCAGGCAGCACCGGGTGCCAGCATCACTCATCCCCCGGGTTGAGTGTGAACGTCTCGCAGGGGCTTTGCATACGCAACACTGAACCCGCTCCCCCGCAGCACGGAGCGGCACCGTTTCCTACCCACAAAGCCCCTCTTCAACGTATGCAAATGAAAGCTGCATGGTTCCAGACCTGCGAATTAAGCCGAGGAGGCGAGCCGCCGAGCGACCGGGATACACAGGAACGAAGGGGGGGGGGGAGGGGGTCAGGGGGCAAGGGAAGACACTCTTCCCGCTATCATTCGCAGGAGAATGGATAACGCCTAGTGAAGCGGGAGCGAGAGCCTCATTTAAATGTTACGCCGCTGTCTCAAAGCTTCAGGCGTGATTTATCCTCAAAGAAATGTATGCAAATCCCGTGCATGCATCAAAGAGAACAAGCGATTACATTAAACCCGGGAGGCTCGGAGAACCTCTGCGGCTCGTATAATGATACGCGAGGAGAGTCTCCGGGTCTCGCTGAGAAATTAAATCCGCCGCAATTAAATGGCACGACTGTGAAGTTTACGCGGACTTCCTGGCACAGGAAGTCGAACTGGAGGGACGGGAACCGTGGGAGGAAGGAGAGCACGCCGCTTTTATATCCACCGACGACACTGAAGACGCCAAGCTACGTGTTATCGCTGGAAGCAGGTGCACAGAGTAGCACCAACGCTAAGAACGTCTACACCAGGGATGCCCAAATAACTCCAGGGGCCAAAAGTTAGTCAGTGAAGGCCCACGGGCCGAATCTAAAAACGTTGTTTTAAAATTGCATTACATTTAAATGTCATGTTCTATTGTTAAATACAATTCTAATGTTTATTGTAATTGTTTAATAGAACGTATAACAGATTTTTTTTAACCAGCAGAAACATTTGAACAAATGCTAATTTGTAAAGAAAAACCAGCAGAGCAAAATATTCTCTCTGTAATGTAAAGTAATCTAAAATAATGTAAACTGAGGAATACGGAAAGTAAAGCAACTCTTTTTAATTCTTCGTTTATCCGTATGCTGCTGCCTCAGATGCTCCATAATTTACAGCCGTGACCAGGGTTGCCAGATTGCAAGAGTAGTTTCAATCCAATTTTTCCACATTTTTTATTTACTCCATCCAAAAGCTCCACAGCGCCCCCCTCTACTCCCCTCTTTCATATTTTAAACTGTGGTCAGATAAGGTATTGCAGTTATAAGCAGTTCATCATACAGATTTAGAACTACTTTGATCTAGTGAGGCGGGCCACAATGGGCCAAGTGGGGCACCTAATTGGACATCCCTGGTCTACACTAACGATATGGCATCTCACAGATATTCCCCGTGTCTGTGTGGATTTCCTCCGGGGACTCCGGTTTCCTCATTCACATTTACATTTTCAGACTTTATCCAAAGCGACTTACAGTACAGTTATAGAGTCTGAGCAATGAGAGTTAAGGGCCTTGTTTAAGGGCCCAACAGGAGGTTTGAACCCGCAACCTTCAGATTACCCTAACCACTAGGCTACGTGGATGTTACCGTGTGCCTTGCGCCTGTTGAAGAGCTGCGTTGGGCTCCGGCACCCCTCCTGACCCTGATTGGGATTGTTGGTTTAAGAAAATGAACTGAACTGAACATGTTGGTGAGACACATGCCGAAATCCAGGCGGCGTCTTGTCTTGGGAAGTTTGCAGTTTTTTCAGTACGACAATGCCGGACCTCGTTCTTCACGTGCGAGACGATCGCTAGCACATCTGTCTCCTATTAAAATTGCATGGAGCGTCATGAGGAGTATCAGTAACGAGGAGCACGGACTGCTGAGCAGCTGAAGTCTCGTTTTAAGCAAGAATGCAGGATAAACTGCAACAATTAGTGTCTTCTGTTTCCAATTCATGAACAAATCTCATTAATAGCAAAGCAGGTGCGATCACATTATTAGGAAGACACATCACATGACCAGAAATGTCCCTCACTGGTTAGAAGAGCAGAGTACTATCCTGACCCCCTATTTCCCCAGACTTGAACTGAGTTGAGCCTCGGTTGGCCAACCTCCATGGTCATGTTAGAACTATGGATCCTCCCACACGCCCTCTCTTGCAGCTGTTGGATGCACTGCATTCAGCATGGCTCCAGATAGCTGTGAGACCCTACCAGGACTTTTCTGAGTCATTCCCAGCTGCAGTCCGTGCTCCAAACGCCACTCACTCCGGTTGTTAGCTGCAACTCATGACCGAGTCACTCGACTGTGTATCTTGTTTATGAAAAGTCAAGGACAGTGTTAGCTCAGTGGTTAAGGTACTGGTCTGGTAATCCAAAGGTTGTGGGTTCAAGTTGGTTCCCATCATCACCAGGTTGCCACTGTTGGGCCCCTGAGCAAAGCCCTTAACTCTCAACTGTGTTCAATTGTAACTGTAATGCCAAAATGTTAATGTAAATCAGCTATAGGTGTAAAAGAAATCCACACAATGTGTCCGAGTTCTCTGCTGTATCAGGACATGACCTGAACCGTCTGAGATTTTAATAGCTGATGAAGTGGAATGAGCTTGTGGTGATGTGTAGACAAACCTGGCGTCGAGGAAGCGCGAGCGCAGGATCATCACCGCTTCGCAGGTGCTCTGTTTCAGCTGCATCTGGATGGAGCTGAACTTGCGGTGGATGATGCCGACCATGCGCTCGATCTCTTTGGGCGAGATGGGTCGTGTGCGTGACTGCTCCCTCAACAGGTTCATCACGTGAGTGGTGAACTCATTACACGCCTACAGACGCACAGAATCAACAATTCAGTTCACAGAAAACTCAGAACGAACTTCATTAGAAATGAAACCTAAAAGTTTAAAGTTTATCGGATCTCATTCGAGATTTAGTTTACCAGACCGGCGGGACGTGAGGGTTTGGTAATATTCATCACAGCTTTTTATGCTAAAACAAGACGGTAGTGTTACCGAGGGGTGATAATAAGACAATACCACCTGATACCGAAGCAGTTAAAACTGGTTTTCTGGCATGATACGACTTCATTAAACTGAAGACAAAATCTTTTTTATTTATCTAAACAATAAAATGCCTTCTTATTTCTGACATAGTTGAAAACTAAGCCAATAATGCTGGGCTCCACATTTTGTTTTAAAAAGTGATTCTTAACTATTCTTTCTGAATCGTTACATCCCTACCAATCATTCATCAGTCCTGTGCGGCCCGGTGGTTGGTGACCCCTGGCCTAGAGAACGTGCAGAGAAAGGATGGTGAGGAAAAGAAGGCTGGACTGATAGACTGATGTCCTGTTCATAGTGGCATCAGCCGTTGCCCGAGACTGGACAGTAATGCTGTGATTCAATCAATGTGACGGCCAAGAAACAAACTCAACCATGAACGCTCAAACACTCATCAAGGAGCAACAGAACAGGTAAACTCAGGAAACTGGTAGATTCTACACAACACTGGATGCTGCCACGCTACCCAAGAAATTTAACAACCAAGTTACCAAGATGAGTTGAGGAGTGCTAGAAAGAGACCTAGACCTCAGGGATTAAGGAAATATGAATCCCAGATGTAGCGATTAACACTAATGAGCCATCGCTCTTGACTGGTGGCCAATGCGGGTATAAAAGGGTAGAGATGTAATGAATGCACTAAGAATATTACAGAGGAAAAGAATGTGATCACAATCTCTCGACTAAACGTCAGTCTCATCAAGAATTTCAAATCCTTACAGTCAGGTCAAGGCATCAAGTACAACAGCGGTACAACAAAGAACAAATCCTATTAATATGTGCTGTATCTATTTAACTGGCTTTATAGTTCAGTAAGACGTGCTTGCTTTATAATATTTGACTTTAATACACTTCACGTAATGTACCTTGAGCTGCAATACCTCTCGTCGGGTTCTCTCTACCCACGCTGGAGGTCTCATTGAGCCCATAAACCCATTATCTCACCATCTGTTTGTGTTCTTACCACCAGGCAGATGGTATGGAACTATCAAAATGAGGACGAACCGGCTCAAAGATCTGCCCATTTTATTTCTATAGTGCTTTTTACAACAGACCTAGTCCCAAAGCAGATTCACAGAGTTTAGGACCACCAGACCAAAAACCTCCTGTTGAGCAAACCCAGGGCGACATCGCAGAGAAACACCTTTGGAGGAACCAGACTCAACGGGGACCTCCATCCTTTTGGGGTGGACTGGAGGATGTTTAAAATAAACAGGATGCATACAAATCATCCAAACACTGAATTAAATTGAGCTAAAAGTTAAACGTACTAGCAAAAACTATATACATATTAAAGTTCAATATTCAGTTCTGGACCTTCTTGGTGCAAATATGCTTTTTCTTTATCGGGTCATTTCACAATTTGTTTTACTGCCTGACAGAAGGTCTGATTGTGTGTTATTGTAATTTTGTCAGTTTTGTAAATACTATTTTTTTGTAATTTATGAAAATATTAGTTCCATACCTGGAACCACGACCATAAAGATATGCTGATCTTAAAAAATCAATTATCGGGATAGGTAGAACGACTTTAGTTGGCAGTAAAGTAAAGAGTCCGCCACTGCACGGCGCCCCCTGGAGCCGAGACAGTTAAGGGCCTTGCTCAAAGACCCAACAGTGGCAGTGCTGGGATTAATAGTGTAAAGCTCCACCCACTAGTCAAACACTGTCCCTAACTCGCCCTTCACTGAAACCCGGGAGCATCCACAGACTTTAGGCCACAGAGTGCGTAAGTACATGTAGGACCAGAACGTTGGAGACAGCTCAGTTCTCTTTTGCTCTTTAATTAAAAACGTAGGTCTGGTCGCTGAGCGCTTTGTTTACATTGCTGCGATGAAAAATGAGTCTCTCCATTATTTCAGACATGCAGAACATCGTCTGTCTTCCACACACTCTCTCTCGAACGCACTTTAAAAGCTTCCTGTCAATTTCGATCAGACGAAGTGCGCGCTACCTTCTCACTGGAGTACCAAAGCTTTAACTGTCTCACTCTCCGGATACGTCTCACTGTTGAGCTGAGATTCCCAAGCTTCACGAGGACAAGCCGAACCAGCCCTGATTCTTTCTGCTCCACATTTTATCATCTCTATTTCGGTTGTTTCTTTGCTTCACCTGCGCTGTCCGAGGAGAGCAGCAGACTGACGCAATATAAAGAGAAGACCAAGGTCCTCCTACCTCTCCTCAAAGCTTCCAAAGTTCTTTCAGTGGAATGCCCTCTACCTACAATGCGATACGAACCACAATGCAGTTGACCTTGATTTTTTAAACATGCCACTGAATTATGATTAGATTGATTAGAAAACAAGTAAAACAAAGTATTTGTGATTATGTTTTATTCATCAATAAATGCCCTTTTATTTCTGTGGTAGGTGCAAATTATGCCAAAAATGCTGGATTCGTAAACTGCTTTGCGTAAAAAAAACCCCACAGATTAAACATAGCTGGCTGACCTTAAAAATGCTTTTTGTCTGAATGAACCTAAATGCTCAGCACAAACTTAATAACCACGATATTAATAACCATGGTATTAATAACCATGGTATTGGAATAGAGTCAACCAAGCTCTAGTCCAGGAGTCTATCTACAGTACTTCTGGCACTTCTACTAAGAGGCAGAACAGAAGCTGTTCAGATCCAGTGAGACTTTAGAAGAGTCTCGGCTCCGTTTACAATACAGTGATGGACAGGGCCGTGGCGAAAGGTCTGAGGTGCTGCAATGCATGCTGGGAAGCGGCCAGGTGTCCTGTTTGTTCAGGAAAGGACATTCTTACCTGTCACTTGCACACACACACACACACACACACACACCTATCGTCTGAACATACACTTTGTTTACACATTCTGCTGAACCACTCGCCGTCCTACCCCATCTGTCCCAAATCGTCCTTCATCACTTCTGCTTGGTGTCCCTGCTGTCCTGCTCCGGGGTTTTGTGTCTTCTAACAGCATCACTACCAAGATGCACTTATGGAGCAGTGCTCCGGTGCCAGTGAAGCCATTCCTAAATTGAGCCTGCATCACGATGAGTGGATTAAACACTCGCATCACTGTGTAGTTAATGACTAGATGGACCCCAATCAGACGGAACAGTCCGGCCCCTTCTAATGCACTCTGAGCTAATAAGACTTCATTAAGCATTCGCCTGTTCCTCCGCACACACCGCAGCTCTGATCATTCACACCCAAAACCCTGCTGCCTTCTCAAGGACGTCTCAGGTACCCGCCAATGAACGAACTGCGTGTTGCTGGTGTGTGTGGACGGAGCCAAATCGCCGGTTAGGTTGTGTCTCAATCCACATCATACAGACTAAAACTATTTTTAGTACAGCATTTAGTCAGCGAACTGGATCAGACCAACGTACAAGCACTTAGCCGTAACAGCCCTTTAGTTTGACTACGGCGTATTGGAGCTGACTACTTTTTGGTCCAGAGGATTGGGACACAGCCATGAGTATTAAGCACACTATTTAATCGGAAGACGTTCGTATATACTGTACTGATATTGGAACACAACCATACATGATGACAGCTTTCCAGTGTTCAGTACTGGAAATGTGTTCATACACAGTAAATTGGGACACTTCCAGAGCATTTATTACAGGATTTAGTTTTTAAAGCCAAAGACAGACATATTTATGATACTGCAGTTGTTACTATTTAAATCGGGGAAACAAATCCTATTTAATGTATCGATATAGGACACGCTTGTGAACTAGCTTGTTTTTCTGTATTTAATAAAGGGGAGTTGTGAGGGGTCCATATTAACAAAGTGCATTATAGTTTATAGGATCTACTAGATTGAGTTGGAACACAGCCATAGTTTCGTGTGAGCTAAAGACTATCCTGTATTTGGTACAGTAGTTAGTACGATAAACTGGGACCCAGCCATACACAATACAGTAAACTGGAAAGAGACATGGATGCTTAATAGTGTGGAGCCCAGCCTTAGATTCTTATTAGCAGGCAGCATTGCAGTTCTTAGTAAAGTGGATTGGAACACAACCACGGATGTCTGTGAGCTGATCCTCTTTTGAGGACCAACAAAAATAATCCGGCCGGATTCAGTTCGCCATGTCGGCCATATACACGCCCAACACACACACACACACACACACACACACACACACACACACACACACACACACAAATACAGATACACACACTCACACACACACAC
>JAYDZG010000043.1:2272932-2292339 GCA_034509265.1 Microcambeva bendego
CTATCTATCTATCTATCTATCTATCTATCTATCTATCTATCTATCTATCTATCTATCTATCTATCTATCTATCTATCGTATGTTTACTGGCATGAGAATAACTTTAAAAAAATACTATTTTATGTAAAGCTGTGGTCCCCAACCACCGGTCAGTGATTTATTACTGAGCCGTACAGAAAGAATAAAGATCGCTACTTTTTATGAGTGTTATCTTCTCCAATAACTCCATGGTAAGAGTAGTACAGTTAATCTATTTTAAATCCTCCCGTCCATGCCGATTTGTGAAATAATATCTTAGATGAAACTGGTATGTGGTACAAAAAGGGTTGGGGACTGCTGATGTAAAGCTTTATCTCATTGTAAGCCCATAAGAAAATGTAAGCGTTTAATTTATCTGATGCTTTTATTCAAGTTCATTGTGATGGTGCTTGAACCAGCAACATTGTGATCACTAGTCCAGTACCTTAACCAATCTACAACTGCCCTACTATGGTAATATGGTCTCATGTACCAAAAACATTTAGTTAGTAGCAGTGGACAGGCTTTTTCAGTGGCACTTTTTTCATTAAGCATTTACTGCATATTTAATACCCACCCCATTGTTTACTGGACAGCTAAGAATCTCCAACTGCTCTGATAAACAATTACAGCTCCAGACTTTCCACTCTCTAAGACCCACTTTGAGAAGGTGGATCAGTGAAACCTTTTGTTGGCTCGAGCCGATGATATCAGGTTGATTTTCAGGTCTGTAACTACATTCTCAAACTCTTTCACAACAACCATGTCCAGCCTAAAAAAACAAAAGCTGCTGTTATTCTTTTCATATGTGGGGAACGGTGGCCTTGCGGTAATTAGGAAGAGAAAATCATATATCACGATCCTAACTTGGAGAGCTTGTATATCTTTAGGGGTCGTTAATTTTAAAAGAGCACCATTAACCTGGGGTGAGGTGGAGTGACGAGAGAGAGGGGGCAGGCTTTATAAAACAAACTCATGCAGATGTGACCGGAGGGACGAGAGCGAATGGCTGAGGGAGGAAGACTGATCGCAGACGCTGGCCTCGCTTCTCCCGTGCCCCTCTCCGACTCGGCCCTGGTTCCTCATTATGTTAAAACGTAAATCATTAAAAATCCCCTAGCTGTGGGAATTAGGCGATGATGTAAAGCAGTTGTGCAGAGTGGAATTGCAGGAGGTGAGAGCTGCTACACCGTCACATAAAACTGCAATTCCTGAGTTTAATCAAATTATAACACCTCCATGCCTAACCCAGATGTATTTTGTAGCTCAGTGTTTATGAAACAATGGAATCAAATCTGACTTTGGCAGATTCATTAACCAAGCAGGAATACAGTAAATCAAATCCCCTTATTTCTCATTGACTGTGTTCACATTATAAACCAAAGATCAAATACCCTGTTCAAATGTTCTGTCTTAAAAATCAACAGGTTTATCTGCATCAATAGGAAAAACTCTGGTACTTCAGGAGATGATCAATAATCCAATTCCTCTCAATACTACTTTCAGCTATGAGCAAAAGCACTTCGGTTTAATGACATTTCTTAAAATGAAGTCCAAACCCTGCATGCAAATTATTTTCATTGGAAAGCGATTCAGCCGTGCTAACTTCTGCTATTAAATGTGCAGATTACAAATTGTTGAACTCTGACTGGTGAAATTTGCATTTGAGACCTGTGTGCTTCTCTGCCGTGTTGACCTTTAAAGAGATGCTCAGACGCTAACCTTTAAAGTGCTCACGTTCACGAAAGTTCAGAATCAAAATGACAGAAGCGCTTACTGTGACAGTATTACCTAACCTCACTACAAATTATTACATTTCATTAATTCATAGAGTAATTTCATTCCCATTCAGGTCGGAATTTGTATTAATCCTGTGGAAACCCAGTTTGGGACAGTGTCTGTATTCACGACAATGTGACTTAGTATTAAGACTAACCAGCCTGGCTGCAGTCCAGACTCGTCTTCCATTGAAAATAGATGATGCATTATAAAGCAGAATACACAATAACAGAGACCCCAGACTGTGTTATGTCAGTGTTAAATAATGTAGAGTGGTGGAGTGTTTCACAAGTATCGACCCACAACATATGGTAACAATGTCAAACGTTTATCACTATATAAATATATAGTTTTATATAAACTATACAAAAATTTAGGACTTATGCAAGAGATAACACATTAAAACAAAATTCTTACAACGTGATTAGGATTTTTACATTTATGTTTTATACTTTGGTGACATTCATGGAAGTTAGTGGTTACACGAGATTATTTCAGTTTTAGTTTTGAACAGTCGTGGATCATTTGTTCTCCTCACTTGGATGTTTTGTCGAGGATATCGGAGCTTCTGGAGTAAACCCACACAGACCTTGGAAGAAAATGCCAACATACCTCGACCACTACACCTTGGAATAAAATTCAGGACCTTGCGAGGCCAAGTATATCATTCAGCTAAGAGAGAAGAACAACAGGGTTTTTTGGCATGTTGAATGCTAACCAAAATGAGCATTTCTTTATGTCTTAAAAGATCTTACACAGGGACACAGTCACACTGGGACAGAAAAGTGCCTTCACTAAACTGTTGCTGCAAAATTGAAAGCATAATTTAATAGTTAGCAGTGGTGTCCCAATCCTCTTGATGGATGATGGGAACCAAGATGGAACAGTGTAAATAAATACATTTGTCATTAATCTTAAACTAAGGAGGGTAAATTAAGGATCCTAAACATGGTTAGTTCTTTTATTTATTTATTCCAGCCTGTGAGTGTCTAAAGTTGTACACTATTGTCTGATTAAAGTACCTACACACATTATAATAGTAAGTATTGCTCATCGCTGCGTTTCTCGGAGTATATAAATATTTTCCCCGTGTTCCCACTTGGCGAGGGCACAGTATGATTCCTCCCCATGGTTGGAACCCTATAGCCCCAGAGGGAGGTGGCTGATTGCTGTTTGGCCTTTCCCGTCCTCGAGCAGGGCTGGCATGTCAGATCTGAGAGGTTTATTTTCCTACATCAGAGAGTAGCCGAGTCATTGCTCACCCGACAAGCGCGCTCAGAAAGACCGCGCTGACCCGACGACCGAGCGCCACACAGTCGGACGTTTATTTAGGCTCTCTACTACACAAGCACTCACATCAATCTCGCCCCTGCCTCGAAATGCTTCTGAGCTGCTGCAGGATGCTAATCAAATGTAGCAACTCAAATCAGATGAGGTTTCACACGGCGGGATTGTTTTAGTTCCATTTCTCTTCCATTTCACTCCCCATTCACGGCATCTAATTCACTTTATGGGGTGTAGAAGTCATTCTTTATAACACATGTAAGGTATTTAGCTGGGGAGCCGGAATCTGAGTGCCAAATCTCTCCCTATGGTACGGCTAGTGAATCACATGTGGTGTAGAGACTATTATCTCATAACCAGTGTAGCATACCTAAGTAGAAGAAATAGTTCCAACTAACCTCACATTACATTTATAATGATATTGGAGTAGGAAGCATTAATTTATTTCTAATTTCGTTATTTTCTTTCTAATTTTATATATGATTGTGGATTATATGGAGTCCAACAAATGGACCAACAAATAATTTCAATACTTTTTGTTTGTATTTTTTTATTTTCATTTTTTTAAATTGCTTTTGCAGACATAATTCATGCTTCTACCAATTTATTGGATGTGGTGTGCTCAGAAGATGAGTTCCTAAATTAAAGAAAGAAAAGATTTTCACAAATCAGCCTTATTGTTTTGTAAATCTGAACAGTATTTGAATAGATGCCGACAAAACACTCCAAAAATTGAGGCAGAGGTGTGTTTACCCATGTGCTCTATTGACGTTACTATTAATTAGACTTTGAATGGTTTGTTTTACAATTGGATTTTTTTTATATTCATGCTTTATTCAAGACTTCAGCTGGATAACAGTCCATGGTCGCTGTTTTGTGATTTCCTTCTTCCCAATACACCATATAAGAGACACATCTGGACTGCAGGCTGACCAGTCAAGCACCTGCACTCTGTGAGGACCGACATAACCTTTCTAAAGAAATCATGGACTCCCAGTATATGCATTCAAATCTAAATTACCTATTCATATATTCAAGTCACCATGCCATGATCTTGGCGGTTGGAACTTTCTCTGATAACTGGATCTGGACGGTCCTTCTCATCTTGGGCACTTCTCATCTTTATTTATTTTTTCTGAGAACAAGCTCAATCACGGACTCACACACTTTTCCTCTGTCTTATGGGCCATCTGAGATTAGCTCAAGCCCAGAGAACTCGTAGAATACATATTTGGGTTTTCTTTGTATAACAGTTTTCCACATTACATTATTGAAGCAGCAGTAAACTTCTAAAGAACTGCCAATCCCATGTGGCTATATTCATAACAGTACTGTGGTGGTTTCCCATGCAGGGCTGTCTGTGAGCTCAAAAAGTGTTTTTTAGTTTGACTTTACAGAGAATTTTCCCAAGATTAAATGAATCTTTTTATTACGACCAGTAGTTGGTCAAGAACTAATTATTAATTATTTACACAGAGAAGGGTTCTTATTGAACCATTGGCAATTCACTCCCGAAGTTTGGAACCCCGAAGTCCCTCATCACTTCTTGTAAAGACTGAACCTTTCATGGATCCTTCTTGTAATCCAGAATCTGATCTGAACACATGCATTTATATTTAAAAATATAATGTAGGTTGCACATGCAAATGTCAATCTTTTATTATTTTATTACTTTTATAAAGAGTTGAAGGAATTAACAAATCAGAGATTATTATTTATTGCATTCTACACAGTGAGTTTGTGCCTTTCACATGTTTTGATGACTTGAGATGAATTGAGAGACCTTACATTTACCCAGAAAGAGCAGAATAACGTTAAAGCTTCTATAAACCCGAGGTGAGAATTATACTCAGGTCTGCAGACACCAAATGCTGTGTGGCACCTACTGCGGCGTCACCATGCCACACGGAGTACAAATGATGTAGAAACCGTTTTATAACCTGTGTAGGGTACTTAGGAAGAGAGTAAATCCCAAAATACTTGGTAAGATACATATAGTGTCCTACATACAGAGCAGTAGCCATCATTTCTTACCCTATATAGGGTTTTTTTCATTTGGAGTAAGGAGGCATTTGGGATTTGGTACAGGCTGAAGCAGAGTGAGCTGGTTTCTATTTTCATCAACACAGATCTTCACCCACACTGCCCCCTGCTGACTACATGTGGTACTAAACCCTTTATTACAACCCAACTGCAGAGCAAAAAACAAAGCCAACAGAAAGAGAAAGCAGAGGGGATGGATGTGATTTTTTGTGTTCTTACCTCAACATGTAATAAAAAATATAATAATAAAATAATAAATCAAAGTGATAAAGAATTACATTATTATAATTGTAAACAATAATAAAAACCAATAAACAAATGAAATACAATATTCATAGTAATAACAATAACAACAGATATTAACAGAAATCAAAAACAATATAACTAAATGTAATACTAAGGAAAAAAATGATATACTAGCAATAACAACAAGAGCAATAATAAAAATACCAATGATAAAGATAATGAAAAGAAGCCCTGTTCTAAAGATCTCATATTTCAGCTAACCATGTTTATTCTCTTGATTATATGACCATAATTAAATCAGAAATAGAAACATATTTTACATGGCAGTATGCAGATCGTCTCACATCTGTTTTTGGTGCATCTCTATATCTATATAAATATACTATATCTGACCATCTGACTCTCTCAGCTAAATGTAACAGGTTCTCTTTCTAGCCTTGACTAGGTGTTTCTAGTACTGTAATAATGGTGCAGGATTTTCTAATTTCAAATTACTTGTAAGAACATGTTACTTCACAATGCTGAATCAATACCCTGGACAGGGAGCCAATCCACTGCAGGACTTTTAGTGCATTGCTAAATTATACTGGCCTTATACTGCTGGGCTTTAGGGTTAGCCTCCCCAGCAATGCCTTCTGCTAGGTGGGCATCTATATGTAGACATGATTGCCTGTGTCATAGAAGGAGGGTGGTAGAGGCCTAACAATGGATTCACGTCTCGTTCCAGATGTGGCACTGAATTGCTTCCATTGACTTTTAGAAAACTGGACCCACCACGAACCTGAGAAAGTGGTTGGTAAATGTAAATATGTTATGTGAATATTTTAACTTTTTGAACTCGGGTGCATAAGGTTTGTCATTTTCAGGTGTCAGTGGAATCAGATGCAACTGACGCGATGAGCTACAGCTTGAGGAAATTGAAAATCAATTCCAGAAAACAGACATTTAGCATGAATTAATTCAATAATGAGTGTTTATTAATACTGAATAACAGTGAATATTAGCGGAAGCTCTGCAGGTACATTTCAGCAGCGCAACAGTTAACCTCCCCGTGTCAGCATTACTTCAGGACGGGAGAATTTGCACGGGAGATAAATGAGAAAGGTTTCATTGGCGTGTAGTTTATAGTGTTTTCTCGGGCGAAGAGCACAAACGGGCTTGTCATGCTGTATTTAATTGCTGCATGTCCAGCCGAACATCACTGTCACGCCTGCAAATTAACTACAAAGTGCACAGTGGGCATCAGTGACTATCAGAGTGCTGAATAAAAGCTCTGAACAGCAGATTGATGGGCATCAGCACGCAGAGCCGAGCATCACCTGAACTCATACATCCACCCGCCAGCCTGACAGCCCCAATAGATCTGCTGGTTTTCATCATCAAGACGTATATTGTCTGATTGCAGTAGATTATCTCATCTATCTGCGGCAAGGTGTCAAAATCAAATCTGCAGAAGTGACAGCAGCACTTTACAGATTAATAACAATAATAATAATGCAGGAGTCAGAAGTGTACATACACTTGTAAATGCAGGCACCGGGTTGTGCAGCTGTAAAGCACACAAGCACAGTATTTCTGAGATACAGGAGGGTTTAAATCTCAAAGTGCTATCAGCCTATCAGGTGTGTGCACAGACATTATGGGCTAATCATTGGGGGCATGTGTAGTTATATGTCGACCCCTTACATATGTATATATATATATATATGTGTGTGTGTGTGTGTGTGTGTGTGTGTGTGTGTGTGTGTGCGCGCCACCATGCACAAGCACTACAACAACAAATTTCTGGAAGCTCTGTATAGAGTTTATATAGTAACAATGAGGGTGTTACAGAGCCATTCTAAGAAAATTCATGAACCCCAAATGCATGCAAAGATTTGCAAAAAAAAAGCTAGTTACAAAAAAAAGTCAAAGTAAACTTACTCGTACCACAAACACTAGTTACATCTTTTGTCTGTCAAGGAATTGTTGGTAAACAAACAAATAAACAGTTATGAAATACTTAAGAGTAAAATATTAAGTATCACAAAAAATTGCTTGGTAGACACACTCCGGTGTAAAGGATTGGATTATATTTTGTAGTGTGTCTGTGAGAGTCAAAGTCAAAGAGAGTCAAAGAGTGAAAGTTAATTATTGGGGGGTGGGAGAGGTAGAGGCAACACAAAGTTCAGAAATCATAAAAATCTTAGCACTACCATCCCAATCATACTATTTCTAACCAGTAGGGTGATGATTGATCAGTGGTTAAGGTACCAGTAACACTGAGCTAGTTCAAGCCCCCACAACTGCCTAGATGCCCTGGCTGGGACCTGAGCAAGGCCCTTAACCATCTATTGCTCAGATCGTACTTGGTCGCAAGTGTAAGTTGCACTGAACAAGAGCATCTGCTGAATGGCATCCCTGTAAAAAAGATTTTCATATACTTATATTTCAAAGTATCTGGCCGTTTTGTGAACTTACCGGCAACTCTGAAGATCCCGAGAGGTCATAAAAGCAACTACATAACTAACAAGATAGTACGTTTAATACAAACTGAGCACAGAGACGAAAAGAATACTGAAAATGGAGAACAAGGACAATGAATAAAAAGCTTGTCAGCTCTTTCACATTTAGTCCTTTTTAAATTGTTCATAGTTGACATAAAGCTTCGGTGGACCTTTTGAATGTCACCTTTAATGATGGCCCAAGCGAGCAGCGTATACTCTTGACCTAGAAATGTGATTTGCCCGGGCTAATTAATGTCTAAAATGAAAAAGTGGTGGGGAGGCATTAATTAGGCTTCCCTCTTATCTCTTTTCATCATTAAGATTCTGCGTTCAAAGCTTGTCGTGTAATTGATATTGTGAAACATTATCTAGTCCATCTAAATCAAATGAAAAGGGTTAATTGGCATGAGTTATTCCACTCGAGGTCCATCATTAACAGTAACATTCTTGGAAAACTCGTTATTCCCTTCTTCTTTAGGAGGAGGTAATTGGATTCTTGATGAAACGTTTGGCTTTTGTAGAAAAGTTTTTTTTTCAATCAGGTCTTTTTAATTGAATGCAAATCTTTTTCTTTTATTAGTATCGTTCTTTAACACGACACTGCCGAGACAGCGGAAAGTCTTGACACGTGTCAAACATCTCGCGTTTCACTGTCCATGTCAGCGGATTCACAGTCGGAGCTGTTTAATATGACTGATTCTGACGGAGTGAAAACAAAATATGGCTGCATGAGGAATGTTCACGTCAAACACCGGACAGTTCAGATCTCATCTCGTCACATAAATCTTGTCTGACAGAAATGTATAGCGACACATTCAGGGATTCACTATATTTCACAAGCTGCACATCAACCTTTCAGGAGACGCACACACAGAATAAAAGTCTATACAGTGCAGACACATGCAAAATACATGGGCTGGATTTTAAAAATCAGTCAGCAAACTCTGCAGGATTAAAAATATATGTTATCCATGAAGCACGAAAGGTTAGTTACTTGAATGGCAGATAATTATGTGACACATGAAGCCCTATACCTGCAAGAATAAAAAAGAAGTGTATAACCAGTGTCGAACAATACTACTGCTAAAAAGTCACTTACAAAATAAGTATATAAATGCAGGACAGAGGAAAGAAATAACATTGTAGACAACATTATTTCTTTATTAGGATTTTAACCTCATGTTTTGCTCACTTTGATTACATTCATGACTGGACAGGTAGTTACACAAGACTCATCAGTTCTGCTTTAAAATCCCATTCTTAAAGAAGTTCATTTCTCCAGTTCACCTCACATGCACATATTTGTATTGTGTGAGGAAACCCACAAAGACATAGGGAGAACATACTAAATACACAAAGCAAGACCGCTTCGCTTGGGAACACCTCGATGATGCCTGGCTGCTCTGGTCCTTGTCTGATTCATGTGCATTTAACATGTTTTTTTTAAGGCAATCAACTCTGAGATCCAAAACACAGTGACAACAGGTGACAAGTGTAAGAGAAAGAAACAGTGATATCAGTGATACTCATGATGTGCAGTTGATTTTCAGGGCAATTGTAGCCTGGTTGTTAAGATACTAGGCCTGTAATAACAAGGTTGCCAGTTTAAGCCACTTCAGGTTGCCACTGTTGCCCGTGAGCAGGCCCCTTAACCTGCAGTTGTTCAGATTGTGTAATGTCACAACTGTTAGTCTGCTAAGGGCCAACAATTTAAATGCACTGTAAATAAAGAGACAAATCAATTAGATGAGCCTCTGTGCGCCCACTGCAGGTCAAAATGGCAATGCAGAAGGACTCCAGCTTCATTAGACGGCCTTTAATATCAAAACAAAGAATTTAATTTGTGTTGATTTATGATCCACCAGGCAACCTTTTCCTTCCAGAATAATCCTCAACACACTCATTTAAGTGGTAAAACTTTTATTCGACAAACAATTGTGTTCCAGTTATTAATTCAAAGAAAAAAACATGAAATTCACAAAACTTGTATCTACGTGTATGTAAACTTTCTTCTTGGCATGCAGGATTTATTATATTTCTAAACATCATCTAATAGTAAACAGCTCCTTATACCTGTTCCAGGCGATGACAGTCTACGTCTGGGTTCTTGTGTCCTTGGGCTGTTGATTATCTATTAAACCAGACCATCACATCAGTATCTTCATTAGCTCCTGAGCTAAATAGCGCCTGAGACACAGGTGTCACTAATTCAATTAATCATACAATAAAGGTTCATACACACAGGCAGATGGAAAAGGAAATATTACAGATTCTTCAGCTAAATCCACATCATTTAACATTGGTGACAAAATAAAGCAAACCATGGTGTCGCCTGAGTCTGATTAAATCCAGAGGCGTTCTCGGAATGAGCTCGTACTTTCAGATCCAGTGAGGATTAACAGTAATGATAAGGCTTTCCGGGGATCATAATGAAGACCAGCGTATTTATAGATTCAGATATGCATGGAACAGACACTCAGCCTGAAGCTGCTCATTGTGAGGGATTTGTTTTCTTGTATTTCTTCTATCTTGGACTGGAGATCATGATTTAAGACAGAGTCTTCAGGTCTGTGGCCAAGCCGCCTAAACAGTCTAAAGACAAGGTTTCCACAGGAACACTAATATAGCGAACCACCACAATTTTGCTTTTACAGGATGTTTAACCCCCAATATCCTCCACATTGTCATGATTTTATTTTGAGAATATATAATTTTTCATGCATTTAAACACTTATTATTATTTAGAACAATATAATTTACTAACTTTGTAACATACATATTAGTGTAAATCAGTGATATGAGTCTGTGTTATGTGGTGTAATAATGTAACAGAGATCTGAAAGTGTTTTAGCTGAAAATAAAACCGACGTGTCAAGTGTTGTTATTTTAGAGATGACTCGGTTTTACCTTTAACAAAACTACTTTATTAATGGAAGAATCTGTTTGCCGGGGACGTTCCAAACAACACATTTTAACTACACAGGGTCCAGTGTTTTGGATAGTTAATTATTATAATGTCGATACAGAATATGGATGGATGGATGGATGGATTTTTTTTAATTGGCGATCAAAACATAACACTAGGACCTGTGGGTAGTGGTGGCTCAGGGATTGAAATCCCTAGATAATGAGTTTTACAGTCAAGCTGCCACTGTTATGAAAAGCCTCCAATCCTTTGGTGAATGGATTCTCTCAGATGTAAGTCACTTTAAATGAAAAATAACCTGACACGAAATACCCAAGAAATTTCCAAAACATCCAAAACCTCAGCCACCTGAAAGTCCTCCTCTTGACATCGTCACTGTCTCATTTCTTCAATTTACTCAATAATCAACACGTTGCACATGCACATACAGAGAGGACAAAAGACGAGGCGCAATGGGTGCACATTCTGAGCGGAGAGGCATTGCTGTGATCTGATGGCCCTGCAGGACAGAAATCATCTTAATAATGCAGCACTCGACAGGATTATGTCAACCTGAGGGCCGAACCTCCAGCGTGGAGCTATGAGGGTGTGTGACAGCACGGGACCGGCAGCGGCATGGCAGAGCAGAAGGGGGAGAGAAGGCTCTCGTCCTGCACAGCCTGGCACTAAGCAGTATGTCTCCGAGAATACGTCCTCAAACATGCGATGTGACACGGCTTCTGCTATTCTTAACCGCACCCTCCTGTGGCGCTGCTCACTGCCACTGCGCTTGTATGCTTCTTGATGGGGGGCAGATAAATAAGGAGAGTGGGTGGCTATTGGGGCTCATGGCTGTTCGCTGATGTAGGCACATCTGACATTCTCCATGGAAAAATGTGACGTTAAGGACCCTCACTCTCTGTCTCAGTTTTCAGCCTCCAGCTGCACATACAGTGCACACAGTACGTCTGATTAAACTCAACAGTTTTCATTTCGTTTTCATCAGCCGCTTCGCCCTGGTCATGGTGACGGCAGGTCCGGTTCCACCTGGAAACACTGCACTCGAGGAATGACCTGTACAGGGCAGCAAAATATTGCTTAGTCTTTCATAGATTTTTCCCTTGGAACCTGGCTAATAATTGTTCATGGAAATCATTTTCATCTGCATTTTTATGGTTTTATCATTGAAATATATAATATGTGTTTTAGGTTATTAAAACCAATATAATATTATTATTTAAATGCTTTATTTAATTTAACACAACTATCAATTTAAATTCAGATACATTTACCCTTCTTACATTTTCAGCATTTAGCAGACACCTTTATCCAAAGCGATTTAGTTACAATGTGAGCAATGAGGGTTTAGGAGCCCAACAGAAGCAACCTGCAAGTGGTGGGGTTTGAACCGGCAACCTTCGGATTACTTATCCTGTACCCTAACCACCTTACTTACACCAAAGAAAAGACGCTTGCATGAATGACGGTACTGTAATTATATATGGGTGTAACATGGGTACAGTAAACGAAGCTGATGTGGGGATAGTGCTGTAAGAATGGAATAGAGATCTCTAAA
Source organism: Microcambeva bendego (assembly GCA_034509265.1). Taxonomy (NCBI): domain Eukaryota; kingdom Metazoa; phylum Chordata; class Actinopteri; order Siluriformes; family Trichomycteridae; genus Microcambeva; species Microcambeva bendego. Next base: position 2,285,270 of record JAYDZG010000043.1, read on the forward strand.
GGGGTTTTAGCTGAGAAGCAAACTAACATGTCGAGTGCTGTTATTTTAGAGAAGACTTGGTTCTATCTTTAACAGAACTGCTTTATAAACCGAAACATCAGCATGAACATGGAGCTTTTACAAGTGTTCCAGCAACACAGAGACATTAATTAGAGGAGGCTACACGTTTCCAAGTGCATTTTGAAGTGAGCTCCTGAGTAATAGGATGAGGGTGGTGGTGCAAATTTGTGATTCTAAATAAACCCTGCTGAAACTTATTATCTGCTTCAATGCAGAATACCACATTTGAGGAAATCTCAGCTTTTGTACACAGGTTTAAATGTCAATAATTTAATTTCTGTAGCCTTAACTGTGAAGAATGTCCATGAATGTGTGTATGTATGCATGGACACTGATAGGCCAAAAGTATTTGAGCGTCTGACCATGAGCTTGTTGGGTGTCCTGTTTCAAAAACAAAACTGTGTGGTCTTTTGAGCCATAACAACCCAGACCACAATGTTTGTGAGAACATTCTGTGCAAAAATGTCCCAATACTTTTGTCCATTTAGTGCATAACAGTCGACCAGCTAATGCCATAAAAAAGTTACAGTTCAATCATGCTCTATCAACCCATGCCAGTCAACCTAGCCGATCCTTTTCTCCATAAAAGATCACAGAGTGTTAATGGTAAATGTAGCATGTAAAACCTGTGTGTTTGTGTGTGTGTGTGAGAGAGAGAATGTGATATGAGCTGACACTAGACAGACAGCTGTAGTAGCTGACAGCCTCCCGTCCACTGCAGGCTAAGTGTGTGTTGGGAAGCTCCAGTCTAGTACACGGTGTGTGAAAAATTCCTTCAAGCCAAAAACAAGCCACGTAATCCTAACAAAACTCTGATTTTACTAACAGTACCAAACACACAGTTGCAGCAGCATGATCAGGTCCACACACTGACTGTACTGAAGATGTCTGTACACATTCTGCTCACAGTGCATCCAGAAAGAATTGAAGGAATCATGAGTGTAGATTTGGAAAGGATTGGTAATGACATGCACACAGGTTTATCAGCTTTACCAACATGTGATCTCCACCTGGGTGCAAGATCTCTCTGCCTAGAGCGTGTTTCTATCTGCCTGTCTTGTGAATGCAAAAATACATGAGCTGTGTTTTTAATGCTGCCGGTGGTGGATTATTTGGGTCTATTTGTGTTATGGAGGGGTGGGTTAAGACTAACAGGAAGGGTAGACACAAATGCAGAGATGTAATAAAACTTAATTTATTAACGAAAATATATAAAACAGGGAAAACAAAGAACTAACAATGCTGAATACTGAATAACACTAAGCTAAATGCTAATAATGAAATTATAAATAAGGTGATAAGCTAAGCACAATTAAAGCTAATTAAAGCACAAAACAAGGACAGGCTAAACCAACTAAACAGGGAAGACAGGAGACAAACAAGGTTAATACAAAAGACTAAGAACTAACCTGTGTGTGTGTGTGTGTGTGTGCGCGCGCGCGTGCGTGCGTGCGTGCGTGCGGGTGTGTAACAGTGTGTGTGGATGTGTGTTTGTCAGTGTGTGTGTGTGTGTGTGTGTGTGTGTGTGTGTAAAGGTATGTGTGTGTCCCAGTGTGGGTGTGTGTAAGGGTGTGTGTGTAAAGATGTGTGTGTCTCAGTGTGGGTGTGTGTATGGGTGTGTATGTTTGTGTGTGTGTGTGTGATTGTGGGTGTGTGGTTCAGTATGTGTCTGTGTGTGTGTGTGTGTGTGTGTGTGTAAGGGTGTGTGTGTGTGTAAGGGTGTGTGTGTGTGTGTGTGTGTGTCAGTGTGGGTGTGTGCACTGGTGCATTAGAGAGTAGGCTGTTCTAACCCGCCGGCCTCCTCAACATTAATGAACTCCTCTGCGTTTGGGAATTGTGCCACTATCTATGTGCCGCCATTTGGCGGTGCATTGGTTTAATTAAAAGAGCACATTTTAGAGAAATTAAGCGCTGACTCTCGCCCCTGGGTCGCCTCTCACTCACGCCTCACACTGATGACATTTAGATAATGTGTGAACGTGAGTGTGTGTATCAAGTGTGTGTGACCTAGCAGGATTTGACATGTGTGAGACAACTTGTTTGCGATGAAGGTTTCCAAATGTAACGTATCGTCCCTCGTATTTTTTTTAATATGATGAACACCTCGTTAAAAAAGCTTTACACTTGCAATATACAAAGAGAAATTTAAGATTGCAAAATGTAATTCATGTTTTAAAATGCTCCTTCAGAGCCGTTTGTGTTGAGAAATGGTGACCCAGCTGAACAACAAAATGACGACAGGCTGTATTAAATTGACTTTACTTTTTTTTTCATCTTGTTGTGTTTTTAATCACTATCAAGATTATACAGATGCCAGCCGCTGGCCTGATCCAGGTCTGAGCTTGTTGGACGTCCTGTTTCAAAAACAAATGCTGTTAAAATAGACTGGGGGTCCATACAGAGCATGTACATGATGCACCCTGTGAAAATCAGCTTAATGCCAAAAATGCTGCTCTATCAACCCATGACAGTCAACCTAGCTGTTCCTTTTTTCCATAACAATCTCCAAAAAGATCAGCAAATCCCTCTGTGCCACCATTTCGGCCCATCACATACTGATTATTATTACGCTGAATGTATCTCTAAGAGAAGTGATAGCTCAGACGAGTTTTGAATGAGAAACAAGCCCAAACAGACAGTTTATGATCCTGTATTTAATCAAAATTAATTTAAAACTCTAAAAATCAAATCTGAATCTAATTGTGCCAATTAGTCAAAATCCAGTGTCCTTCTGCACTGCCAACTGAGGCCGCTACAGAGAGCACGGAGGCAGGGTGAATGTTAATGTGTGACTCTTTCTTAAATGGCAGTCACATCTCCTAAGCATTCATTCCCTTTAGTTATTAGTTCTTCTATGCAGTGTATCATGGATTCGTCCTGCCTGCTCTGTTGTTGGCATATTAGGATGTTTTTTAAACCATAGCGCCGGGATATTTATCCAGTCCAGTTTTCTTCATGAGTATGATGCCAGCATATTACCGCAATCTTTAATCTATCTCAGACATCACCTGGTGTCTCAGAACTTTCCCTCTTCCATGGGTCCCTTTTCCCATTATGTGCAGAAGCGACTTTTACAGCATTACACAATATTGTGTCAAAACAAAACTCAAAATACACAGAATTAATGGAAATTGGGTCTCACTTTAGTGTACAAGGTGTTATGTAAAGCGCTCGTGTGTTTATATGTCCATCAAAGTCTTAGTTTAGATTATTTCTATCTTTAATCATTTACTTATTCTTATTTTCTCTGTTGTTTTTGGTGTACGACCCGACCCAGGGTTAGAAAACCCTTGATGTACGGGGTCTGCCAGTGGGCAGGTTCAGGGTGCAGTTAGTCAAGCCTGTGCAGGTTCTGAAAGTAGCCAGTCGGAGCAGCTTCTCATACTGTGACACTCGGCTCTCAGTTCTACACTGTTCCTGTTCTGTTCACTCTCTCTGCTCGGTCGGTGGTGGTTCTGTGTTCATTTGTTCCTTTTTTAACATCTGCACACCCTTTTTATCTGTGATTGTCCCCCTTTTTGGTGACTTTGATATCACAGGATTATTCTACATTGATTAAACATTGATACTTGGGTTCTGTTATATTCTTTCAGGAGTGAAACTGAATTAAATCTTATATAGTCAACAGGAAACCAGCTCCCGGTAACTCTGCTGTGGATAATTTACACCTGGTTTACACATGGAGGTGAAATAAATGAAGAAAACAGGCAGCAATAATTGCCCAAACTTTAGTAAATAAAGCAGAAAATAGATGTGGTCTACTTTCAATAACTTCACCCTTTTTTGCTGACATCCCTGTGAAACCAGGCACAAAGAGTTTAGTACATTTAGCCCTACGTATAGAAATAGAATTAAAAGTTACTATGATTCATCACTTTACATCCTTTCATTTGACACCGTTATTCACTGAAGTATTATTGTTCTCTCCGAACCCGCTGAGCTTGTGTTTTTCACTCTGATAACCCAATAAAGAGTCGTGATAAACAAAAATAATTAATTGTACAGCTTCCAAACCTTCCCGTCTGAAAAGCAAAAGCAAGCAGGAGCTGAACTCTGTGATTTTTGTTTAGCGGGAGAACTGCTGTTGTTAGCGCCTGAATAGATCAACTTCATGGGGGACGTGGTGAACGAGGACAGGGCCGACAGGGCCGACGGCAGCCGGCTTCACGCTGCACACGCCGTCGTTTTTAATAACTCTGACGTCTGATCAGATAGGCTCATCCTCTCTCTAAAGATAACTCAGACAAACAGGGCCTTGTGTGAAGAGGAAGGAGACTGCAGAGCCGACCACCCCGCCACCCACCATCGCCCACCGTGCACCCCCCCATCCGTCTCAATGCTACATTCTTTCCTAACACTGACACACAGCGGGCAATCATCTCCACACAGGCCCAACACGCCACTCTCATCCACTTCCACTCTCTTCTCGCCTTTCTCTCCCCCAAAGTGGTTTGGAGCTGACAGGTTTTTAGAGAATAGAAACACATGCGTGCGCTCAATTGCTTTTTTTAATTGCTTTTCTCCAAGAGTAACAAAGGAAGCACGGGCGGGGGGTAATTTTAAAGCCAGTCGGTCCACATTAGTAAAAAGGATTCTCCACTGAACTGTCCCACTTATTCTGTGTTGGAAAACTTTTAATTCAAATTACCAGTGTAGATTAATTTTCTGATAACATAAAGCATTGTTCTGCATACTAATTTGACACGATTGCTCTATTGTGTGCAGCCGAGGCTATAATTAACGCAAGATCTTACGCCTTTTTATTGCACGTAAAAGCTCAAATGATGCAATTATGATTTCAGGGAAAATGGCCAGCACTGAAACTGGCTTTTCTTTGCTTTTAATGGGCAGGCTGGCCCTGTTTGATTGCACTGAGCCTCTGAAAATAGCGTGGTGAGAAAAAAAAAACAGGGTGAGTGCTGTGGAATTATCTTCATTTCTGCACAAATGGTTTCTAAAATGTGATCTGATCTTCTTCTAAGTCTTCGTTACTTACTATATTTCAATGGCGGCTATTATGAGCGAGACTTCACAACAGAGCCTCATATTGAAACCTGATTAGGTGGAGAAGAAATGTTTAATTATGCTTTACTGATGCTTTACTGCTCATTTTTTTATGAACAGCTTCTTTCTGATCAGGGTCGATGTGACACTGGGTGCATGAAGGGGAGCAGAACACCGCACATTTACCCATCTGATCTTTTCTCACATTTAGGAGTGACTGGATTAGCCAGTTTACCTTTTCAGGGGGTAATAGGATACCAAATGTGTACCAGAGACAGAGAGAACATGCAAAACTCCTAACCAACATTGACCAGAAGCGGTACGTGAGTTGCTGCTCTGTTTATTATTATTATTATTATTATTATTATTATTATTATTATTATTATTAGTTATATTATTCATGACCAGGTTCATGGTAAACAAAATGCTGAGTGATCAGAATGCAGAATACTTAATACTTCTAAGAACTACCAGACAACCTGAGAGAACATTAAGCAATATTCTATTACAATTGCACCTACAGTATCTGGACAAATGTATTTGGACGTCTGACCATGAGCTCATTGGCATCTAATAAAAAATACTATTAAAATATAGGGAAATCTATAACAATAGCCTGTTCAGAAGGCTTCTGAATGTTGATGTTGATCAAGAAAGCCTTGACTGATGTTCCAGTTCATTCCAGAGCTGTTCTCTGGTGGTGACAGGAGCAGTCATGCTAGAATAGTAAAGGGCCTTCCCTAAACTGTTAAAGACATATCCATTTTGTCCATTAAATAATTGATTTATTACACCTGTTTGCAAATGTTGTAGCTGGAACACATGCATTAGATAAATAGAAAAGGGCGTCCTAAACATTTGTCCATATCGTGCACACGTTGTACACTAATACTGCCTATAAACAAATTTGGTTATGGCTTTGTATGAATGGAATGTATGCATTGTCACTTTGAATTATTTTTATGTATTTAATTTCAAATAATTTGTGGAGGGGCTCTATGACATGGTATCTGCATTATTTACTGACATATTAAAAATTCATGAGTATTGTGTACATAAATTTAAAAACACCCAACATGCTGGGACTTCAAAAAATTAACATCTAAAAATATTTAAACAGACAGCATAAGCAGTGTATGTTGCTGGTTGGTTTATTAAAGCCTGATGTTTTTTACTGAGAAATGATGAACAGAAAGTATATGGTGGCTCATTTTCTTTTGGATGAGCAATCTGAGAACTAAGGATGTGAGAAAGTAAATATTCATAGAAACATAGCAGAGCCTGATTGGGAATGAAACCAGTGTGTTTACCCTTCCAGTAAACTCTGGATGCAAGGCGGGTATACAGTATGAACACTACAAGAGTATTCTCCTCATAAAGGGTCATTAGAGGCGAGGATCAAACCCAGGACCCTGACGGTGTGCACCACTAAAATCCATTTAAAAATTATTTATTGTCTTATTTTAACTTCCTGCTCGACTCTGTCTTTAATGAGCACCGAAAAGCTGATTTTCTCTCAGTGTTAATTTGAAGCTGAATATTTTGACTTGGTCATTAACGAGTTCCCATGGTGCAGCGGGAGTCACAAATGACGTATGAGAATGAGCAGTTTGTGAGGCCCATCACAAGCCAGGAATACAGTCTGGACAGAGCGCTAGGGCACACACCCATTAACACACTCACTTACCCCTACAGATAATTTTGGACAGCTTTTTGGGAGATGGAAGAACGTTGACTGCTGGAAGACAAAGAAAATAAATTTTTGATTTTCATTAATTCTCAAATATTGGTTAATTTCCTAATTTCTAAAATATTGCAAAATAAAAGATATATCACTATTAATAAAGTATATTAAACAATCTAATATGAAAATATATAATAACAGTGGAGCCAAAAACATTTTTTAACATTTGACCTGAATAGCCACAAAGAAATTTTACTTTTGTTTGGAAGCTGGATTCAGAAATTATACAGCACCAAAAGATAATCTCTGTTTCTACAAATCA
>JAYDZG010000043.1:2317950-2332187 GCA_034509265.1 Microcambeva bendego
AAGTACCTGCTGTGTGAGGTGTAAGAAATACATATGCAGAAAGCACACCGTCACATTCTGTCCATCATGTGGGGAACCCTGAAAATGTTGAACATTGAAAACACCAAAAAAGGGTTTGTGAAGAGGGAAACATTTAAATAAGTTATTTTCAGTTTGTGTGAAATTGAAATTGAGTTATTTAATATAGAGTTGAAATTATATATCTCAGGTATATAATACAGTGTTGTTAGTTTGTCCTAAGGATCAGTAATGTTTAAATCATCAATGGCCCTAAACCAGCAGCTTTACAGAATAATTGGGTCTTTTCTATACAGTCAGACAAGATTTAGAGAAAATAATCTGTTGAATAAAGGGATACATATTTACAGCACTGTAGGGCTTTGTTCCAGGAACTGTGCTTTTTCTCCTTCTAGAGGAAAGGGCATCGAATTCTTTTGTGAAAAGCGAACTGGGGACAAACTGTGCCTTGTCTGAAAACACAGGAGCAGAGCCTCATATTGACCAGACGTGATATTGCAAGTTATTTACAGCTTTTAGGCTTCATGCTGATTCCAGCTGAAACGCCCAACTGGCTGAGAAAATGGACAGGATGTTCTTCTCAAGCATCAAAAGCATAAACACAGACTCACCACACAGAGCTACAGTTAGTAAAGAGTGTTTTGGTTAAATAAAGGAATTTCTTCAAAACTTATGTCCTTCTGAATGGTTAATGCATTTCCATGCAATTTCATGCTGCAAAATATGTTTATTTATCATAGTCTGCAGTTGGAATCCTCTTTCTGATCTAATACAAAATGCTTTTCTAAATATGAGGCCGTCACTTTAAAAGAATATGTACAAATAATCATCTTCTCCTTTCAGCTGCATCATCACATTTCTTTTAAAATGTATGGTACCCTTCCGCAAACAACCCACCCTGTTGTGCATCCAAATGGCTTAGTACATTTAGGACAATTCAGTCTCGCCAGTTAGCCTGACTTCACGTTTTTGGTCTGTGGGAGTAAACCGGAGCATCCAGAGGAAACCAACGTGGACACGGACAGAACATGCTCAAAAAGGAAAGGAGATACTCCACATAAAAGGACCTGGGTGGCTCAATCGCGGGATCTAACCCAGTACATTCATGTTGTGCTAAGCCAATATGTACAAATAATAAGTGCTGAAATTAAAGTTGAAATAATTTCCGGAAACAGCTACTGATGCCGTTTGGCCGAAGCGGTTGGACTAGACTTAATGCTTGGACAATGCTGCCATCTAGTGGAAAGGAGCTACTAAAAATTAGTACAGGACAAACTAAACAAATAGGGTTTATACAATATACCGCCAGTAAATCTGAAGGGCCCGTGTCCCCTTCACATTTCATAATTATTCATTTCATATATATTATTATTATTATTAGTTCATCCAGCACTATTTCTATTCTTTGCGAAATAATCCATTCCAGCTGATCTATTGGAGACTACACAGACCCCTGAGATTCCACTCCGGGTTTTCCGGGTTGCCTATAACAACTCAGTTAATAGGCAGTAAAGGTGCTCGGAATTAAAGGTCAGCCCAATTCCCATCTCACATTGTCCAGCTTTAGCTAAAACCTTATTCTGCTGTTAAATGTGTTAAGAGTCGGTTAACTCCTCCTGTGTCCACCAGTGGGAGCCAATTCAGCGAACGTGGCTTACCAGAGGGAAGAAAACTACACTTCCCAAATCTCCTCGGTGCAATCATGGGCAACGAAGCACACCTGGCTGAATGAGTATTTAAGGTCGTGCTCAGGCAGGGCTTCTCGTCATACCATCTATATCAATGCTCTCTTGTCCACTTTTTGCTAGGAGAAAAGGTAATGCCAGACCTTATAGAAGGGACACATTCATCTTTGGTGTGACTTCCATGTGCTCTTGCACATCTGTTAGGAAAGAAGGTAAAGCAGTGTCTTTTAGAGACTTTGGCCATGGGCAGAAGTAATAAAAGTATTCCAGAGAGATTATTGTTCCTTTGTAATGCTTTTTGTGATTTCCCATGCTGATTGAGGTCACGTTTTCATTACTCCTTTTAGAGCTTGACAAACAATAAATGATCAAATAAAGAAATAAAAGCTTGTATAGGCCGGCACGAGAGAGAGCATGCTGGTCTATACAAGACCTTTTCACTTTTGAACTACTTTGATGGACTGGTGCTCCATCCAGGGTGTTACCGTGTGCTTTGTGCCCGTTGAAGAGGTGGGATAGGCTCCAGCACCCATACCTGACCCTATGCTGTTGTGTTATATAGAAGACAACTTTTAAAAGAGATTATGCTTTCGTGGTTGAGCCTAAAAGAAGCACTAACAATAGGATAAGCTGTTTCATAAGTAAGTGCAACATTTGTCCATTTGAAACCGTCCAGCTTCCCAATGTTGGGCCCAAACAGAACTGACACTAAGATTTCACAGCATGTTCATGGGGGAAAAGGTTAAAAATATATGACCATAAAAAGAGAATAAACTACACTTCACATCAATCAATCATGTTAGGCTCAACAGAAAATGTTTTGGTACGAATGCAGCTCTTTGTGTTCAGAAGAAGGATTGTGTTGGGTTTGAATGATTTTTAAAAACATCATGGCCACAGTAACAAATGGAACTGGAAGTATTGGTAAGAAAACATGAAAGAAGCATTTACATTTTACTTTTAGCAAAGTCTTTTATCCAAAGTGACTTATAAGGTGTGAGGTAGTACATAGTCTGAGCAATTGAGGTTTAAGGAACTTGCTCTGGCACCCAAAAGTGGCCACCCGGCAATGGCGGGAATTTTTGATTACTAGTCCAGTGTCTTGACCGATAAACTACAAATGCTTCAATTTCTTCAACACAAACAGACAATTAACTGCTGAGTTGAACAGGAAAACCATTAAACTATGTGGACTCTGATGGACTCCTGCCATCCAGGACTAGAACTGTGGCTCCATCTGAAGCCGAACATGATAACAGGTGTGAGGGACTCAGCCTCGATGCTTTCATTCTGGTCTCGGATTTCCTCTAGAGCTCAGCGTAGCCAACATGCTCCTCCAGCTGAGAAGTATCGGGTGAGCACTATCACTCAGCATCAGCATGAGTTATTCCTGTCCCTAATGTACTGGACTTAATGGATAAATTAACCTTAGCATTTACACACTACTGGTATCTGTCCAGGAATGTAAAGCATCAACTCAAGGGAGCTGCATCAATTAAAATTTCAACATTTACTGTAATACTGACACTAATTCATCCGGCATACTAATTGAGACATGGCTGACATAGCTGATATGATTCAAATGCAAAGACATTTAGGAATCAGTACAGACACCATGGAACAAGTTTTCCGCTGTATTATCACCCGATGTCTTTCATCTCAAGTAATTATCAGCAATCTATATGAGTAGTGCAATGTTCCCAAACAACATATGTTCCAGCCAAACTGCTGACGAGTGTGTTTGCTAGTTTAACTCCTCCTCCAGCATCTCAAAGACCCCACTGGTTAAAAATGCATCGCTCACATACAGATGAACCTCAGCAGACGTACAGCCTCAAGGTATGACATTCAAACACATGCATGTGTCTTGTTTCTGTCTCAAATAATTACCTAAAAGTTCAGACTGACAGCTCAGATGTAAAAGGGTGTTAAATTAATCATGTGGCATGAATGTCAAATTTCCATCTTTCTGCAGTCATTTACGTCAACTGTCTTGTAAACTTTCAGAGTCTTATATTTATAAAACAGAATCCATAAAAATCATTACATGTACCTGTCCATTTGGCTTTGTTTTTCTCTATAGGAGAGGAGTCCAACATTTTTCACCAAGTCAGAGTCGGTGTGGCTGCATGTTTTTATATCAACTTACGATCTAAATCCACCATTTTAATCTGTTACATAAGATACATTTTATCAGGTGAAGCCTTGGCCTGGATGGACCTTTAAGCATAAAACTAGGCAGCCCTGCTGTACAGAAAACAAACTATTGCACAAATGCTTCACACATTTTAATAAAACTAGTGTACACAAAATTGCCCTCCGTTTGCATGTGAATGTCTCCTCTGTGATGGACTGCCAACCTGTCCCGGGTGTTTCTTACCTTCTGTCTAATGAATCAGACCCCCTGTGTAGGGAATAGGGGAAAGCGATAGTAAAACGGACAATTTATTAAAAATATGTTTATTAGGGTGTGCTGAATTGTTCACATTCGTAAACACATTGACCAGTATCACCCACATGCATATGCTAAAGTACAGTAGTGGTAAAATTCATCTAATACAAAGTTCAACAGCAGGGTGTTATTAATTGCAGCAGTAAAATTAAATGACAGGAATTAATAACGGTCCTGAGGGGCCTTCAGCTGTCACTGAGCCAAATACATTAAACAGATGGCATGAAGCCCAGTCAGCTGAATGTTTGATTTGATTTATGAGTGTTCCTTTCACATGTACAAATCATTTAAAGAATGTAATAAAGCATTTATTTGGTACACAAAATTAATCAGTAGTGTAAACTTCCAGATATATAAAATATATCATTATTATTTCATTAAATGAAAGTGTTTTGTTATTAAATTGTAAAATAGTTTTTCTAAATTATTATTAACTAACCACTGCTTCTGCCGTTAGGTGTACTACTAGAAAGGTGAACTTTTTACATGAAAATTACCCAAATACCCTGAGAACCACTAACAGTAACAGAGTTATAACAGTAAGGAGTAAGGATGTACTGTGGACAAATTTGTAAAGCTGTTTTACACTAAACGCATACATTTAAATTAAAAATTATGCCTCTTCGGGACTGGAATTAACCTTGAAATGTAATGTATAGGGTCTCTAAGGTGTCACAGTGGTAAAACTCACAATAGCACACCAGAGCTGATATCTCAAACTCATTTAGAATCTCAGATCTGCTTTCCAGCAATGATTGGCTTGTTGTTCATTCAGTGTTGGATGGTAATTTCTCAAACCTCTACTGGCTGATCGATGGTGCCTGCATAGATTGGAGGAATAATGTGTCAATCAGGGTGTGGCTCTCCGTACACAATTCTGATCCGCATATGAACTTACCTCATGCAGGTGAAACAAATGCAGCACGACTCTAGTCACGACTCTCCTCAACCAGGGTAGGGGTCAGAAGGGAGGCTGTGAAATGCAATTGGGTAATTTTATAACCTACAAATAATGATGGAAAACTGGGGGATGCACAAATATAATGTAATGAAAAATTGAATGTATAATCCTGTGGCTGAAATACATGTCCAGGTAAAGAGTAAAATTTACTGTTGTGGCTGTACTAAGTAGAATCCACTAGCCTAAGTGTTTCTGCACAGTGGTGGTCCAACAGTGTTTACTATAACTGTGGTAGATTCACCTGATGCACATTTTTTAAAAAGGTGTAAGGTATTTAATCAATGAATGGCTGTATTTTATTTTACCTTTATTACTCCACAGGTAGATCTGGCAGGTCTATGCTAGCTCACTACAAGCTACAAGCCGTGCTGACCAAAGCTCAAAATGGCAGAAATCTCTGACCCAACAAAGCCAGATATATTTAACGATAAAGCCTACATTTCCAAAAGAAGCATCAGAAAAAGCTTGATCAATAAGATGCATTATTTACCCATTGCAATTGCGCTCAACACTAATAACAAACCAAAAGGAGCAGGCTTGACTTCGGACTGTACAGGGGGAAGTCCAGTGTCTCTCAGTTCTATTACAGAGATGGTTCAAACAGATTCAGTTTCCCATGTTGCCCAGCAGGATTTAAACAAGTGCAAGGCTGTCAGTGTGATCCAGCCGGCTGGATCAGAGCCAGAGAAAATGTGCAGTGTGAAACCTGAAGAATCCAAATTGGGACCAATTTCAAAAGTCACAGATTCAAAGCCATCCAAGGAACACAAGCCAGATCCAAAAGTAACAGCCAAACTGCAGTTCACATTCGCTGCTATGAAGAAGCGCAGCGTAGGTGACACGGAGAACCGTCCTTACAAGTGTCCTTACTGCAACTGGGCCTTCAAGAAATCCAGCAACTTGCTGAGCCACGTGGAGACACACAGTGGGCTGAAACCACACATCTGCGATCTCTGTGGGAAGGCATACGCACATCAAGGCACACTGCAGCAACACAAGCGTCTGCATACAGGTGAGAGGCCGTACTGCTGCCCCTTCTGCGACAAGACCTTCACGTGGTCCTCGGACTATCGCAAGCACATCAGGACGCACACAGGCGAGAAGCCGTACGCCTGCTCCGAGTGTGGGAAGGAGTTTGTACGCTCGTCGGATCTGCGCAAGCATGAGCGCACCACACACGCCAAAGACAAGCCGTTTCCATGCAAAGAGTGTGGTAAGAGCTTCAACAAACCACTGGCACTGCTCAGACACGAGCGGACACATCTGGGCGAGCGCCCCTTCATCTGCCCCGACTGTGGCAAAGCCTTCACCCTGCCGTCTCGCCGAGCCGAGCACATGAAAGTCCACAGTGGAGTGCGTCCATACACCTGCCCCTTCTGCCCCAAAGCATTCACTAAGTCCTCCAACCTGACCGAGCATCTGAGTGTGCACACGGGTTTCCGCCCTCACACATGCACCGAGTGTGGGGTGTCATTTGCCATGCCATCACGCCTGATCAGGCACCAGCGCACTCACACAACCCATCGACTGCAACATGTACTTCAACCACCAGTTTAATTTTGCTCCGTTTTGTTTGTTTTACACAGCAATATCCCAATGACGATGACAAGTTTACATTCAGGCGTCCACATACTACTGGCAAACAGCCTCTTGCATACTCAGGGAAATTTCAGATGGCATCAATTTCCAACTTTACATATACCAGTAATTAAGATATAGGCGTGTTACATTATCACAATGGCAAGAATGAGCAGCTTTGCATTTTCCTACTATGAATATCTGTCTCTATATATCTCTCTATGCACGACACCCACCTTCACACCTCCCCCTCCGACAGACTTTTACTCCAGAGATTGAGCAGCACATGCTGCTCTTGTCAAAGTCTTTAGCAAATTTCCCACCAAGATAAAATAAAGGAACAAGGTAATAATGGGATAGGGTATATCCCTGTAATATTTTGAAAGAGGTTGATTTTATTTCAAAAAAATTCAGTTTGTCCTTTTGTTTCTCTTGCTGTTATATTTTTCCATTTTATTTTTGAACCTGATCAGGTCATATTTTCAGATCCTCTTATACTTCTTAAAACTTTATAAATAAAATTTCTTAATAAGATTTCTTATCAATAATATGAATAATACAAAATGATCTGAAATAGAAAATTATAATATATGTAATTATGCAATTATGATTGCAAAAATATAGAAATTTGAAGTACAGATGCACAGAAAAAAACTGTATTACAGAAATTACTGCTTTTAAAAGTAATGCTTTTATATTGTACTTTGAGTTTTTAATTTCTGTTGCTTTTGTCTTTTGAATAATTGTCTTTTGTTAAAGACAGCACATACTATGTTTTATACATCAAATGTTTTGTTTATTGAGGTATATTAAAGCAAAAATTGATAAGATAATTTTTCCCTATTTTTTTTTCTCTTTATTATAACATTTTCACTGCAAAAGAAACTACAATTCAAATTCAATCATACTTCTGACATGGCAAGTTCTTATTTCTTTGACATGTGTGCTGATAGTAAATTTTTCTCCTGGATGCCCACACACCAGGCTGCATCTGCCATCTGAGCTTGTGCGTTTCGTTCCGACTCTTAACCCACAGGCTAATTTAAGCTACTTTCAGACTCCTGCACTGCTTAGAATTGCAGCCCAGCAGGACAGACTGTTCTACATGCCAGGCTCACGTGTTTGAAGCCTGCCACAGCAATTGAAACTTGCAGGAGTGAAACATGCCATAGCTTTAAAACCTTACTGACATATTAACACCAGGGCTGCTTATAAAATGATTAGAAGAACTAAACCTGTTGACAGTCTGAGATTTCGCTACTCTTTTCACCCTCTACTCCTTAATAAAACACACAAATTATTTAATAACTACTTTGGTAAGCTGCTTTATTAAAAAGCATTTTTACACTGTCATCAGGTTGTGTTGGCAGAAACACAATAAAATGTTGTTTTTAAATAAATTCTCATTTTACACAGAAATATATTATTTATTTATGGTATTTACACTGTTCGTGTGTCCCGGTGGAGCAGTGAGAGTCTAAACTCCCTGATTTAAACCTCAGTGTTGCTGAATGGCTGGGTGCCCCTCTCGACAGGATGCACAATTCAGTGCATTGAAGTGCCGGTCCCAAGCCCAGAGAAATCAGAATGATTCGACAGAAAGGGCATCCGGTGTAAAGTCACTTCAGAGCCAACCTCGCAAGTTTTAACCCCAATTATGCAGGCAAAACACATTACCATTAAAAAGAATGTAAAACGGTCCTTAAATACTATTGTTACACCACAGTGAACACGGCGTATTATTTTTTACTGTTGTGATATCTATGCTGGGTGCCTTCGAAGGATGCCACTGCTGAAGTGCGACACAACTAGTGAATGGGTCGCAGTTCCGGTTGTAGGTTTGTATGAAGCGGCAGCTGTCCTAACACCCAGTCAGCCAAGAGCGGGTGTTAAAGCTTAGAAACTGTAGCGTTTCGTTTACTCTTAAGCTCACTTGAGAGTGTGTAGCCTCCCCTAATTAATCTCTCTGTGTAAAAGATCCGTGTTCATGCTCCGGTAAATAATGCAGTTTTGTTAAAAATATAATTTATCTGAAATAATAATACTTGACATGTTGATTTTCATTTCAGCTAAAACACTTTAGAGATCTTCATTACATTATTACAGCACTTACCACAGACCAGCTTGTAACACTGTACCCATGTAACCCCTGTCCTTCCTGCAAGTGTGTTTTCTTTGCTGGTATAAGTAGGGTAAATTTAGCTAAATTCACATTAATATTTATGTTACAAGATTAGTAAATTATATTGTTCTTAATAATTTAACATTAAAACACATGAAATAATTGCAACAATAAAACCATTACATTGCAGATTATATAGTAAGTGATACCCCCAAAATTGTGTGGGTTTCCATGAACTGTAATTAGTTCAAAGAGTCCGCAAATTCTGAACCGTGAATTAACAGGGGTCCACATCAGTTTATCCACAGTGTTTGTATAATGGACTCTTGTGCCACTAAACTTCTGCTGTGCAGACTCATGGTAAAATGAGACCTCGCTAGTCTTGTCAAATCCCCTTGTGCTAATTGGATAGTGAGCTTGGGATGCCAGTTATACGCATGATGCATAATTCAGTCCTGCGTCTCTATAAGCAACACCACTTCTAGTTAAGTATTTTCCTTTTTAATATTTCTTAATGTCTGGAGCCAAACTGCCAAAACATCATAAGCATTAGTGCAAACTGAGTTCTGTAACATAATATAAATTAACAAATACATAACACTGATTTACACATATCATTCTAAATATTTAACCTACTAATTCATCAACTGTCTAAAAACAAAATGTACAGATTAAAAAAATAATTGATTATTATCAACCACAGCTGATTAGTACTGTTGAGTTATGTGGTGCTTTAAGTGAGGTGCCCAGTAAGTGAGATGTCCCAGTCCTGATTCTGAAGATGGGAACAGAGATAAACTCCACTCAGAGAGAAGAGTCCCAAGTGGCATGTTGCATTACGGACCCTAAAAGCAAAACAAAGTCCGAACTTTCAACTAAATACACTTTTACACATTTACACATATTAAATATTAAATATAACTTATCAACATGTAAAACAACTCCGTTTTTCACCCTGCACCAGCTGCCATTTTTTGGAGAGCAGTCATGTCCTTTCCCAATAAGACAGCATCTGCATTTACATTTGAAGGTGAAATAGTAGGCCGCATTATAAGGTATCTAGGTTTTCGAACAGCCTCCTTCTCTGGAGCGCCCACAGGATGACATTAAATGCTGCGTAGGTAGACAGCTGCCAACATTTTCAAATGCACCCAGTGTGTACCCTTACTACTTATGCTTCTGTCCCCCACAAAGGCATCTCTAATGAGCATGCAGGCAATGGAACTGGCCAATCAACTAGTCTGATAAATCCTGTCACTTCAAGAAGTTGTGGATGGGCAAGCTTGTGTGAATAGGGAAAATGTGTGAGTGACATAATGCACCTCGCTATGTAAAGTAATTGAAAGACCTGCTGGTAATCTCCTGACAGCAGATACCACATAACTGTTTTGGCTCATTAGTGCATGAAATGAAACTGTACCTGTGACATGGATGGGAGATTCTGTGCCATGTTAACACCCGGGAGCTTCTGACCTGTAAAGAAGCCTCCCGTCACAATATGAAAGCTACATTATGACTTCTAGACTCTCCTACGAGCACATCATGGTGCTTGTGTTAGAGGGTTAGTGAGATACAAAGGTTAGTACGGTGGAAACAAGGATATTAAACACTAAAGCCAATATGCACTTTTTTCAGAATGTTGTAATTTACAAATACATTCAGCCCTTAATATTCACAGGGATCAGATCCAGGAACTTAATAATTACCCTTTCGTTAGGGATCTGTTGCTTACCAAATAAAAGTTATGACCAATAATAACTATACATGTTAAATGAATCATGCAAACCATGGAGCTTTGAACTTACCAGCTTTCCTAGAAAAGGGATTGACACCAGCAGTTTTGGTTTGTGATGGTGGCATGGCAGGAGAGATCATTGGTGGGGTGGGAAAAGCAGAGGCGAGTGGTGACTCCTAAGAAAATAAACAATATATATACATATTTACTTCTTTTATTCTTACATTTTATCAACCGATCAAGTAATTTACAAATTCTAAATACCAACCACCTGTTGCGAACTTCAAACTTACAATGTTACAATGGCACAATTGCCCCTATGTGTTTATTCAACAATCAGTTGCTATTGAGGTCTACTGCATCTATTAATTGCCCAGCCAGGTCAATAGCATTGCTGAGACCGGAACTCAAGCACTGAGACTATCAAACGCCCCTGAACACATGTGCTTTGCCGGCCACGTTGTGTCTGTGAAGCGTATGGGCCTCCCACTGGGTCACTGCCCTGACCAGCACATAAACATCCAAATGGAAATGAGAATTACCTTGGGAGTAGATTTGGTTTGTGTATTTTCTTGTAAAGTTTCTTTAGGCTTTGACCTGAACCATCCACTAAACCATCCAGATTTTGATTCCTGGTTGAAAAGAAACATAAAATGACAGAAGAGACAGTTTAAAATAATAGAAATATATATAAAGGCTCCAGAGGACAGCTTTAGAATGAACTCAAACGTAAAACCAGTCCTACAAATGCCATTTTGACTGAATGGGCAGAAATTCCCATGCACATACTTCACAGAAGAGTGACATTATTATAGGTAAAAATATTTTTGGAATGAGATTTCCTGCAAGCTCATGTACAGATGTCCGAATGCTTTTGGCAATATTGTGCATTGAATTATTAAAATATGTACCTCTGATTTTTGACTGGTCATTTCCTTAGTTTCAGCTTCAGATGTGTTTGTTGTATCCGGATCAACACCACTGAGAGTAGAATCATCTCCATAAGCATTCATCTAATATACAGAGATAAGAAATAAAAGAAAATATACTTCTGCTTTAAACATCATTTTATTAAAGCTTAAATAAACTAATTTATATTTATTCTTACTCTGTTTGTGCCAGCAGAGAATCCAACACCTACTAAAAAATGTGTAATACATGTTATACATACTTTGCTATATTGTACAGCACCTTACATTAACACTAATGTTACATTCAGAGCATTTTAATTTTTAATCAAGACACACTAGTAAAATAAACCTTTGCTTGAAGCAAGACTTGAAATACCTCCTTTAAGTTACAATTGTTTATTAAATAATAAATAAATGACTTAATAATAAAACAGCCTGTCTAATTTACATGCAAAGAATATGATGTCTAATGACTAATGAGTACAAGACTCTAGTCTCTCAGTCATATGAATTACCTGTATTACTGTGGCTCCTCTGATCTGTACCGGCAGTACTTTGTTCATATGAAGCATTAGGGTTATAAAAATTACTCTGAACTGCATCTGGGGGATGTGCAGAGATGTTCTGGAGGGAGTACATAGGCACGGGTGCATGGATTTTACTCTGATGTTCATCAGAACTATGTGGTTGGGTCTCCAGGGGGTAAGGCTCCCGGTTGGGCTGTTCCTCTGAGGGGTAGGATGTGTACGATGGACCTTGTTGTGGGTAAGATGGATCAGTTTGGTCAGAGATGTAAGATTGCTCATTGGAGGCATGGGCGAAATGGGGTTGTGTTGCAGACTGATAGTACTGTGTCTCTTCAGACCTAAGAATTTCCTCAGGATGACAGCCATGCATCATCTCAGTGGTGGGTAGAGCTCCTGACACGTCTCCTGGGTCAGGATCTATAAAAACATGGTTTATACATCTTTTTTTTTACATCATACCGGTAGTAATGCATTTTTACTACAAAAGTATGTGTACACCAGTCCATGGGATGTTAGAAACCCAGTTTCAATTCCCAGCACCTGTGCATGGCTACAACAGACTCATCATGTACCAATTTAGTCAAATAATCATTTGTGAGCACAAGCATGAGTAGTTTCAGTGTGGAACATCAGTTTACCTGGATGGCCCCTGGTCTCCTGATTATCCCAAACACTGCCTTCAGCTGCTATGAGTTTTGCACCACTACTCCCAGAGTTCCCCATCTATAAAAACAAGTGGTGTATGCATCAGTTTTTTACAGATCTAGCTGAATGACACTAAAATCTAGTGAGTAGGTTAGTTTGGGTACAAACAGAGGTTCAAAGCTTTTGTCCCAATTTTTTATCACCCACTTTACGACATTGAATAGAGATTTTAAACTTTGTTCTGACTTCCTGAACCTTTTTACAATGTGTGTAACTGGTTTCCCCTGGGTGAACCTCATGTCAATGGAAGTGTCACATTTAGAAAACTGGAATTGCTTCGATACAGAGTGAGCTCACCTGCAGGTCATGGAGTCGCTGTCGTAGAAGAACCAGCCAGTCTGGATCAGCACTAGTCTCGCCAAGCTGTGTTTCTGAATGTTTAAGCCTGTCCACCAACTGTAAACTCACACACACACAAAGAAGATTTGATAATTGGATTTTTTTTTTTGCATATTTTTTGCGCACTGATTAAAGTTTGGTTAAACATAACTGAGCTACTTATGTTCAGTGAACAAACATTTAGGGTCTGTGGGTGGTCCGTTAAACATGTTACCTGTATTACTTCCCTTAGCAGTACAATGTGTGGTTCATCGATGATGAGCAGTGCTTTAGCCACAAGCTCACAGTAATGGAAAGCCTGTGAGATCAGTCCCCAGTCCAGCAGCCGACACGCATACAGGAACTTATAAACCTGAACAACACACATTGCAGTTACCATCAGACTGCAGAAAGCAAACAGAAGAACTGAGCTTTTTATACAATATTGGAGCGCTGACCAGAATAAATGTTTGATGTACTGATATGAGAAATTAGACAAACTAATAACAAACCTCATGTACTGATAATTCTGAAGTTAACTGTGTATAATGCTTAATAACAAAAATAGAATTCATTCGTTGACTGAGATTTAATTGTGTTGTCAAAGCTTGAAGTTTCACCTGGAATGAAGGGATGATAAAGGACGGGTCTGCGAGTCTCTGGCAGTACTCAAACACCTCAGTGCAACGGATAGACGTGTTTGAGCAGAATTGTGCAAACGAGGCACTGCAAAATGATCAGAAATGTTTACACAATGAAATAGTCTCACTTTTATCTGCACTTCTTAGTGGTGCTTTCGACCACCTGGGCATCAGCACAAACATGACTGGCTTTGTCTGACAGGGGAAGGGGAACGGCTAACAGTCGTAGCAGAACTCACTCCCAGTGGCAGGGGCGTCAGAAACATTTTTAATGTGGACACACACACACAATTTTTGATGCCAATTCCTTCCTTTAGGTGTCTTTTTAACAGTTTGTTAAACACCTTATTTTACCTACAAAGGTGACTTTCAATGACAGATTTAACAATTCAACAAGTCTTCAATCAACTAGTCCAGGGGTGCCCACACTTTCCTGGCTTGTGATCTATTTCAGTTGACAGATCAACAAGATCTACTTTATCATTGTATGGTTGTATGTATGTTTCAGCTCCTAAATTGATATTCAAAAAATCAACAAAGCTCCGCCCAATAATAACAAAGCTCCACCCAATAATGACAAAGCT
>JAYDZG010000043.1:2440501-2456029 GCA_034509265.1 Microcambeva bendego
GTCAGGGAGGTGGCCAATAACCCAAGGGTCACTCTGACAGAGCTTAAGCATTACTCTGTGGAAAGAGAACCTTTCAGAAGGACAACCATCTCTGCTGCACTGCACCAATCAGGCCTGTATGGTCGAGTGGCCAGACGGAAGCCACTCCTCAGTAAAAGGCAAAGACAACCCACTTGGAGTTTGCCAAAAGGCTCCTAAAGAACTCTCAGACCACGAGATACACAATTCTTGAACTCTTTGGCCTGAATGCCAAGGGTCATGTGTGGAGTAAACCAGGCACCGCTCATCACCGGGCCAGTACTATCCCAACACTGTGAATACTTATGTATAAGAGATTGTTTCCATTTTTTAATATTTTTAATATTTTTAATACATTTTAACACTTTTTTTCAAATTATGGGATATTGTGTGTAGAATTTAGAGAAAAAAATGAATTTGATCAATTTTAGAATATGGCTGTAGCAATAAAATGCTTAAAAAGTGCAGCGCTGTGAATACTTTCTGGATGCACCGTTTGATTAGCTTGGTATGACGTTGTCTGGAGGGAGACTGAAGAAAAGCACAATTTACTAAAGTAAACTCACCTAAGGAAGGAACATGGAAAACCTTTCAGGATGGGAATCAATAGCCAGAGATTGAACCCAGACACTGGAACTCTGCAACATATTTGAATTGAAATAAAATGCTATACTGTACACTGTATGTCTAGAAGTATGTAGACACCTAACCATGGGCTTGTTGGACATCCAGTTTCAGAAACCGTTTACATAAAGCTTTTTCACACTTTGTGTTTGAATGTGTGTCCATTCAGTCGGAAGTGATTAAGACAATAACCCCCTCAAATTTTAAATTATTAACAAATATATTGTTGGGCATTGTTATCTTAATAAGAAGAAAAATAATAATGTTAGAACAAAAAAAAGTTTGTTTTGATAACTTTATTTTAAGATTTGATCTAACCAATACATCATTATTAATGTCATATTTCACCATATATTCAACATATATAATAGTAATAGTCCAGTAATTGCTCATTATTTTATACTGTTGAGATCTACAGTCCTCTTAGGCCACAAGAGACTAAAATTCTAGCAAGACCACCATACAAACAAGCTACATGTGTGATTGTGTGTGCAGGTGATTAGAAACGGGCACGGATGCGCTCCAGAGGATCTTTCTCCCACATTTTGCTGTCCCATGCCTGGAACCAGCCAGTAAAGGTGGGAGGTTCGAAGCCCTGTTTGATGGTGGTAATGGAGGTACCACTACGCCCAGCAGGATCTGAATCCACATACTGTTTAGCTGAGAGGAGGAAACAAGAAAAATCTTATCTGAAACAATGTTCTTCAATCACAGACAACTCCAAAGAAAAGGATTTTAAAGAGGACAACAAGAGGAAAAACCAAACAGTGGGTATAAAAGTAAGAACAGAAATTATTAGTATGCTGATTGTTAGAACTGATTTACCAGATTTAGTAATCAATAGTTTTGATTATTATTACTGATCATTTTCATTACAGCAAAAAAAGTAAATAATTCATAATCAGTACTAATAATTAATACTGATCATTAGCACTGATTTGGTATATATAGGTTTGTAATTGCAGTACCTATTTGAGCCGAGCTGCTTCTCTCCACCTCATTGGCGTCATTGCCGATCCAGAGAAAGATCTAACAAGAAATGCAAAGAAGAGACAGTTCTGACACGTTTACAGACAGGAAGCCATATCATGTAAACAGGAAATGTGTAAACTGTGGCTGTGTAGAGACAGAGAGAGAACATGCACATGTACCTGGTGCCATGTATCTAGGAGCATGACGTCATCAGTGGCTAGATCAGCCTGAGAGAACTCTCCAGGAACTTCCTCCGCCTTAGAAAGGGACAAGAAAGGACAGAACCTGATGAATTACGTTTTTGCCCCAACAGAAATTGCACCACACATTCACACACTCACATCAAGGGTCAATTTTAAGAACATATCAAACTCCTTTTACACAGAACCAAACATCTTCAAGTGTACCACAAATGATTGAACTACCGAAAGACCTCCGTGTACACTTACGATAAAACGGCCGGTCTTGTTTGAGCAGCCAAACAGTCGAGGAGGTTTTACAGTCTTCTGTAAGCTGCTGGAGGTCTGATAGTCCTTCTTCCCACCAAGAGCAGCCCAGAAACCCTCTGTGAACAGAGGCAGAGTTCAGACTTCCGACAATTGACATTAGCTGATAACATGCAAGCAATCAAATATGAAGAAAACATAAAATGTGACCAAAACTGTGCCCTTTTTACCATATAGTGCACTATTATGGGGTTCAGCCATTTTGCAAATAAGTGGATTGGAATGCCTTTTTTAGAGGCCCGACAGTCACACTGGGTACAGGCAGTAAGTGGTGTGGTGGCCATGCTTGTATTTTTTCACTCCTAAGTCATTTTAGGGTTCCTTCTTTTTTCAATTGTGAACTTCAGACTGATTAAAATACAAGAACCTGGATCTGCTAAATCCAGACTGAGCTAAATCCAGGCTTTTCAAAGTGTTGCATGTCAGCATGCATTGTGATATTTAGAAACTGATTGGCATCCCACCTGGTTCCTTTCCCTCAACTACTTGAGTAGCGCTGCCACCCAAAAAGCTGCAGACATATTTGGCAGCAGCCACTTCTTCCTCTGTGGCTCCGACCCCTCTCCACTGGAACATGGAGTCACGAGTCTTCAGCACAAACACATCATTTGTGTTTAGTTTGCTAGCACTGGCCTCAACCTGAGAGGAGAAGATGAATAAGAAATGATTAAGTAAAATCTTTTTCTGTGTTGTTTATGTTTTTGAAGCACAAAAGATCCTGTTTCATCTTATATTTGCATTTTTGGAATTTAGCAGACATCTTTATCCAAAGCGACTTACAGTACAGCATACAGAGTGAGCAATTCAGGGTTAAGAGCATTGCTCAAGGGCCCAACTCAACTACCTGGCAGTAGTGGGGCTAGAACCTGCAACGTTGGGAATACTAGTCCAGTGCCATAACCACTAGGCTACTGCTTGTTCTCTTATATTTGGAATTGAAAAGGCAGAAATAGAGGAGTGAGAAACCTTATAAGGTTTTAAAATTGAAACTATCTTACAGCTAATCAACACACACATGACCTGGCATCCACTAGATTTGATGGAGGGGTTGAATGGTTCTATGTCTTGATGGAATGCACTTTCACTGCTTAGTCCAACAAGATCATGCTCAGGTGACCTTCGGCACTTATGTCAAGCAGCTTAAAATGACCTTTTTACTGTTCAACCCTCATCATGGGACTGTACACAAAGCTAGGTCCGAAAAACCTACACTGTGGCCTGCACAGACTCTACCTTATCAAACAGTTGTGAGAGTAAACCGAGTGTCAATTGCTAAGCTTCTGGTCCAACATCAGTGCCTAAAAATATTCTTTTGATTGAATGGGCACTCATATGACATATTCATAAAATCAGCAAAAAAAACATTCAAAAACTGTGGAGGCTGTCATAGCTTCAAAAGGTGGCCATACTTTTGGAATAGCATCTCTGAGAAGCTTGTGGTCCAGTGTTAACATACAAATAACTTTGCCCCTCATAAATAAACATGCAGCCTGTAAAACCCATATAAAGAACACAATAATGTCACTCCTGTCTGATTACGAGCCCTGTGTTGTGATTGGCTAAGGTACTGTGGGTCTAATTCTTACCTCCACAGCACGTGTAGCACGGGTGGAGCTCTGGCGGATGTGGAAGAGCCGTGTGCTAGCTGTGCTGCTCTGTCCACCTGTCCGTGAAGTCCCACCCAAAAAGATGATCAATGGCTTGCCCTTAAACAGGCTCATCAGATGGGGCGGCTCCTGGCCTTGAGTAACTCGTACCTGCAAAAATCGAAGCGGTCATGCAATCTGCAATAAATTCAGCACTGAGCCAAGAGTCAAAACATCTTAGGTAGAAGATTTTCTTTATATCATGGTTTCTCCATTTTAGTTTTACAAGTTCCTTTGTTGACCAAGGGTTATAGATTAGCAGAAAGTATTCTGGTAAATCTCAAATTCTACAATAAAAGTTAGACTTTATTGCAGATCAAATGTATTATATGTGCATGATGTACATTTGGAGAACCTTACTTAGTTTATACATATACTTTTGTATTACATTCTCATCTTTTGCTTGCTAAGTTACTAGGCCAATAATTTTTCTCTGTCAAGTCAGTTTGAGTCAACTTATTGGTGTAGCGCTTTTACAATAGACATTGTCACAAAGCAGCTTTACAGAGATTAGGACCACCAGTCCAAACCCCCCCAAAAAACCCTTCACCTAACTCTGTCTATTTAGTCACTGGATCCATGCCAATAAACACATTGGTAGATATGTGCCAATTTGCATCAGTCTTTCAGAGTTTCAACATATACAGACATGTTATATGAAAGTAAAACTAATCATGGCGTGTAGCCTCAGGCAAAAAGCATCTGCTTCTGAAATCACAGAGACGTGAATCATCAGTTCAGCCTCCACAAAATTATATGTAGCTTGGGCAGGACATTTCTTACCCAGACAGACAGACAAAAAAACAGAGAGACACGAGACTGACCTGGACAGGAGAACCTCCCATTGAGTCGTCAAGTTTAACTGTTAAAAAGGCTGAAGCTCCCAACTCATCTTGTGTGCACTTTAATCCCTGCCTACAGAAACCAATATTTTACATAATTGATAGATTTATTATTGATAAAAATCATTTACTCATAGTAATGGGACGATAAACTCTACATGAAACTGAAGTCAAATTATGTTAAAGTTTCCTATTCCTATTTCTCTTTAGGGGGTAGGTTAGAACTACACCAAAAAAGTGCCAGCGCTCTCTGCTGGTTAAAGTGAATATCGATAAAAACAGTGATTTTGAACTGATCACACTCTTTCTCACCAGGTGTAGATGATGTGTTGCTCTCTGCTGCCCTGTTTGTAAGTGTAGAGAATCAGGTAACAGTCTCCTCCATAGAACTGCCCATAAGTGGAGGCGTCCACAGGAACTTTGTCTCCACCTTCAACCCGCCACACCTGTATAGGTAGAGCAAGATTAGAAACTCTTTACTACCCTGCAATGACAGAGATGGAGGTACTAGAGGGGGAAATGCATCGGGTAAAACCAAGAGTTGTTCTTGGTAGCCAGATACTTTATTATAAGAAATATAATTTTTTTATGATTTGACTATAAAAGGTTTTTATTCTTCCAATTACACTTGATGAAACCAGGAGTGGAGTGATGAAACGCACTCATTCTCACCTGCACCTTACCCGAACCGTCATCCACCATGCCGTGTTGAGCAGCCATAGTTTTGTTGGAGTGCAGGGTGGATGCATCAAATGGAATCTGCTCCACATGAGCAATGGACCCAATGGCGTAAGCTTTCCCAGGACCCGTGCTCTGATCCTTATTCTTCCAGTTTTTGAAGAACTGCTTAAACAGGGTGGTCTCCCCACCGGCAGGCATAACCTGGATCTAATCGCAAACACATGTAGGGTTATCAGATGAATAACTATTGCTGATTCTGAATCACTATTGAGGATTCAGCAGTTACCTGGGTGTTCTTAGGGTAGTTCTTCTCTTCGATAAACTTCACAGCTGCATTCATGGCTGCCTTGCGTTCTGATTCGTTGGCTTGTGGACCTGAGGGGGAAAAAGTAGTTTAGAAAGATGGAATGGAAATCAGTAATACATGCTAGATATAAACAAAAAGACACCCAAGCTTTTATTTATTTTATTCCTGTTTTTTTAAAACACATGGTCCTACTTGTGAGAGTTTAAAACTGTTTGCTTGTTGTTTATTATAAATATGCTGAATGGAGACTACCCGACACTGAAATGCTTTCCGAGAGATGCACATCTGTAGAAATTTTCTGAATGCAACAATATATATTTTTTTATTTCATTCAACTTCAAAGCCGTCTACCAATACTCATCAGAGTGAATCTAGTGTGGTTCAGTGTAAACTCTCCGGAATCACGTCACTATTTAAACCATTACACAAGTAAAGTTCATCATCATGTTTTAAATCATTAAGGAAGAAAGAGAGTTGAGCAGGGTTACCTTTCCACAGGAAGATCTTTCCATCGACTCCATTGTCGAGGATGTAACACTCACTGGGGGACAGCATGTCCTGTTTAAATGGGCTGCTCTGAGCCACCACCGAGGCCTTCATAGAGCCTGCAGCATCAGAGACCTATCATACACACACACGTTATTGTAACACTATTACATAATTTACTAGTAATTTATAATAGTTGATGTATTAATATGCATAGGTAATAGTCATAAGTTGCTCCTCGCACATGCCGAGTAAAAGTTTGGTAGTAAGTTTACCATGTACAGAAAGCCCTTCTTATTGGCTTGCTCAACTGCTTCGTCATCAGTACTTCCTGGAGGGATGTTGGGTTTGGGCCCAAGCACCTAAAAATACACATAATTTCCTTTAATTCAAGATCTGAGTCCATGTTTCCTGCACTTAAATGAGGCAGATAAATGTGAGTGAGCAATGTGTTGAGTTCGGGTGACACAGTCTGTATAGTTACATAATGCTAAAGTAACACATTTATTACAAGCATTTATTAGACAGTTATGACAGTTATTGACAGTTATGTTAAAAGTAATAGATTAGCTACACTTCCCTAATGCTATACGAGTTAATCAGCTTCTGCAAATGGAGCTAGTACATTTTTTGCTCAGAACTACTGGAGGCCAATGGCAGTTTAGCACTGTGAAAAATGGCGGTTTAATTATCAAACCCTCACCAAAAGGTGTACAAAGTTTTTCATGTTATGGCACCAATACAAAAAATAACCTAAAAATCACAAAATGATGTTGGAAATAAAAGAAAATACTATTTAACTTATTAATGTTCTATTATGGAGTGTTATGTCTCACAAGTAAATCGGAATAATGTGAAGTAACTGAATAATGAAAAAATAACTGAATAATGGAAAAAAATGTAAATACAGTCGAGGGAAAAAATAAGAGACCCCTTAAAATGATCAGTTTTTTAGATTTACAATATCTGTTTGACCAAAAGAGTATTTTGTTACAATAGTATTCTATTAGATTTCAAACACACACTCATAAATTGTCTCATAAATATTGCAGTTGTAGACTAGAGTAATAAAGTGGTGTCCCACCCAAACATCCTAAAGTAAGTTTATTACCCAGCTAGTAGTTGGTAATGTACCATGTGCAATTAAATTTAGTTGAAAGTGTGAATGTGTAGAACAAAGTGAAGTCACTATAACTATTATTTTAAGTAATGCAGTTCAGACATTGTACTGCCCCATTCCTCACAATTTAGTCTTATCTATTAACCAGTTACAATTCATTTAAAAAAGTTTGTTAACATTGTTCATTGGTGTCTTTTATTCTGCTTCAAATAAACTCTCACGTCTATGATCTCCTGAGGTTCTGATCCTTCCTCCACCATGTGCAGCTTGGCACGACCATTCCGCTCATTATCTCTGATGTCAATGGCCACCTGGGATGCCTTCAGACGCTCGAACCGGTTACAATCACCTCCACACCACTGAAAGATGTCCTGAAAGAACAACCAGACAACAATTAAAAGCATTATTTTCACCCCCAGCTGAATTATATTGTTGATCTGCTTAAAACATTCAGCAACAGTGTAACCCGCTCAGTGACCCTGACCTTGCCCAGATCAATGATGAAGCAGTCCCCGCGGTTAAAGCTGGACCAGGACAGAGGAACCTCAGTGGCCCGGATCACCCTCCGTCCTTTAACTTGCAGCAAACGCTTCACATTCATGTCATTGGTCACCACATGCTGAAAGCCAGAGGCCACTCCACCTTGCTGCTCAATACAAAGTATATCCAACATGTTTTATTACATATAAAACATCCTGGCATTCATGGTGACACATGAAAGTGAAATGAATAAATGTTTAAGGTGAGCATTAACTGAATAATAATGTGGCTAGCAAGTGTCTAAATAAATACCTTGAGGAGATGTTATTTTAGAAACAGGTTAATTAATTTATCACTAGTGAGACATGTTTTTCAACATGTTATTGTACTAAAGGGAGGAACTGCAGCACCCTGCTCTGGTATTCCCACGTCATAAGGGATGTAATACAAGTCTGGACTTGGCCGATACCTTCAGGTTGTGTTTCCACCGTTACATCATCAACAATGTATGCTTTAATAAAACTAAATGATACACTAAAACTCCCTTAATAAGTAGTTTCAGATCTTTTGAGAACATTCATGTGTTCTGTGCCATGCATTGAGCAGTATGTGGTACCTGGTATTTGACTCCAGATTTAAAATACCCAAGGAATGTCAGCGATTCGTTGTTCTGGACCTCACGGAACTGAACCGGTGAGCCACCCAGGAAATCATCGAGCTGGGTAGCAAAGATCGCTGCAGCTCCACTCTCATCCTGAGAACATTCACTACCTGTTGCATGAAACAAAAAACAAGTACCCAGGTGATGAAACATTTTGGCTTTAAAAAAAAAAAAAGTAATTCCAGAATATTTAGGCACATTTGATTCAGTTTTGATTTGTCCTTGGTTTCATCCAATATGATTGGATTTTATACACAGAAAACTTTAAGAACCTTTGCTCATGATAAGATTTTACTTATAGAGCATTGAAATTGACTATATAATAGAATTCCAGCCCTTCACAGAATTAAAATGGAATTAGCTGCTTTAAATTAAAATTGCCTGTGATGGACTGGCACCCCATCCAGGGTGTTACCATGTGCCTTGCACCCGTTGAAGGCTCCAGCCTTAAGAGGTTAAAAACAATGAACTGATGAACTGAAATTTAAATTGCAATGGATTAGTACCTGTTTTCGCTTCGTAACCAGATAAAGAAAGAATGTGGAAGGACTCTTACCAAGCCAGGCGTGGATGGCATAGGATGGAGCACGAGTGGTGTATAGGAGGATGTAGGCATCTCCGGTGTAGAAGTTACCATAGAGCTGCTTTGGTACAGGCACAAGGTCCATCTTTTCTACCCTCCATACTTGCAGGCCAGGCTGTTTTCCTGCAGTCTGGAACTCCTTATGACACACCATGGTCTGCAGAAATGTGCAAATGAGAGAGAAACAACCTTCTGCCATGTTGAAAATGACTGCGTTCATGTATGCAGGTGTATGTTGTGGGGTTTAAATCCCAAAAGGCTCCGTCACTGGGGAAACATGTCTGTACACCAGCTCAACAGATCATTATCCACTTAACAAGCAGCAGTTGTGCATGTATTCAGAGAGCCTTTCACTAGCAAACCTTGTGCCAGTTCTCTCGAATTTAACCCCGAGATAAAACATTAAATCAGTTAACAACTCTGGATTAACATTATTTCATAACACCGGAGAGAAAACATAAAATGAAAAGATGAACATTTAGTCTGAATGATGATTATATTTAATGTGTTTGGGGCTTGTTTTGGGCAGTGGTCACTGTTCATTAGACAGTAAACATATAGTTCAGTATATGTTGCACAACTGGACCACACCCATTCCCATAAACACTTCCGGTCTAAACAAATAAAGTACTAGTATAAAATTACCACTGTTTCTTTGATTGGTTTAAACCACTGTTACAAAGAAGCTTTTTCATTCACAGCCAAGCTTTACATGCTTTGGGTTAAAAAAAAAACTGACTGGCAATAAATGCTCCCTTCCTGCTTTTGGTACTTCTTTCTTGCACAGCATTAAGTTATTGGTAACGTAAAGCTCGGTTGACTGTGTACAGTGTTCATTTTTTGTTCTTGGCAGCATAATGATACTTTTTCTTCAGTACAGTATTTCTAAAGTAAAACAGTTTTTTTGTAGTTTTTAATGGGTGCAGTTACAACTACCCCGATTTATCCAGGCACAAAGTTGCTCACAACTATGAAGTTAAACGTGTTTGCGTCTTTGACAGCCTTCAGTGCAAAGCGCTGCACGACAGACGCGCCATCCAGCAAATAAACATTTCATTAGAAATCATTGATTAGGAATCTCAAGATGTAGAGGAAGAAACGCAAAAAGTTTTACATTCCTTCACTACAGAATGAAGAAGAGACGCAATAAAGTAACAAACTTTCATGCAAATAGTTTCAATCTGCACAACTTTCATTAGGGTTCTGGAACCTAAACCCGGAGTAGGTAGCACAACAATACTTTGGAAGAACTTACCTGTTTATGGAGAACAATGAATCTCAAAGTAGCAGCTTGAGGGGAAATGAAGCTGTAGATGGAGTAAAGTCTGGACGAACCACGCCTGTATAAGAGCTGCTTATAAACGAGGAAGTGAAGCACATCGGTCTCCTCCTCTCACCCCATTTTTGCATCCTTCTGCTGGCACCTAAAATGCCAACACCCTACACAACATCTGAATGTGTTTCCTCATTTGTAGATGATAGAAAGAGTAATCTAGATTATGATTGAATTCAAAGCATGCACATATTACAACTAGGCAATTTAGACAATTCTTCTTAATAAAATTACAGTTTTTTAAATAAGGTTTAGATTATGGAACTGAAAAGGTCATAGCAAAAGAGTACATGTTCATTAGACTAAATCATTTGGGGACTGATCAGGACAAATGGAATTAATAAGCATCAAGTCCAGCCTTGCACCTGGTGGAACTGAATCTACCAGATCAGCATAAAGCAGTTAAGGAAAATGAAGTGAAATGTATTTCACACTTTAAAAAGCAAAAATACTTACACAATAATTAATATTCATAATAATGATGATGATGGTTCACATTGTCCTCCTCCACGGTTCCTCTTCCTGTTTTCTGGTTTGAACTTTACAGTTTTTACAACTTCTCCATCCAAAATTTATTTTAATTTTACAGTTTATGACTGCAGCACAGATGCCAGTTCAGCTGTGCACTGAGGAAGTGAAACGATTTCAGTAAAGCTGGTCTAATTAAGTGTCCATTCAATAGTTAACCACAAAACAGGCCAGAAAAACTCCAATTTAGCTGTCACGTCTTTACTGCACTGGCTTATCATATTGAGATATTTGTTTGTAAGGCATCCTATGAAGTATGTTATTGAAATACTGTATTTAAAATGTGTTATTCATCAGCTCCAATAGCACCAGAGGATAGACTGAGTCACAACCACAGGCTGATTCAGACGTACATGCTATATTTATCCTATCCTGGGTACTCCTACCCATTACCATAACAACAGCACAGTAAACCAAACAGACTCAAAGTGGGATTCAATCCCAGTCAGTTCAAACTCTGATGGCACAAGTTCACTGCTGGCTTCAAACTCCCAGCAGAAACTGAAGGAAAAACACTGTAGTGTGGAAGTTACTCATCAAACTAGATCGTCATTTTTCATAACAGCCCACACAAAAAAAAATCTGAAATATTTTCTGTTAATACTCATTTCACCAATAGTAAGTTTGACTTAAGAAATTTGAGTTAAATCTGAGCAAAAGCTAAGAGGAGCATTTGTTAAGTACAGTGGTTGAAATGTAAACTGGACCTACATTTTCTGCTGTGTATGATAACATATGATTGCTTTGGACAACTGTTTAACTGTTTAAACAATTACATTTTACTTTCTTTTTCAGCTATTTATAACAATATGAACAATATATCGTATTAACCAGTGCACCTTTACGTTAGTCAGGTAAAACCTACAGGAAAACTTACTAGAAAATTCAAAATGGAACCAAGAATGTCTTAATATGTTTACTATCAGTAGTAACATGACATATGACTAGTATATTGCAAGAAACAAGTGTCCTCACACTAAGTCCAAAACTGTTTTTTGGAAGCCTTTAAGCTACAATAGTTGCTTGATTGACTGTTGCTAATACTTTATGTGTTGTCCTAGTAGGATGGGAACTCATATGCCCCACTTGCTTTCTAAATGTTGTGCTCTGTTCATGGCAAGATGACTACAGTTGCATTTGGTTTTTGTCGAGGTTATTTGTTTGGCCTGTATATTATTTGCAAGCATTCCTGTTATGTGAATGTATTTAGCTGTAAGCCAAGCCTTCCCAACAACATATGTGTGAGGTGTCTCGCTGAAATAAAACCAATATCCATAATGAAAGTGACAATGTTATATTAATATATTATTATATTTAATGATATTAAAATAGAAAACAAATCTCCTAAAAATGATGTAAGAAACCTGAAGCACAGAGAGCATTGGAACAGTAACCAAGAATGAATCTGGAATATCTTCACTGTTAGTGACTGTGGATCTCAAGCAGGACGAGTATTAGGAAAGGTGAGGGGAGTCACTGTGTTGCGTATTGCTTTGGTTGGTGACCTGAGAAGTGGTCCAGCATGCTGGTCCACTCTAAGCACTGAGCTCCTGATTCCTTCTGGGGTTGGTCGAGTAATGTTGGAAAGATCAGATCTGATGTCTGAGGTGGGAGTATTAAGCTGAAGCTTTGTGGATCTCTCGATGCTGGACAGCCTCGTCTTCAGACGTGTGATTTCCGACTCCTGGAGGAAGAGGATGGTAAACATGACTGATTGTTTCCAGTACTAGTATGTGAGGATGTCTCTGTCAGGAGTTTCACATGTTCTCTTTGTGACTGTACCGGCTTCCTTTTAGTAATTCAGTTTCCTTTTCTTCCACTTTCCATGGATGGGCTGTCTGACTGATCCCAGGGTCCAGGGTACATTTCTGCCACACTCCCAGTTTTTCCATTTTACATCACATTGGATTTAAATAAAAAAAAATTAATCCCAATGAAAACCAAGAAAATTCTAATAATCATCTTTAAGTAATTCAGCAGCTTTGCTCAAAGCTACTACCTAGACAGGTCTGGAAACCTGACAACAGCCTCACCTGACAGGGGTTAAATTAAATACAACATACATACTCCAATATCTTGTAGTAAGCATTTCTATAGATGATTAATAACATATGATCAATAAATAATAGTAAGCTCAGTGGATAGCAGGTTCGACCCCAAAAAAGCCTCATAATTATCTGGAATGTTAAATTCCCCAGGTACCCCCCACAATCCTGGAAAGCTTGTGTTTTGGTTCGAGAGCAAGATAGTGGGCATCATATGGTTTTAGAATAAAACATCCAATAAGCTCAGCTCACACCCATTTTTGGCCATTTAGTGAGGAGGCTCATTCAGAGGACTAAGGTGCTGCGTAAACCCTGACCTTTAGCAGAAGAGCATCACTGGTGTACTGCAGTAACTGCTCCTGCTCCCGCATTTCATCCAGCAGGGCGGCACTCTTATTGTAAGTCTGCTCCATTTGAGCTCTGCTGCACTGAAGCTCCTCACTCAAATGCTGTTGAGAAGCATTAACCACATGATCTGACACCTTCAGAACCTCTTCACGAACCTGCATACACAATGCACAAGTTATATAGAGAATGTACAACCCCGTTTAAACACACCCACGTAGGAGCATGTGTGGACCAGACTACCATTGCCTGGTGCGGTGTCTGGACCATGTGGAGTTCCTGAGTGAGTGTGGAAACAGGACTCTGCAGTTGGGACTCCTCATTTTGAACTTTCTCCTCAAGTCTCTTCTCACTCGCAAGCTTAATCATGCTCTCCTGCAACACCAATACCCTATACTTACAGCTAAATACTTACTTTAAAAATCCTACAATGTGATTTCCTGATTTTTTCCCCTCATTTTGTCTCTCATAGTTGAAGTGAACCTATGATGAAAATTACAGACCTCTCTCATCTTTCTAAGTAGAAGAACTTGCACATCAATGGCTGACTAAATACTTTTTGCCCCACTGTATATGTGACAGATAAAGGTATTCCGTCTGCCCTTTACAATTCTGTTATTGTGACGGTGGATGTTTTAAACTTCTTAACCAAACTGTGATGTTACAGAAAAGGGACATTTAACTCATGAAATGAGAGATAGATGAAGAGGATTCAACTGGGAAGATATACAGTAGTGTGCAAAATTCTTAGGCACCCAGCCAGATCATTTAAACCCATTATCTCAGCAATAAGAGGTTTTGCCCAATAAAGCAGCATGTAAACTTACAGTAAAAGTATGAGTTTCTTATTCTGAATAAAGTTCAGTTCAGTTCATTTTCTTCAACCCCTTATCCTAATTAGGGTCGAGGAGGGGTGCTGGAGCTTATCCCAACTCTTCATTCTAATTTTCACTGTGTACCTAAGACTTTTTAACAGTACTGTACATCTGGACACATTTTATGTTTGATTATATACAGTAAGATTTTTTTGGAGGCATAAATTCCCACTGACCTACTTTGAAGTCTTGTGAGGCGCCTTCTTAGTTGAGAAGCTTTTGTTATAGTTGAAAAGATCACATTTAAATTACTCTGTTTGATATAATTGCTTTGAAAATGTCAAACCAGTTTATGGTCAGGAGTACAATACTTTCGACCATTTAGTGCTTATGAATGACCCAGGCTTAACCAGAAACAGAGAAAAGGTTGCATTCTGCTTGTCAGCAAAGACAGAAGTAACAAGGCTGTAAAACCTGTTCCAGTCAGCAAAAGCCTTTTCATTGAGCCGTACCTGCCAGTTTAAAAACAATGGTTTGGTAGTGCTGTTAAACGAAAAATGCTAATAGTATAATTCATCAAAGTAAAAAACTCTAGTGTTACACCTGCACCATATACAGTTGGCCTGTACAGAAGCTACCAAGCTCATTATTACAAATAAGACAGACTTAAAAGTATCACACATACTTTACTTTTCTCTGTACACTCAGATCATTAAACAATGAGTTTGATAACCAAGGAAGACCTGGTTCCATTCGGCCTTTCAGTTCATCCCAATAGCGTTTAATAGTCTTGTTTCTCCTAACCAGAATCTGTTAAAGCTCTTTACCATGATGGAAATCACCACAGTGACTAAAAACAGTTAGAAAAACCTGTGGCAGGGAGCCAATCCACTGCAGAGCTTTGATTTTCCCCAAACTCACCCCCTCACAAACAATTAGGTGGAGTACTGCCATAATTCAAGTATTCTGGCTTTATTTCACAGTTTTATGTCGGCGCAATGACAGTAAGAAGGTCCTGTGTTCGATCCCCAGTTGAGGCGAGCCAGATCCTGTCTGTGTGGAGTTTGCATGTTCTCCCTGTGTCCGTGTGGGTTTGTTCCAGGTGCCCCGGTTTCCTCACACAGTCTACAGACATTCAGTCAGGTTAACTGCAGACACAATTCTCTTATGGTACCTTACCTCGGCGAGACGTAAAGCAGTGCATCGTAGTGCCGGTTCCAGGAAAAGGAAGGGTTCTGTCAGGAAGGGCATCTGGTGCAAATAAAGTCAATCATAGTGATCCCTAATGGGAGCAGCTGAATGAAGAAAAAGAATTAACTGGTCCAGTTTTGTAATGTTTAATGGGTGTATGAATCTTTTGGGCTAAAAGTATGTTGACCCCTGACCATTTTTCAAATTTGTTTTATTTCACTGCTTTCCTGCGAATATAAAAAACAGGACATGATGATGATGATTATCCGATTAGTTGCAGCCGACTCTCGGTCACTTGATGGATCATCGATCCATGAAGTATTTCGGCAATGATAGTGGAGTAGT
>JAYDZG010000043.1:2474173-2488959 GCA_034509265.1 Microcambeva bendego
CCTAGCCACGGCGCCCGGGGAGCAGTTAGAGGTTAGGTGCCTTGCTCAAGGGCACTTCAGTCGTGACCTGTCAGCTCAGGGAATCGAACCAGCAACCTTCTGATCACAACCTTCGGATCACAAGCCCAGCTCTCTAACCACCAGACCACAGCTGCCTTAGAAAGCTGCATAAATTGTTGTAAAAGTTAGACTTTGTAAAATATATTTTAGTCACTATGAATGTTAACGATTCATTTGCCATTTAGGGAATGAAATCACTATTTACTTATTTATTGAAATGCAAAGTGTAAATATTCTATTTTTAAACTTATTTACAATATTTTAACAAATTATTCGTAAATAAATCATTAATGTGCAGCCTTAAGATTTATGTCCAGTATTATTTTGATTTAAACCATGTGGTTAATCCTCACTAAATAAACTTAATAGCCAGTAAATAAACATGTACATGTGTGATTGATATAAGAACGATATAAGCACATGTTTATTGCTATAAAATAAAAAATAAAGCTCATTATTCACTATTATTTATAGTTTTAATGAAAAAATGTCACATAGCAACTATGCAACTGACATTTGCTTTACTCGTTAACTTTATTAATCTATATTTGCACACCTCTGTACCTTACTTGCTGCTTGACTTTAATTGCTTAGAAATGTAAAATAAAGCAGTTATAACATTTAAAAGTGAATTCCTATAAAAGAACGATGCTAGTTAAGCTAACGGGTACTTGCATGTTTTGTAGAGTCAAAGACAGCCAACTGCTGCTAGCTTCAGTTAAGAACACGAAACAGACTTTTAATTCTTGATTAATTAATAAATAAATAGACGTATTTAACCATAAAGCTTCAAAATAAAAAAGACTACTAATTATTACACATTTACGGCAGTTGAATTTAAAGTTTTGTTGGACAGAAGATAACGGTGCGTCTGAATAGAAGAGCAATGGATCAGGCAAAACATTATGACCACCTTCGAACTATTGTGTTGGTCCCCTTCGCTGCCGAAGCAGCCCTGTAACTGCGATGCACTAACTATTCTGAGATCTTTCTATCAGAACCACCATTAACTCCTTCAGCTACAGTAGCTTGCAGTTTCCTTCACTCCCCACCTGAATTGATGAACCTTGGCCACCCATGACCCTGTCGCCGGTTAACCATTGTTTCTTCATTAAGCCACTTTTGATAGATACTGACTGCTGCAGACCGTGAACACTTCACAAGAGCTGCACTTTTGGAGATGCTTTGACCCTGTGGTCTAGCCATCACAATTACACACAGTGCTATTGTGTTTCAAATGAATTGTAATTGTCCTTTTTGTACTTTCAGCTGCGAGGAAGAGGTACAGTGATTTATTTACGCTATCCTCTATCACACATGTTAAATAATCTCACATTAGTTAATCAAAGCAAAGTTTCTGAACACAGAATGCTTTATTAAAGGTCGTTTAAATTATTAGTTGTGTTGTGACACTTTCAGCAAGCACATGCAACCACCTTTTAATTCATTTGCTCAAATATTTCATTATTATTTTGTTATTGTATTATTTTTTTAGCTGATCTATTTCATGTACTTGCTATTGAAGTGAAAAGAGGAAAACTGAAGAAAAATCGACAAGGTATAATAACACACATTTTATTGTTACAACTATGTATCAATGAGTGAAAACCACTGGACTCGCCACTTGTTGAATCTAAACATTCTTTTCGACTTTCAAAGTTTATCCATTTTTTAAAGACAGAAACTGTAACAAAAATGCATTTTTTCTACAAAGATCAAAGTGACACCAAGTAAACATACAAAAATGTCCACATGCAAATCAACAGCATTGAGTCTGTCGGTCCACTCCTGAAAAAGACAAGTATTTTAGAATCCATCTGGCAAAATAAATTAATGTTCAGCTGAGAAACGTTACCTGCAATCATTTAAAAAAGTAGTAGAAACATCACATCAGCAAAGAGGAAAGAAGAAAATGTAATAACCCAAAAGAACTTGGACTAAAGGCCATTAATCCTTGTGTGTCAGTGGTGCGTCTCCAGCTCCACTATGGTCCATTCACCCTGAGGAGAGGCAGCGTCCTCAGGAGAAAAGCTAGTCACAGTGATGCTGGTGGTGGAGTCATCCATTGGAGAAATAAGCTCAGCCCAGCGTTTGAAACCTTGAATTTCTTTCTCATGATTAATAAAGGCCTGTTCATTTACACAGTCTTGAGACAGTGACAGAGTCTGCTTGATCAAATACTGAGCCAGGTTTAGATCCTCCGGGACAGGGTTTATCACACCCAGACTCGACTCCTGGTCAGACAGCAACTGTCGAAGCAAGCTCCAGTCCCGTTCAGCAAACTTGTTCTCATCCACATCTTCATTCTCCCCCTTTTTCTTTTCTGTGTTTGTCTCATCCTTCTGAGACACGTCCTGATGTTCTCTGTTGAGCTGGCTCTTGTCCGAGCTTTTCTCGAATGCCTCTCCGACATCCATCTCATAAATGGGGGAAAGGACTTTAGATGAGCGCCGGTCCTGTGTGCAGCTTTGATCCATTCTGTCACAACCCTCAAAGTCCCCTAAAAACAATTGACAATACTGTACAATGACCAAGTGTTTCATCCATACATGGGGCTTTTTGTTTAAACAGCTCAGGAAAATCTGGAATTTTAAGTCACATTCTTGAATTTGAGATGAAAGTTTATTTCCAGAGAAACTGTGCAAACTGCATTTTATGTAGCTTATTTACTTAATAATAATTGCACAATTAAAAAGCAGTTGTTCCTTTTTTTTCTTAATCCCCACTGTCATTTAGACCAAATCTATATAATAAAGAAATCGTTCCACCAAAAATCACATTCACAGATTTCTCCCTTACCTTGAGTAAAGTTAGCTAAGACATGTTTGATGTGTGAAAGTTGCTTTTTAGATTTGTGCTGGTGCCATGATAGTGATGTAGACTAAAAGCAAGCAGGTCCTATAATAATCAAAAGGCTTTTTGACAAAATATATTATGGATTACTAGAAAAATGAAGGATTCTTTTAACACCCACCAGCTGTTGCACAATATTGGCTTTGTTCATCTCCTGCCCCAACTCACAATTAAACTGTGTCTTGTCTCTGCTTGCACAAATGCATATTGTACTTTCAACAGGTTCAGAACTGCTTTTATTCGTCCTAGTTAAAATATGTTATGTGATGGCAAAAAGTCAAGTCTTGTATTTTCACTAAAGCTGCTATTAAGTATCGGTTTACTCTGTCGCATCTCAACAGTGATTAGTAAAGAGAAGCAGAACCACCGTACTTTTACCTTCAGAACTTCTTTCTAATTCATCAGAAACTGAAAAACGTCAGTTGGAAGAAAAGTTGGTACAGCCTGTAAGTTTCAGAACTAAAAACAAAGCCATCATTTCTTAATCCCCAATCGACCTCTACAAAGATTTGTAGTGGAATGTAACTTTAACTTGACTGAAGCAGAGACAAATAAGCTCGTTAATCAATCAGTTAATCAGTTAGTGTTCTATACACTATTTTTTGCGTTCTATACAATGTACATGTCATCTGTTTTACAGCCATGTAAAATAAATACCATGGTTATATCAGGAAAACATTCATAATAGCTGCATTATATGTGATATATGTGTAACTATACTATTGGTAGTGCCATAATTAGACAGATTTTGATACAGTATGAACTATGGCATGGTTTGGAACTGTTTCCTTAAGCACTGCACATATAAATTAGTTCATATATAGATTAGTTCAGACTAAAATAAAATTCAGATCCTGTAAATCTTTGTTTCTATTCAAGTTTAAAGCCCAACTCCCGTTCAATATTTTTCCCCAGACTTTAAGTGATGCAGCCCAGCACCTCATGACAACTCCAGCACAAACCTAGAAAAGCAAGTGAGATTAGTAGACACGTTTGGCTGACCTTGTTTAGTATAAGGGGGAATCGTGTATGTTATTTTGACTTGTGGTTTACAAGAAACCAGATGCTAAAGTTATTAGTGAAGCACATTAAGAACTTTTGGAGGATAAAGATCAACAACTGCTGTTAGGGGGAAGCACAGAAATCGACTCTGAATGTATCTCTTTCATCCACATCTACTCAAACAACAGAACAGCCATGCTTCTGCTAGTACCTGTATGTGTAATTCAACAATATCAGGCACAGCAGAGACAACAGGACTCGAGGTGCATGCAAAACTGAATAGAGTTTAACTTTATAGCTATAGAAATACATACAGAAACATAATCAAGCAGTAAAACAGTATGTTCACGTTTAGTTTCTTAACCTTATAGCATTACATTGACAATAACTGCAAATATGAGACATGCTGGCAAAGATACGGGTCTTTTTCTGGGTTTCATCAGTACTAAACATGAGTCAAAAACCTTTAGCTGTACTGTAACTGCAGTTTTAATGCGACAAAAGAGAGACATAGCAGGGAAGTAACAAAACAATATACAGAAAAATCTACCAGTTCTACAGTACACAGGAGAAAAAACACTACAACAAATGACA
The DNA here is from genome assembly GCA_034509265.1 of Microcambeva bendego. Classification (NCBI taxonomy): domain Eukaryota; kingdom Metazoa; phylum Chordata; class Actinopteri; order Siluriformes; family Trichomycteridae; genus Microcambeva; species Microcambeva bendego. Next base: position 2,478,683 of record JAYDZG010000043.1, read on the forward strand.
TCTAGTATTCAAAAAAAATGGTTAGCTATCAGATAACATGCTATACTAAAAAAAGCAAATAAATACATACAAATACAAACTAATAAAAATGGAAACAGACACATGACATACACAAAGGAACATCAGTGGGAGTTTGGACATGACCGAAGGTAGGTAGTATTAGCATGCAGGAATATGACTGATGATGAGAAAACGTAAACGGATCACTTTGGAATTTCCTTCCCCTGATCCAAAGTAAAGTAAACTTTGACATTAAATGAATGAGATTTTTCACTGCCTTCTTACTAGCAAGCAAAAGGCCAATCGTTTCGTCAGTTGATTTTGCCTGTTCAGCTTAGTTTCCATTCTAGGATGAAACTCTGAAACTGCAATTTAAGCACCTTCATGTCTGAATGTCCCAAGCTCAGACATGCATTGATATTTAAAGAGATACGATCCTGAAACTTACAGATAAATTAGCTGCAATAACAACAAAAAATAAATAAATACGCTGAGGACTGTAAATATGCTGTGGGTTCGTCCCCGCCAAGAGCATCTGTACTCAAACTTGATCAGTGGTGACTTGAACAATTGTATTAATTTGTGTATTAGATACTTACATTTGAGCTAAACACTGGGAAGACGTCAAACACCCTGTACTCAGGGTTTACGGGGGTAATTGGGTAGTCATGTATTTGGCTTTAGTATTCGATTTTAACTACTTTTAAAAAATTGAAAACAATTATGAATTCAATTCTTTCTAATTAGAGGTCGCAGGAATTGGAACACTAGAGATGGTGGCAAAATTGTGACACGTAATATAAACGCTCGATGAAAATTATTAGGCATTTCTTTTAGAAATAATCGACCTTTGCCTCAGTGTTAATGTCAAACTTGGCAGGTTGTTCTTGATGGTGCTGTAATATTAAATTTGAAAAGTTAGCAGCAGCTGGAATTTTGTCTTCCTTTTACAAGCTTATGGAGGAAACAATGGTCTAAATTACTACTCTGTGTTATACACTTTTGTGAAATGAAATCACCATTTACCAAAATCATTGCACTATATTGATAGCTGAGATAAAAATGAGTAAAATGAACAGTCTGCTATTAGCTGAAATCATGCCTGTGTATTGTAAATTTACTTTTACTGAGTGATGGTTTGGTTTTGTTACATGATACTGGTTGTCTGACACTTGTTAGCGTGAATGAAAGCTTTAAAAAAAGAGTTACGGTTAACCTAGTTACGTTTTTGGAAAGACCTTGAGATCTTAATGAACGCAACACTTTTCAAGCATTTTGTGCGTAAAACATTTTAGAATATATTTGAGGGTGCTAAAGGGTGCTTGTTTGGGATGTCTAATATAACACATAATGCAAATGCTTTATGGCTAAAAAAAATACCTGGAGAAAATAAAAGAATTGGATTCCTTATTGGTGAGTTTTTTTTTAATGAAAGTGCATCGGTACAACAGGCTGCTAGGCATTTGTTTTTACTTTAAACCTGCTTTTTTATTATTGTGGTAAACTTGTTAAGTACACAGTGCCAAAGCAAATCAAATAAAATACAAGTTGACATGGACGTTCTATATGTACTATCCCTATTGAATATTTAACTTTGTACAGAAGAAGGTTTAAAGACAACTATTTGAGTAGATGGTTGTTCTGAGCTAGCACTAATTGCAGGTGCAAGTTTTAGAAGTTGGCATATTTTATGGAATTTGGGGGATTTGCACTGGCTCTAATATTATACATTACCTGCTGGGGACTGGGGTGGTTGTGCAGGTGAACACGTAGTCACCTGCTGCTCAGGTAAGTCTAGCCGTAAATCTGCTCTCGTGCTTTCTGCTTGCTTAAACTGAGAGCTGCTATACTGCTCGACCAGCCTTAGGTTTAGGTGACTCGGGCGTTCCTGAGGAGGAGCATCATTTATATCGGTGTCTACGTGGGAAGCAAATGATTGTTTAAGCAACTGGACTTCCTCGCCTGGTGATTTTTGGAGCTCCGTAAGGAAAACAGCACCTTCAGTTTCTTTTATCTGACCGTTGTCCACAAATGTGCTCGCAAGATTCTGGGAACCACAGTTGGTCTTCAGGTTTTGTTTTGATGTCGCATTGCTTTCAAAGACGTCACAGTTTGTGACTTCTTCGGATCCCAGCTCTTCACACTCATCCACCGAGAGTAGCACAGACCGCCGAAAGCCAGAGGTGGGCTGGAATTCGGGCTCGTTATCATGTTCTGCGCCATCATCAAATGCTGGATTGATGATGCCCTGGAACTGTGGGGAGGCTTCTGCATGAGGAGCCACGATACCACCAGGAAGAACCTCTACTTCGGACCGTTCTTCTTCAGAATCTTCTTCCTCCTCTTCATCAGAAGAGAAAAGATGTGGATCTGGGTCACAGATGTCGGTCACTGAAGTATCCCGCCTGCAGGCTTCCTCTTTCCCAGATGCTTCATCACGCTTTATCCAGGACACTGGCCTTCGACGTACCACTTCTTCATCACTCGTAGTCTCTGCCTCGCGGCCTCTGAGCCGTACCTCCACTCGCATCCCACCTTCATACATTTTCAACTCCTCAGGGGTGCTGGTGTCACTGCTGCTGCGGCCCAGGAAGTCTGGGCATCTCATCGTCCCGCATTTAGACACACCACGGTCATGAGAGCAGCAGTCATCATCCTGAGATCCTCCCGCGTCATAATCTTCAGAACGTGGCTTGATGTCATCAGAGGACGTCGTAGCGCTGGCTGTCTCGGATTCAGGGCTCACTTGAGGGTGGATCACATTCCACGAGTCCTCAAGTGGAGTATCCATGCTTGCAAAGCTGGATGGTGTGTCAGGAAGAAAATCTGATTCCTTGGAAGAAGTCTGGGAAGGGATACCTTGGGCATTGAGATGAGTATGGCTGGCCTTGCCACTGGTCATCTTGCTCCCAGCAACTTCACTTCTGACAGTGTCTCGAGGAGTTGACTTTACGGTGTTTTGGACTCCCTGTACTGCAGTCGGTTCCTTGTTAGTGCTACTGGGTTTAACTGGGGGATGAGTGCTTTGATTAGCTGTAGGAGACTCCTTTGAGGACACAGAGGAAGCCTTGGGTGCAGATTCTTGGACTAAACCAGGCTTTTTTGGTGAGGATTTGCATCCATTTAAACAATCCTGAGATGTCGTTAAGGCTGTTGATTTCTCATCATGAGTTGCCTTTACTTTTTGGCCAGTATCTTGACCCTTGACCTCCGCTGTAGCTTCTTTTGTCTTTTGAGGGATGACCTTGATGCCTGATTGTGTAGAATTAGATGGTAAACTCTTCTCTGCAGCATTTAGCTTTTTGGAGGCAGCAGGAGAATATTGTTTGGGGAGTGTCACAGACTTGACTGATTTTCCCACCAGTGTATCTGTTTGGACTTTCTGCTTTGCACCAGTTTTACTGGCTGTTCCTGGAGATGCTTTTGAGGATGATGTTACAGGTTTAGCTGGTTTAGGGGCAAGTTTTGAGTCTGTGCTAGGTCTCGTGTGTTTTCTTGTGGTTGAAAGTTTGCTTCCATCGTTTTCATCGTCTTTCTGGACAGACGTAGGTTTTCTGGAGGTCAGCGCAGAACCAGGTCGGGATGAAACTGGTCATCAAAGAAAAATTTACAAGGTATTAAACTTGGCAATGCAAAGAGGGACAAAAATGTAAAGTGGATCTGACACACATCTAATATCAAATTTCCTGGGCAGCAAAGATCATCTTCTCATGTCCACTATGAAACCCCTACACAACTGATTCAAAATGGAGATCCCCCTCTGGTTTTCAGCCAATATAGATGCTGCCACCCCACCCCAGTGTTCCCTATACAGGCTGCCCACATTCAGTTCAAAACAACGTTAGTTGCCTAAAAAGCCGAAAACAGATTAAAACTCTTTCTGTACCTCATACCCTTTGAGGCACAACGCTAGCTTGTCTGGATCTACAATCAGGATTTGTGGAATAACTGTAGACATTGAAGCTGTTCTCTGTACAAGAATCCAGTTGGTAGATGTTCGAACCAATTCTCGGTTCCTTTTTAGTGCTACTGGGTTTAACTGGTGGATGAGTGCTTTGACTAACTGGAGGAGAGGACTTGGGTACAGATTCCTGGACTGAACCAGGCTATACTGGGGTTTATTATTCACCTCAATTTAAACAATATTGAGATGACATTAAGACTGTGGACTCGGACTGTGTTGCCTTGACTTTTCAGCCAGTCTCTTAACCTTTACCTTCCTCTAACTAATCTTGATCCACCAATCAGATTTGAGGAATAGCTATTGGCATCAAAGCTATTCATTGTACTAGCATCCAGTTCCCGAAATAATGTTAAAACAGCTGTCTTGAAAAACGATGAAATACCTTTATCACTTCTAAGAACTTCCATTTGAATGAACCCTAAAATAGTTTAACCTATTATTTTTGTTTCTTTTTTTTGGGAGGAGAAAATGTTCACTGATGCGTCTGTAAATGTATTATTAAATAAAAAGTTCCATCTTCTACACCTTCTACATCTTCTACACCATATTCTACACAGTTTCATTTACATCACCAAGGTTGTTTTTACTAAATAAGTTTAATTTAAAGCAAGATCTCTTACTGTGGTTCTCTGAAGCACCAGATGCAGTGCTTTTGCTCTTGGTCTCTGTACGCACTGCAGTTGGACCACTGACCCCAGTTCTGCTGCTCACTGTGCTCTTGGGTCTGTTTGGTTTATTAGTGGGGCTGATTACACACAAAGTTTTTGAAATATTACAACCCATTTAAACCAACCACGTTAACACAAAAGTGTCACGCACATCAACTATGACATTCAAGGACATGATTACTGCCGCCCACTCACCTGCCAGTCTTGTCTGTTTCTGGTTTCTGGGCAGTTTTGGTCAGAGGAGGTCTTGGCATTGCCTTGGCTTGAGGTTTCGGCCTGAGAGCTAAAAAACCAAACAAAAGAGCTCATTGGGCTTTTCAAAGATAAACACATTATGATTCCATGAACCTTTAAGCTCAGCAACTGCAGGGTTATTGGAAAGCAAGATACAAAAAAGGGACCAAACATAGCAACATGTTTTTCTGAGCACAACTCTACTGAGTTGATTGCATAACTCCATCTGTAGGTTGAGTCAGCAAAACACATTAGTCAGATTTAACCACGGTAAGAAGATTAGTTATGGGATAACTGGATCTTAAAAGGCTAAAAACGTGCTCTGCTGAGCGCACAATGTCAATGTAATCCACACACAATAATCTGAACAAAGACAGAAGTTAATTCCCCCACAGAAAACTCTTCAAGTCAGGACTTTATGGACATTGATGTGTCACAAAGCTAAAAACAAAATATATGTTATGCATAAATAACACCTGTTAGCAATAGGTGTGACTGTAAAACGGGAGCATTTGGGTCGATGTGAAGCTATAATAACCTTTTTCTTGCCTTCATCAGTGCAGATTCAGTTGCTTTAATGTTGTGTTTCTGTATGTTTGTCTAAATTAATTATTGTTTGATCTTTTTTAATATGGGTGTCAAATATGGACAAAAATATGCTTTCACTGTGTCCTTTGTGCTTCGTGTGTTCTCTGACAACAGAGGATGAGAAATGTTCTTTTTACTGAGGGAGATTATCGATAAACCATAAACGGTGAACAGTACAGGGGTTCATTTGTCACACGTCTGAGGGTTTCTATGTGCGTTGTGACCTTCAGCTGTGAGTCTCAGGTTGAGCTATTGTTAGCTTTCAGCTAAATACAGAAAACACGCGCGCGCACAAACACCACACAACCACACAGACACACACACACAAACTCACAGACACACAGACACACACACACCCTCCTGCATACTTCATAATCTGGACCAATATTTCAGTACTTTTCACTGATGAGAAAAATCCCATTTAGCAGCTCTAGTCTGATTTACTGGCTTAGACGTCTCCGCATCTTTTCATAGCATTTTGTTAAACCTATTCTTCTCCTGAGCTTGATCATTCCCCCGTTTCCATCCACAAACTACATTGTGTCATCCAAATAAGAATAAGGGGTAACACATGCTTCCTTCAAGAGACAAAAATATACACACAGCAAAAGAGATTATTTCTGTGTGGTGTGATGCTCAACATCATCTATATGATTTAACAGCAAGGCTTCCTAATCTGACACAGGGAACTTAAGGTACAAGCCCCCCCACTGACAGGTTTCCACTGTTGGACTCTTGGTTTGTGAATTGGACTGTTGTGGTGTCAACAGCAGTCCAGCTAAATGTAGCCTGGAAAGACTTTTAAAATACCTCTGTGCAAACTAATTCCACTAGTTAAATTTTTAAATGTTAAATGTTGCTTTAATTAATAAATGACTGAAATGTGAATTTTACATTTAAAAATGTAACTAGTGGAATTAGTTTGCACCGAGGTATTTTGATATCCATGTGACATCAAACACAATTACATTCAAAATCCAGAGCCCTATAAGGAAACCACTGTCTTTTTAGTTGCAGCAAGCACTGCAAAGCTACAAATATAAGTATAAATAAGTATAAACAGGGATTCAGGGGAACTCGGGAAAACCGTTATAACAATCATAATACACAGTGGTTTACTTCAGCACCAAAACATCAGAGCTCATGTTGGGCTCCAAAAGCATAAATTGTGTGTGCTGGTCTGGTATGCAAGTCAATTCCATTGTGTCACCTCGTGAAGTAAACAATCAGACAACAGTGACAACCTCAGACAAGGATTAACTTTGTTTCTTTTAAATGGGGGAGTATTTCAATAAAACAAAATCCACTCTACACCAAGCTGGACTTCTTTCAATATCTTTTTATGCCAACATTGACTCCTTGACCTGGTTCCAGTTCCCACAGCTGGCAGGAGAAGTCACAATGCAGGTGCTAACAAGTGTAGAGGTCTAGGATCAAGTAATTAATCAAACCTTGGCTGCTGTTGTTCCGTGGACTGTTTCCGCTGCTCTCGGGTGAGACGCTGCCTGATGTTGTGGGTGTGGACTGTGCACAGTGTGCATTTTCGGTGCTGTCGGAGGTAGAGCCCTGAGTCAATTTCTTCCCTGATGCTTTGCTTGGTTTTGCTGTGGTTGCTGCACCAGCCGACGCAGCGGGAGTAGATCTGGGCCTGGCACTCTGCGTCAGCCTCTTTTCCTGGACTGTTTTGCTGGTCATCACATTAGCGGTGGAGTTCTCCCGTCTGGCCGCGGGGAGGACGCTCCCATTGACGACAGGTTTGGTGGAGGAAGGTGCTTTCCTTTTTGCCGGACTGCTGGTCTTAGTCCGGCTTGAGTCATTGGTGCCCGTTTTGGTTTTCGTGGTCGTGGACGTACCAAGACCATCAGACTTCATCGCACTTGTAGCCGGCGTCGTGTTTCCAGAAGAGGGCCGCTGGCCCCTGGTGGCCTTCGGGGGACGAAAGCTTGGAGGACTCTCACACGGAGAGGATGAACCAGACGGGCATTTTGAAAACTTCTGCTGGAAAAAGACATAAAGAACTCAAGCTTAGAACCTCCATTAATTAAACTCCACGCATTAGCTAAATGATTTAAACAAGAGTTTGATATCGCTCAGGTTTGAGGCAAGTTGGTTTCATGTAAAAAGAGCAGCTCAGTCAGTCACAACCTAGTAGTAATATTAAAATGGTTATGTCATGACTAGATTCAGACTGATAAGTGATCACATTTTTTTACAGGAAGCTACTGTTAAGTTTACGTGGTTCAGGTCTACCAATAGTAGGTTTGTAAATGTGGTGCTTTAAATTATTTGTGGCCAGAAGTTATTTCACAAAAGCACCTTGAAGTTAAAAAAAAACACACCAAAGAAAGCAGAAATTCTTGATAAAAATGTAAACTGGCGCTGAAGTGGCACAGCGGTCTATAATGCAATCCCACCACAGCTGAGATAAAGGTTACAATCTCAGGTGTGCAATATCAGGTGTGCTATTGGCCGGCCAGGTGAGATGACTGACAATGTAAGAGGGATATTATGGTGTTGATGACCCTGCCTACCAAAAGACATCCAGTACAATCGGACAACAGATTATTAATTGAAAATGTGGCAACATGGTTCAAAATAAGTCTGAGATCTTAGTCCGAGTTATCTTTCTCACCTGTTTATCATTAAATAAATGTACAAACACTAAATGTACAAACCTTTGTGTGTACATGACACCTGATTTCATTTTAAACAGAAAATTTTAACCCATAAAACAAACAAATGAAAAATAAAAAACACAAACACAAAGGAAAAACTCAACCTGGTGATTTTATCACCCCCCTCCTTTTTACAGCTGCATGTAATGATATTTCAGCTGTTCATTATGATGCAGTTTGCTGTCGCTCACAAGGACAGAATAATAAATGAGACGAGGAATTCGGCGAGATGAAGAAGAAGAAAAAAAAAAATCTCACGCCTTACAGCCTTCATCAAACAGATTCTTGACATTCACAACAGGGTTGCCATGGTGACGCCTCAGGACCAGTGAGGAATTCTTATGAGCCTCTTGTGCGTCAGAGACACCGCCAGTTTTCCTGCAGAAGCCCTGACTAAGCTTAAAAACACTGCCAATTACTCCTCATGAAAACATAAGCAGGCTCGTTAAATCCGAAGCCGAACCTCCAGATGAACCCCTGACACCAACAGAGCTTGTTTATGCCCCCAAGAGCAAAATCTTCTGAAGCGTTAGCGATCCTGCTGTTCTCCGTCACTACAGTCATTAGTAACTGTAATTTACAGACAGTCTGCCTTTGTTATGGTGTATTTTATTGCTGCAGATTATTTCTCTATCCAGGTTTGATTTAGGTTTTCTCTAATCGACGATCCAGCTTCTCTACAGCAGCACTTATATGGACAGGCATTCTGAATGGAAGACAGGGTTGTTTTTCCTGTTAATCAAAATAACACTCTGGTATTCTGGGATCTCTGGCATTTGTAAGCTTATGTGTGAGAATTAGCGTGTGAATAGTGCCCTCCAACAAGCATGTTGATCAGCTTAATGGTCAGTGGCACGTCATTTAAGTCTAGTGTGGCAGAGGATCCAAATATACCAATTTAAGGAGCAATCCTGAAGGCTAGGTCTATGTGCCTGTCGTACATATACAAGGGATGTGGCCTGTGCACTAAACAGTGGTTTAAGGATGCACAAACGTCTTAACATATCTAGTACACTATACTGAATCCCACTCAAACACGACATTTTTGTAAATTGATGATTGCACACTCGTCTCTGAAAGGAAAATACACACATATTGGTCTGGGGGTCTTGGTCCGATGGTCTATTGAATATCTATTGTAAAAAGCGCTATACAAATAAAATTGACTTGACTTGACTTGACACATAAACTAGAAAATGCAGAGGGTACGGAATAAGTTGCGCAGGTTAGAACAAGGTGGAATTTTACCTGAGAGCTGGTGAGAACTGGCTTCTTACTGAGTCTTCTACAGTCTCCAGTATCGAGAGTAGCTGTAGTTGATGACAAAGGAACAGAGAACACCAGACATTAATAATTATAGACTAAATATAGACTGCAGACCGGTCAGTCTGGCTCCTGTTCTCTCATGGTACAAAGCCTCAGTATTGTAACACATGCTAATCGTCGCTAGCTAGAACTTATATATTGTCTAGAGGGCCACATGAGTTACTTGATAACGTGGCTTTACTCTTCAGCACTGGCACTAAAATTCCAATAACATGGACACGGCACGACAGCACAAGTTCCCAATTATCATAATATTTCTGAACTCATATAACTACACCCATTCACTTGGTCATTTATGCATAGCGGTGTCTCCAAATTCTTTAATTCTTGTCATAACATTGGACAGCGGGTGGCAAAATCCCCAAACTCCTTATGATCATGTCGGAAGAACCATCGTTCCATTTTATCACTGAGTCACATTTTATGTCAAGTGGAAAAACTTAATCTATGGGCCGATCCTGACATCCTCAATTCTTTGCTTTTTGGTTTTATTTGCATATTACCCACTGTCCCATCTGTTTTGGAAGCATTAGTGTAAGGAACAGGTGACTTTTTGCTTAGAACATTCAGATAGTGCCGTATTTACAACACCATCCGGAAAGCACTTAGTAATCTAATTCATTTCAGTATCGGGACCATGTGACATTAACACGATAATATCACTCAAGCCTTCGAATAATCCCAGTTCATTCCACAGTACAAGAACGAAAATACAAAGAGAATTATTCATTCTCGAGAGCTTGGACTGTAAACAGAGGCTGTTTGAACCACCTACAGCGGCTCTTTAAATGTGCTGAGCCCGGCGCATTCTAGTCTTAATGT
>JAYDZG010000043.1:2629288-2642994 GCA_034509265.1 Microcambeva bendego
CAAACAATGGCAAATAATGCTGGTTTCATGATTAAATTTATATATATATATATATATATATATATATTGATTGTCTTTCAGGTATCGCGCGGCTCGGACGTACAGTTTGAAAGTGAAAACTTCTCCATCTCCAGCGAGGTTCGAAAGGAGACGTTACCACATGGAAACGATCACCTGCTGTCATGGGCTCAGCGCCACTACCACGCCGTCACCTCCTTCACCGAGTTCCAAATCACCCAGGATGTCTACATCAAAGTGGGTGAAGGTAAGTGAGGGTACATGTGTTTAAGGAATGTATTTGGTCATAAATCTGTATAATTACCAACATGCGAACAATAAATCCCAGTTAGTGGGTAGAACTGTCGCCTCACAGCAAGAAGGTCCTGGGTGGGGTGGTCTGGGTCCTTTCTGTGTGGAGTTTGCATGTTCTCCCAGTGTCTGTGTGGGTTTACTCCGGGTGCTCCAGGTTAATTAAAGCTACTAGTGTGTGTGTGTGTGTGTGTGTGTGTATGCACTGTGATGTTTTCTGGCTTTTGCCCGTTAAATCAGACCCCACCGGGACCCTGACCAGGATGAAGCAATAATAAAACAGACATGAAGGAAAGAAGTAATGTTAACAGATTAATGAGTGATGGTAGTATTAAAATAAGAACAAAATTCTTACCCAGACTACAGATGTGAGATTTTCTGCCAACATTTTTACTCCTCAAAACACCGAGTGGAAAAAAACCGACCGAGACAGAGATGGAAAAGATCAATTTAAAGTTAAAGGTAGAGTACAAAAATAAGGAAACTTCTTATGAAAAATCTAACCACAGGATTCAGACCAGTGGGACCCAAACAGGAACTTCTGTTTATACACAGTGTTTATAAGTGTGTGCGCCCTGCATAGCTGCCCATCGGACCCCATTACATGTGGAATTAGGCTTTCTCAGAGGAGACGGGTTAGATCCATCCACTTTAGATGGATTATACTCATGTACTTGTGTACAGTACTATGAATTGTTTCTTTTATATCCATTTGGAGCGTCTTCATACTCATTTCACTTTTGTCATATATCAATCAACTTTATCTTTCCTTTGCAGATCCTGTGTTTTCCAACACCTGCAAAATAGACAACAAGTTCCTGTCTCTGAACTACCTGGCAAGTTACAGCCAGCCTCAGCTGTCCAAGGGCTGTGTCCTCCCAGGACCACAGGGCTCTCGGGATGTGCACATCATTGAGCTGCAGGCTCCGAACTCCAGCAGGTCAGTGTGAAAGAGGTTTGTGATATTGTGCTTTAAATGAACTTCGAGGCTACAATACATCTTCTACGCCATTCCAGTAAAGGTTCCTAGAATCTTTGAAATTCTTAATGCACCAGATTAAACTAACAAAACTCCTTAAAGATCAGTGTAATAAATCTGTGCTGGATGAGCTTAGAATAAAAAGCAACCTTTAATGTACAGTTGCCGGTTGGTGGATTGGTCTCTTAGACAATTTGCCTTTGCATATGGATCTTTTTATATGGGCGAGTTTATTGAAGCCACATAAACTGCAAGCAATAAACAAAAAGAAAAATCTTACTGAAGATGCAAAATTGTGATTATGGAGATGCATGAACATTAGCCAAAAATATGTCATATTGCCATGAGCATGGCCAATGTGTAAGCAAAGTATAAACAGTTGTTTTTAAAGGGAACAATACCTGCTAAGCAGACATTTTTACCAGTTGTTTTCATTTTAACGTTGATGGAAAACTTTAATGAAATCATGTGGTTCAAATCATTGGCTTTTGAAATACATTTAATTTGTCAGTCCCTTCGTCATCGTAGCTGCTCCTAATGCTTCGATTACACAATCAGGCATTAATAAAAGAAAGATTTCCCAATAATGACTCAGAGATCCCTGAGAACAGTGCTAGATATACACCAGAGCTGCTGCCATGATGGATTGAACGGATTGCGTCAGCTACGTCTCGCTCCTTCTGGGAGAACGTCCAGGTTTTTAATCTGTTGGCCAGACTGAAGATGTTTTCTTGTTCCTTCTTTTTTTGTCTGTCCCTGAGCAGTGCGTTGCAGGTGGACGTGACGGTGGATCTCGGGCCGAAGGAGACAGAAATCCCACTGCAAAGAGATGTCGTGCTGGTCCTCAGGTGCCAGAGCTCGGTCAACTGGGTAATCAAGGCTCATAGGATCATCGGGAAACTACAAATAGTGGTATGTAAAAAGATATTGTCCAATTTTTATGGCCATTATTTGTTTTATAATATTTCACTTTTTTTTTACTAATAATTTCAAATATCCGATTCCCCACAGTTTTCTGTCTCTCTGTGTCTTCATTTCCCACCTGCTCTCACCCAATCCAGTCATAGTCTATGCCATTACCAGACACACAGTTTGGGGTTTAATGGTATGGGATTTGCTTGTATTGCATTTTTGGAGAATTTAAAGTCAGGTAGGCCAAGCTGGCATTCAAGATGAAGAAAAATGCCAAGGTTCTCATTTGCCCAGTGTCCATTTGAGTTACATTGTGCCTCTGATGGGTATTCTAGGTTTGTAGTATCGATCAATAATGATGGATCTTGGTTCCAATTTGTAAATGCATTTGTCCTATCTTAGTCTTAAATATTAAAAACATTAATCTTGTCTCAGTCTTAGTCTTGTGCAGGAGTTTAAGTCTCAGTTCTGCCACTTTCTTGTTTTCACCCATTTAAAGTCTTGTCTTGGACTTAACTGGTAAAAACAATGGTCGAATCTTGGACTCACTCGTCATAAGTATTGTTGCTGTTTTAATGCAGTCAATTAAGACTTCTTGAATTCTTGTGATTGTATTAACTATTTAAAAAACATCTTACCTTGGTCTTAAAAAAGTCTTGGTTTTGTTCTGGTTTCAACTATTGCAAGTCTCGGTCTCAAGATACCTGTGACAACCTACCAGGACCTTATTGAGTTAGTCCCACATCTAGAGGCTGTATGTGCTGCACACAGCACGTACTCTGAATATTAGCTCGACAGTGAATTGAGGGGACAGATTGCAGCCACTGTTCAGCCCTGATCTCCATCACCCCCCGTCTCTGTACAAGCACCATCGATCATTTAGAAGAGTTTTAGCATAATTGCAGCACACAGACAAGCCAATCATAGTCCGTATAGCTGCCCGGAGTGCCGGTAACAGAGCTCAGATTAGCACTCACAAGTCTAAAGTGTCAGCTCTGGTGTGCTTGCATGTTTTATCTCTTCGCCACCCGAGCACCCCAGCCTGCTTGTGTTTGTGTCTCCACCAGTGTGGATGACATTGTGCAGCGTCTCTGTGCAGAGTCGGGGGGTGGGGGTGGGGGGCGACTGACGACTGTATCAGCTCAACACTAAGTGGTCGGGGCTGCTGATGTCAGAGGGGATTATCTGACCTCTGGATGGTAGCATGGCTATTCTAGTACGTATATTTGTAGATGTGTGGATGAATTGGTCAGTGTTGCTGGGCATCGGGGATTCTAAACTATGCATGTGATGTGATCCCCATATAAACCTGTTGCACTGTTTCTGTGGGTGGAGAAGTGCTGAGTGTGAGAAACGGAGCATGGGAAACGGAGGTCATACCCTCAATCCCCCTCGAATGACCAGCACAGGGCAGACGGGAACGAATGTGGAATCCTCCTGTTATCTGATATGCGACACCCTGCTGCTGATCACAGACTCTGTACTCGGCCTTAGACGATCTTCACCCTGTGATCAGACCTCTGAGCATGAGCGACATAGCCAAGAGTATTTGAGCGCCTGCTTGTTGGCTTGTTTCACATCACACTTCAAAACCACTGTCATTATTTTAAAATTAATTTCCCTACTTCTCGTACCCAAGTGGAATGCCTGTAGGAATTTGTGGCCATTCTTATTCGTCCAAACGTTTTTTTTAATGGGGTTGACATTAGGCCACTAGAGATAGATACACATACAAGCTGATCGTCTTTCTCGGGATCTTCCAGCAAAACAATCAGGACATGGAAAGAAATGTCCCACCTTGGTTCACTGTACAAAATGTGAACATTTTTGCAAAATGTGACCTGTTGCCTTAGTTTTTTCAGTCAGTCTAAATTAAAGTCTATAAAATGCATTTTAGGTGCTGCTTACAACCCTAAAATGTAAGTCCAACGAAAAAAGTTTTAGCAATTAGTTTGTCCAACAATATATTTAGTGTTTTCAGCCTGACTTGTTTGGTTCAGGTAATTTATCATTAGTACCAAAGTTGAGGAAACTACAAATACAGGAACAGGAACAGTAGTTACCTATTACACAAGGTTCTTATTACTCATTGCATATCAAACACAGTCATTAACAATTTTCGGTCTCCAATTTACCTCCAGTGTTCCCCTTACCTTGGGATCAAACCCGGGATCTTCTTGCTTTAAGGCAACAGTGCTACCCACATATAAAATCACAGCTTACCTTCACTCAGTGTTCGAATTAGAAGAATTCATTTTCACAGTTTAGGAAGTAGATGTTTAATGGCTGCAGAGTGTAGCTGACTTTGTGAGCTGACTTGCTGTTTGTTTATGGTGTGGAAGGCAATCTCACCCGATCTGGGTTTGAATCCATCTGATTCTCTTGCCTGAGGCGGATGGGATCTTCCATCAAGATGATGTGACACGTCACAGGGTTGGTTGGAAAAGCATGAGCAAGAGTACCACCCTGACCTCTAATTTCCCAAACGTTTACCCATTTGAGCATCTGTTTGACCACAATCATAATCATGTTTGCCTGATTTTTTTACTGTTATAATTCTTACTTACTTTGTGTTCCTCTCTCAGACATCAGACAGCGTCAGGCTGAATGAGACTACAGAGCGTCTGATGCAGGTATCAAAGGCGGTCAACCAGAAACTTCCTACAGGAGATGAGGCTCTGATCCAATGGGCCGAGGAGAACGGTTACAGCCCAGTCACCTCCTACACCAGCACCGCCACTGCCAACACCTTCAAACTACGCATCACAGCACCTGGTACCATTCACCTACTTCACACACCGATTACAGACTACACCCTAGGTTCAACTGGTAGAGTAACTAAATGTGGCTATTAGTGAAGTGTGTATTTTTGCTTTGCACCCAGTGTTTCAACCCTGACCAGATGTTATCAAATTGCAACGAATCTATGAATAAATGTTTATATCTAATCAATAAATCCAATACTAAGTATTCATATATTTATTGTGGTCACGGTGGCTTTATTTTTGGCTTCTCCACCTGGCCTGACTTGGACTTGTGAGAGGAAACTGGAGCACCCAGAAGAAACCCACAGACACAGAGAACATGAAAACTCAATCATGGACTATGTCCGTCCAGCTGGAAAATTGAAACCAGGTCCTTCCTGCTGGCAAATTGCTAATAATCATCAAAGTAGATTATCAAGAGCATTAGAATCATAAATCATTAAAACAGAATTAAAAATACAAAACATCTGAACTGTGTGCTTTTTTATAACGGTCCTTCTTTCTTCTACAGAAACAGAAGACCCTCTGGAGAGGCTGTCCATCAGGCATAGTCCCGATCAGGACGACCACGAGACTTCCAACCTGCCGTTCTCCTTGTTCTTACTGCCTTTGCCTCATGAGAATCAGGAGTGGTCCCGTCCAGGACCAGAGGAGCACCGAGGGTCTCTGAGTGTAGGTCTGAGTGTACAGTGTGAGGAGGACCGGATGGTGGTCAGCGTCAACAAGGAAAGTCTGCAGGTAAAAATGTCAACATGTATAAACGTTTCAAGTCTACTGTACAGCTGAACAAAAAAGTTTACATACACTTGTGTTGACCACTACATTATACATATATATCATTTTAGATGTTTCAACCACACCCATTACTAACAGGGGTCAAAAGGCCTGGCACTGTGTGATTTTTTTGGGAAAAGACATCAAATGCCTCTCAAATTTCAATATATACATTCAGACATTTGCCAGTCATCTGGTCACTGATACTGTGCCAGGTGTACTCAAGCTTGTAGTAAGGATGTATTAACGCTTTTGTAATGATATATGAAACAGTAGCTTGAGAGTTATGCTTGGAGTGCTGTTTAAGGCTTCTCATTCAACAGCCTGATTGTGATCTCTCAAAATTCCCTGAATCTTTAAACTTTTGTCTCTCTTGGTTCTTAAAACATCCTCAATGAAAGTTGCATCATTTTGAGATCATCTCAACTGTTTGAGACTAAAATACTGTCTTCACTAGTAAAATCCTAAGAAACTAAGAAATGCTAAATAAATATTTTTTAACTTTTAAATTTTTTAACCCCTGAATCCTATAAATTGCATATTTAAACAGTTATCCTCCTTAGCCACTAACGAATCATATCCAATCCACAACATAAATGCATTAAAATACATAGTTCTTCTAGTCTTTCTTCTTTAAGAAGTTTTGAAAATTACTTATACTTACGTAGTTAGAGAATCTAACCCGAAGCTGCTGGACGCCATCAGTTTCTCACACTGAAACTCTATATCAGGCTCCATAAATTTAGTGAGATTGTTCCTGTCTGTAATCAGACTGCACTCGTTCAGAGTTCAGTCTTATGCTAGTATGAATCATGGCTGAAAACGTTCCGATTTTGAAATACTTTAGTTCTCACACAGTGCTGAAGAGTTACTGTCTGGATCATTTTTATATTGCTTATTTTTATCATGAGCTGGACACTACAGAAGGTGCATGTCGTTACATAAACCCGTACATCCTTTATATCTTTATCCCCAGCATGAGACGTACAGTCAGCCGTTGAGACCTCTATTGGTAGTCAAGTGGTTAAGGTACTGGACTAGTAAACCGAAAGGATGCCAGTTCAAACCTCAACGCTGCTAGGTTGCTGCTGTCGGGCCCTTGAGCAAGGCACTTAACCCTCAATTGCTCAGACTGTATAATGTAACTGTTCTGTAAGTCGCTGTGGATAAAGGCGTCTGCTAAATGCTGAAAATGTCAATGTAGCAGCCGAAATTATTCCTTCGTCATCGTGAGTTGGACGTTTGTATTAAAGCCTGAGCATTCGTTCACACAAAGCATCTTTTAAGTAAGCTCAGGACTTACCACAGCAGTGGATCACTGAACACTAAATGTCGGACTGGTATAGTCTGGAATATGTATGTCATTTGTGTAATGTAATGATTAATTAAAGACTTTTGCCTATTTTTACAGGCTAGCGGTTTCGCCAAAGCCAACATTACTCTGCAGGACCCTGAATGCAAAGCAATTTCAAACTCCACCCACTTCATCCTGGAGACTCCTCTTAACGGCTGCCAAACCACCAAATTCCCGATGCAGCCCAATCCCACCGTTCTCTACATCAACTCGGTTAGTACAAAATACGGGGTCATGGGGCAGGATTAGTCCTGATGGGGCCCAACTGGTTGGTAGCACTGCTGAGATCTGGGTTCTATTGGTGAGCAAACGTAATGGATGCACCATTAATGTATGTCAGTCACTCACTTCACTCTTCACTGCTTATCCAGTCATGGTTGCCAGTAAAGGGGTGGGGTGGGGGGGCTGTCTATCCCAGCTTTTCAATGGAAATGTAATATCTATTTTTTTTGTTTATTTTTTATTGATTTTGAAGTTATAGTTTACAACTGATTTAGTGTCTTTTTTTATTATTAAATTATTTTACTTAAACACAACTATTGTGATTAAATAAAAGTGCACAATTGAAGGTTATGGGTCTTACTCAGGGCCCCAGTAAAGGCGTCCTTCTGATTACTAGTCCAGTACCATACAAAACCATGAAGCCTTAAACCAGTGAGAAAACATTTGGACTTCCCGTCTAATACGCTGTCAAAACACCTCAAGTACTTTAATAAAAATGAATTAAGCTAAATGTAATCAGATGTTCAGATTCAGTTGAGGTCAGGCGGTTTATCTCACTGATCTTTTAGTTTTCACTCGCTTCAGAAGAATCGGTGTTAATCTCTCCCGATTACTCACAGATGAATTTGAGCTGGTGCTGTGGAGCTTTGTTCTTGGAGGACTGGGTGAGATCCCACATATTTGTGTGTTAGTGTGAATGAAAAGATTTGAGGTTTCTGTGACCTGTATGTTCAGGATCAGAACGCTGTTCATTCCCCAGAACTCAGTATGACTAGATCTGAACATTTATCTGCTTTTCTCTTGGTGTTCTCTATACAAACATAAAAATATTTTCACCAGCAGCTGCTCTGAAACAAACTAGAATAAACATATAAATTATTCATATTTATTATTACAGTCTTAGTTTATTAATTGAAGGATCATTTTACTGAACAGCGGGCAGCATGCTGGCATGTTCTCTCCGTGTTCACTTGGGTTTCCTCCTGGTACTCCGGTTTCCTCCCACAGTCCAAAGACATCGAATTGTCCTGTAGTTACCTGCGATGGACTGGCGCCACATCCAGGGTGTCATCGTGTTTCTTTTGCCCGTTCAAGAGCTGGGATAGGCTCCAGCACCCCTACCTGACCCAAAGTAGGATAAGTGGTTTTAGAAAATGAACTGAACTGATATTACTGAACAGCAAAAAGATTTTACATAAATCATTTGTGTCGTCTCACAGCAAGAAGGTTCTGGGTTTTTCTATGAAGGACCTCCAGCACCCCCACGACCCTTATTGGATAACCTTGAGAATACAGAGATGCTGACACAGTTTAACAGCTGTAATTCTGGAAACCCGAACGAATGGGGGAAAAAAAGATCTTTAGGATCTTTGGATCTGTTCCTCTGTGTATGTCAGTGTACTGTGTCCCTGCCAGACTCAGGACCCCTAATGAGAATAAGTAAATGATAACTTTAAGCAGTAAGACTCCATGAAAAAGCCTTTTTATTGTGTAATGAGAATTTGATTAAGTAAGATTCCCAACATGGTTTAGAACTGGCCAGAGAAATGCTGATTTCATGTGGATTAGGCAACACCCTTGGTCCAACAACACTCATGTCATCACGTCAATTCCCACTATTATTTGGATATGAAGGGTTGATTGATTGATTCATCCAGGGACCGGCCGTTTTGAAACGGTCGAGTGTTCCCACGCCTTTATTCTAGCTCATCTGTTTCAACGAATTCTACACACACACACACACACACACACACACATCATGAATCAATCTAATTTTTGTATCGAATTATGCGATTAGGGGGTTTTAGGGATTTCCACTCTACAGTGCTGAGGTGTGTCCTTGTTTTTTTTCGAATCGACAGATTGTGATCAGCCAATCAGAGACCAGGGATGGAAGTGGTTGGACTGTAGATGACGAAGATCTGGAGTCTGCCCATGTCTTATTTCCAGTAGAACGAGTCACGGAGAAGTCCTCCTCAGGACACAAATCCACCATTCTGGTATGACAAGAGTACAGCAGGAACATTTATACAGAAATGTTCATTGATTTGATGATCGATTGAGTCTTCAATGATTCATTCTTGTTTTCTCTGATATGATTGAACATTAACTAGTACACAGTCACCTCAGTGGTGTAAACTCTAGTCTTGTACTAAGTCCTCACATTTTTAAGCATTATGATAAGTACAATGTTGGTCTCCAGCATTGATATGCAGATTATTACACACAATTCCCACAATATTTTGATGTGTGTCTTTGGGATAAATTATAGTAGAAATCCTATATTTTTCATATTTTGGCTTGTTTGAAAGCTGGGGTCAGAGCCTCAGATCAACCAATAAAGACTTAAGTCTTAAGTGCTTAAGTGACTTAAGAGTTAAGTGCTCAAGAGTCCAACAGTGAAAATCTCAACCTTTCAATTGGTAGCCCAGTGCTGTAACCACTAAGCTACCCTAGCCCCTAAGGCAAAGATAAAGGTTTGAGCTACTGTATTTATGATGCATATGTGAGCCAGGACAAAAAAGCTTTGGCCTCTAATTGATTCTCTGGTTTCTTTTGTTTAGTTATGTTGGAGTCATGGCTTTATTCAAGCCCTTAAAGTTTCTTAATACTAAACTCAGGGACGCATTCGAACTTGAACAGGACATTCTCCAAGTAATATTATACTGTTATTGTTTTATTCAGATTTAACGGCATGTTTTACATTCATGACAGACACAGTAGTTATTCATTCATGGATCAGTTCTCCAGTTTAACATCAAACACAGTCATGGACAATTTTAAATCTCTAACCTTACTGCATGTTGTTGGACGGTGGAAGAAAACAGGAGCACCTGGGGTTAACCCACGCAGACACAGGCACATGCAAACACACAGGGAGGACCCGGATTGTCCTCTCTGGGGATCAAACCCAGGACCTTCTTCGTGTTGAGGTGACAGTGCTACCCACAATGTTGCCCCAAATGATTTTATACACATGAGACCAAGCATGGCTAAAAAACGTTCACAAAGTAATGTTAGCATAGTGACGTGACGGGAAATGTTTTAATCCAGGACCGCATCACCTGACTGACTATAGGAAAGGACCGGATGTGGATTATTTATATCTGGTTTTGGGAGGATGAAGAAAAACAGGCTTCTTTTTACTGCCCCAGTTCTAAAATGCACTCAAATGAAGCCTATCGACAGGTGCAAAAGAGTACATCTGCCCTCTGTGTTTTATAGCTCAGCTGAAAATACTTGTTGACATAAATATTTAAGCATTTCCCAGACTCCCTCAGTGCTAGTAAAATCAACTCAGGGCCTCATAAGGATGTCCATGTCTCCTCATCGTGTCTGCGTCCTGAACTTCTCTCAACCTGCTCGCCTGGCCTCATGCCCACCACCATGATCTCCTTTCCCTTTCTCACAGTTATTCCTAAAATGTTGGTTATAATTCTGATCCTTTTTCTGATCCACTTCTCTCTCTGCAGTTTAACTGTACCTATCACAAGGGCGACAAAGCTCTGGATGATTTTGGCTCGACGGAAAACGATGGGCCACGTAAGGAACCTGAGGGTAATGTGACATTTAGCATGGAGCTGTACAACACCAACCTGTTCCGCCAATCACAATCGCCATCCTTCCTCACGGTCACAGAGAACAAACCCATCTTTGTCGAGGTACGATACACATTCTGGTGTTCATTATGTTTACTAGACCATCCAACTGTCCATCTATCCATCTACTTGAGATCTGTCCTAATTTTTGGCCAGTGAATTTGACCCTTCGTCACCCTGAAGTGGTTAAAGCAGTGATAAAACAGAATGATTGAATGTTTAAAAGGGAAAAATTGTGTGATCGGTGTTTACTCCAACCTGAATGTGTTTGTATGGCTTTACATGCACCAGGCTCCTAAGACAAACACATGAATAAATAAATCAATAAATGTGTGAATAGCTTCTTTAGCCGTGATGTTTGTATCCTCAGAAAAACAACTGTGCTCCTTTTATGTCTCTCTGTAGATCTCAGCCACCAAAGCTGATCCCGATCAGGGTTTTATGATCCGCTCGTGCTTCATCTCTCAAAATTCAAACCCTGATATTCCATCTGATTACGTCCTCATTGAGAACATCTGTCCCACCGACGAGTCCATGCTCTACTACAATCAGAAAGTGGACGCCTCACTCCCACACGCTCAGGTGGAAAGAAAACGCTTCAGCTTCAACTTCAGGTCCAAGCTCCACGCGTCTCTGCTGTTCCTGCACTGTGAGATGTCCCTCTGCTCGAGGAGACGAGAACTTCATTCAGGACTGCCCCAGGTACACATATTAATCTGTCCTCTCTTCTCTTCATGACACACTTTCACCTCAAACAATCCCGGGTACTCAGATGTATCAGTTTATACCACATGCTTCTGATTCTGGACTGTCCCTGGTACCCAAATCTATGTCATTTCTTCTCTTCTCACCCGGGACTGTCCCAGGTCCTTTTTATATGACACACTGCATACCCAGGACTGAAGCAGTGACCCAAATCTTATTTTAGTCTCCATTCCTGCTACGTGTTTGATGCCAGGGCAAGAACTTTCTCCTGGCAGTACAATACTACATAACATAAACATAACATTACATAAGTTTAAACTGTATAGTGGACTAGTGACAGTATGGTTACTTGATAGTGACTATGGTGACTGTAGTGTGATGGTACAGTAATCGAATGGTTGCAATGAATGTGAGCCAGATGTTGTAGTTAAGGTACTGAAGGATGCCAGTTCAAGCCCCACCTCTGCCAGGTTCAAGTCATTGCCAGGGTCCTTGATCAAGGCCCTTAACCCTCTACTGCTCAGACTTTTTACTGTAGCTGTAAGTAGCTTTGACTAAATATATGGTAACTGCATAGTAGGTGTATGGCGACTGTATTGTAACTATAAAACGACGGGATAATGACAGTATATTGGGGTATATTGACTGAATAGGGACTGGATGGTGACTTTTTGGTGACTGTATGTTAAATAAATGATAACTAGAGTAGTTGCAGGTGCAGATTAAACCGAGTTGACATTGTTTATGCCGTTGTTATTTTTTTCATGCAGTGTATGCATCCTGATGAAGCCTGCACAAGCGTCAGTAGTGAAACCATCATCAAAATGCTGATGAGCAGCAAGACCTCAACTAAACCACTGGTGGTCATTTCTGACGTTGATACCAGTGACCCAGGTACCTGCAGTTCTTTCATTTATCATTCATTCATATTTAGTCTCCACTTCATCATGATCAGGGTCAAGGTGAATGCCAGAACCACTCTGAGCAAGACAGGCAAACATCCTGGATAAGGTGCTATAGCTATTTCGATTTTGGAGCGTCACTCAGTGCACTCAGAGCGTCACACAGAAATGCAAAAGGGGGATTGAAAATGATATGAATGGGTCGACAGGCAATGGACTGCACCAGACCCACTGGGACCTTGATCAGGAGGAATCAGTTGTTATAAATAAACAACAAAAAAGAAGTACTCATTTAATCCCGACCTCCGGCAATGGCCATTAAAGAGATTTTGGGTTTTCTTCTGAGACTCTGGACGATATTTGGTATTTACCTCTGCCTCAGGTTTAGCATGTTCTCCCCCATCTGCTTTAGATTGTGTGCTGTGGTGTGTGATGGACCTTCAGCAGCCCAGCATGGACTGGTTATTATAAATGAATAGACAGGTTTTGGAAGAAAAGTGTGTGTGTGTGTGTGTGTGTGTGTGTGTGTGTGTGTGTGTGTGTGCTGAGATCCATCCCAGAGATCCTGACAAGTCATGAATCATGCCAGACTACCACATCTGGATTGCATTTGTGTATAGCATTGTGTTGTACCTATTCTTTCTCTCTTGCTGTGTGTATGTGTGTGTGTGTGTGTGTGTGTGTGTGTGCATGTTTACCTAAAGTAATATGTGTCATACATGTGGTTAATTAAAGTAAAGGACCGAGGGGCCCCATGAAGCCATGTTATCCCGGTCTGAAATGGAAAAAAGACCAGTTGTTTTTACTTAGCCTTTCTTGGAGGGCTGGCCCTTCCCTAAACGGAGAAGGGAGGGATGATGGGACGGACCGTGGGGGAGAGAGTGGAACCTTCGAGTGGAGTAGAAGAAGTGATGTAATGCACTGAATTCAGCCACAATGAAGTACAGTTGGCACAATAGCACAGGTGGAGGAATGTGTGGAGTATAGTTTTAACATCCAGCCCCTCGGGGTGAGTGTACCCTTCAGTGCACCTTGAACCCTGTCAAGCTCATCCCAAAAACATAATGAAAGCCGAATTAAATCTGTATGACATGCCGTTAGCTAAAATTAAACATCACTAACTGCTTTGTGCTGGTCAGGGTCACAGTGTGTCAGGCACTCCCACAGAGAAATCGGGAATACACC
>JAYDZG010000043.1:2683380-2696863 GCA_034509265.1 Microcambeva bendego
TAATATTATTATTATTATTATATAAAGAACAATTATAACATAGTTTTTATAACATATTTTGTATTTTGTACTGTACTAAAAATTTATAATATTGTTATAAATAAAAAAAATATCTTTTAAATAATAAACAATATTCTTACTATGATTATTTTGATTTTCACAATATAAAATTTAACTTCAACAGTATATGATTGAAACCTGTGAGGACTCATGAGGACTCAATGTATACCTTTGAGTTTTAGTTAAATTTCTGTAAGGTAATATTAATGTGAGTTACAATATTCCAGTCAAATTAGATGTTTAAAACAATTCTGTAATAACTATAGTGTTAAATGAATTATAACTTTATCTCTAAACTATATCTGTATCTGAGCTGCATTTATTGTGAAGACAATCTGTAGACAAAAAATCATTTTAACTGTTTAAGGTTTTATTTGTTATTGATTTAAAACTAACAAGAAAAATACTGCATTATAGAATTTTCATTTATAGAATTTCATTTATTTTCATTTATAGAATTTTTTCATTTGTAGAAAAAATGAACCAAGACTGGATTTTTTAAGATGATGTTCATTTGCTTTGGTTTTTGATGAAGTTACTCTTGAATTAGGATAACCGTGCTGGACCTGAATGGGTCAACTGGGAACATCCTGCCACCTTGTGGTTCTTCTGACCACTGCAAACAGCACATGGGCACACTTATCGATCCAACGACCAAAACAATTTATTAATGTACTAAGGTTCAGATCTTGCTGATTTTCCCTTGCTGACCATTTTTATTCAGTCCTGTTTATCTCATTAGATGTTCGATGTTCATGTTGAACAGAACTGTTGATTAAAACTTCTCGTGCTCCTTGGTTAACAAGGAACGTGCTCCTTGTACAAATATTCCTCAAATAATCCTTTTTATGTTCGAATTTATGGTTTCTGTATAAGTCTGTTATTTAGCCCTTAACATAGCTTAGTTGAATCTATAGCACTACGCTTTGTAGCTATGGGCCAAAGCTAAGCTAACACAAGGCACACAACATAGGAAACTAGTTGCAACACAAGAACACTGAGAACTAACTGAGTCACGAAGATTGAAATGATGCAATACGGTGGAGGAATTAAACATGAAAAGATGTAGGATTTAATTTGTCATATATACTGTCATATATACACTTACATGTGTACAGTACAATACCATTAGTTTTCTGCATATCCCAAGCCGGGGTCAGAGTGGAGGGTCAGACATTGTACGGCCCACTTAAAGCAGACAATGTTACAAACCTTGCTTATGGCCCAATAGTGTCTGTATAGTAGAGCCAACAATATTCCTAATTATCGTCCTGTGATTAAAGTATACCCACTACACTACCCCTACACCCATAAAGCAAGGGGCCATGACTAAATGTGAAACAGGAATGAGATGAAAAACCAGTCCATGTCTAATGTTGCCTTGAGACTCCAAATGCCATGGGATTAATTTTATTTTTAAGTGTATGTGCAAAACGAAAAAAAAAAATACATGTTTTTCTTTACAGCGGTGTAGTCGATTATCCAAGATCATCCCAAATACTGGGTGTCTGACGTTTGCTTACAATTGTTTCTTTTTGCACAGTCTCTTTAGAAGTTTAACCTCCTGTGGTGTATTTGAACCTGTCTAGTCGTTCATATGGGTACTGCCTTGTGACTGAAGCTGCAACAGTGGTATAATAAAGCGTTTTTCTGTGATGATGTTCCAGCACTTTGGCTCCAGGCAGAAGCTTAGTGTGCAGCATAAAGGATCAAGGACGGAGCAGTGAAAATGAGAAAAGTGGCCCAGCTGTAGCCCCGGGTAGGAAATAAATTGCAGATAATAACTAGCATTGCCAGACACAAACAGCATAAGAGATGGTAAAAATCTCTGGTTAGATCAGACCCAAATCTGACAGCTCTGACCATTAAAAGATAGAGCTCCTGCTGTCTGATGTCAAATCTAATTTTTATCAAAAGGATACATGAGATGCTCTCTGGGTTCAACCTGTGCTGCCCTAACTGTATATTAAAGCTTTGCTCAGAGTTAAAACCTTGTTTACAGGTTCCATACACTATATCACTGCAATTTTGTAGGCACCTGACCATGATGAGTCCCAGACCCCCCAAGAGGAGTGCACAAAGGCAATGCTCAAAAAGTGCAAAAGCAGCACTTGTAAGGTCAAGCATGGATGCAACTTCCTGCTTGAAGAGGAACATACAAAGTCCTGCCTCCAAAAGATCATCACACAAACTTGTTGCTAAGACTTGTCACTTCTTACAAAATGGCTTTTTATCCCTCCTTATCTCCAAAAGGGTGTTCTCATATCTCCCTACCTCAAAGAGAGCAGCCTTGAACTTCCCTGCTTTCAAAATGGTGTCTTTGTATCTCCCTGTTCCTGCCTCTGCCTGGAAGGGCCTCAGATAGGTAACCAATTTTACACAGTGAGCTCCACACTCCACTAATGACTCAAGCTAAAAGCCCGAATGGTTTTTACAGTCGAATTTGAAATAACACCAGCCTTTATCTCCAGCTCCAGCACCTCAGCAGGAGTCCGGCCTGAAACTCGTAAAGCCTCCCTCATCCCTCCAACCCACAACAACAATGTTAATAGGCTTTTTAGGAGACATAACTCCTGACAAGCAGCAGGGCCTAACTCTGCCTCACCCTTCACCCTGAAGCACTGTGCTAACTAGCTGTCTCCATTGTTCACAGGCATCTTTAACATCTCACTGGAAACATGTCCTGTACCAGCCTGTTGTAAATGCTCCATCATCAACCCCATGCACAAGACAACATTGCCCACTGATTTCAACAACAACAGCCTTGACCTTTGTTGTCATGAAGTTCTTTAAGCGCTCTGCTCTGTTCAGTTCATGTTCTTTAACCCCTTATCCTAATCAGGGTCGGGTCGGGGTGCTGGAGCCCAAAAGCACAAGGCAACCCCCTGGATGGGGTGCCAGTCCATCGCAGGCCCCCACAGAACAATTCAGTCTCTCCAATCAACCTGGTAGCATGTCTTTGGACTGTGGGAGAAAACCCCCACGGACACAAGGAGAACATGCAAACTCCACACAGAAAGGACCTAGATCGCCTTCCCCTGGGATCGAACCCAGGACCTTCTCTCTGTGAGAGAGTGCTACCCACTAAGCCACAGTTCCGCCCAACTCTGCTCTGTATCGACTCAAATTGTGGACTTAAGCTCCATATACAGTACAATCGCCATGGTTATAAAGGATGGATCTTTGACATTTTGTCATTAGGAAGCCTCACATGAAATCATCTGACCACCTGCACCAGTAACCTCTCATGGTTGTGTCCTTTCCCACCACCATGATGACACAGGACCTGAAGTGGGAACAGAATATGAACTCCCTCACCAAGATAACACAACAAATGATGCATTAGCTGAAAATGCTTAACCGGTAAAAGGTATTGATGGTGCATTTTACACAATCATCACTGCATTCATCCTCTACTGCTTTATCACCATCTGGTACCCTGCTGCCTCTCCAAAGAAATAGAACAGACTTCAGTGCATCATCTGCCCTGCTTAGAATCGGGTTGGCTGCAATCTGCCTCTCTCCAATTTGTGCTACACATGCTAAATGCACTGTAGATTTTGCAAATACTGCCCATGTTGTTAACTGGACACTTTTTTCTTCACAGTAACACTTACAGTAAATCAAATTCTGATTCGGATCTCTGCTTCCAAGAGGGCATCACTGTGCCTCACTGCCTCCAATAGCCTTCAGGCTGCTCTTATCTAGTTGCCGGCTTTCAAAAGAAAACCTTTTTACTCTCCTGCCCCTGCATGCTCTTTTGTGAGGAATGTTGAGCACAAACAAGAGTTATCAGAACTCAAAGTGTCTCAATACTTGGAGTGTCCATTCCCATTTTAATTTATGTTTTTAATCATTAGCATTGTCATTAGTGTGTATGTTCAGACTACTGTTAAAAGTCAAACAACAGAAAACAATGAAGTTTTTAAGGGAAAAGAGGTACCATGTGTTATTGGCCAGATTTGATTCACTATGAGGTCAATAAGTCAAATGCATTTGTACCATTTGTACATTTTTACAACAACAACAACAAAAAACTTGTGGTGAATGTTCACCCATAATGTTGATTTTATGTTTATATGCATCAAAACATAATATTACATTAATGTTATTCAAGAATGGATACCTTTTTATTTCAGAGATAAATTATATTTCAGTTCATTTGCTGATAGAAAAGAAACATGCATTTCGCTCTCTCTGGGGTCACACTGCTTAACAAAAGAATGCTCAGACTGCTAGGGTGGTGCAGTGGTAAAACACGCTAGCACACCAGAGTTGGGTTTCTGAATACATTGTATGAAAACTCTGCTTTTTTTTGGCTGTGCTGGACAGCTGCAAGAACAATGATTAGGTCCAGGGTGGGTTAAGTTATCAATCCTCATGACTGGTGCAATTATGACCTCTGCTGGCTGACTGATGGGGCCTGCACAGAGTTGAGGAAGGGTTCTGAGCAAGGTGTGGCTCTCCATGCACAATGTTGTTTGGCACTGAACTCGATTCATGCAGGTGGTAAATGCAGTCTGTACTGAGCATGTGTCAGAGGAGGCATGTGTCAGTTGAAAAGCGCCCTCAGTCAGAAGCGCAGAGTTGAAACAAGGGTGATTGATATTTTTTCCAAAATACGGCATAAACATAAGCACACAAGCAAGGATCAAACCCAGTCCTATGGAACTGTGTGGCATGAACAGTATTTTTCATTCTTTTGGCTGTTTGTGAGGGGTTGCCACAGCGGCTCATTGTCTGCATTATAGATTTGGCAAAGTCTTTACGTCAGATACCCTTCCTGACACAACCCTGCCTATTTATCCGGGCTAGGGACCTTCACTACAATGGTTTATGAATTTTAGTGGCTAGGAACTGGCAGGACAAATCAGTGTCTGATTGTAACCTCTATTTCCTCTGCCTTTATCCCGTTCTCGGCTCTTAGGTGTCTTCACAAGTGTCTCATGGTAACCTGGCTGAATGTTTTTGATCTGTTGGTGGAAACCCACACAGTCGTTGAGAGAACATGCCAACTCCACACAAAAAGGACTCGGACTGGCTCTACTGGGGAACGAACTTGGTACTTTCTTGCTGTGAGGCAACAGAGCTACCCACCAACAGTACTATCCAGTAAATATGGATAACAAACTAAGTATTTATGTCGAGCAGAATGTGTGTACACCTGCATAACCCAGCATGTGTGAAGAGTGTATGGTGTCACACGAAAACATCGAAAGTTATAGGGCATGTTTTTAACCAGAACGTTGGTCTTTTGAGTAGCTTGTACAAGCTGTTCGGTGAATTGTTAAATATGAAGATATTTGTTCGGAGAAGTTGTGTTTTATACAGTAGTTCTCTGTGTTTACATAATTACAATCAGTCCTGACAGAACCAAGTTGGCTCAAGAATGTATTAGCCGTTTTTTGGAATAATACATTTTTACAGAAAGGGTTGCGCGAAAACCCGAACGCTAGTTTGATCGAATTAAGACGTTATGCAGACACAAATAGCGTCTTATTTAACCATTCCACATATTATTATTTATGTTTTATGGATTCTACGTCATCTATTTGTTTCATTTGATTAAAAACGGACGCCTGGTTTTATCCGGACCCCCCTGCTGTAGTTAGTGGTTTAGCCTGCGGAATTTTAAAGGCAACATGGCGACAGGCTGATGATGGATGTTGGGGGAATATCCAGCGCTTAATCGGGTGTCATGGCGAATCTGTTGGTGTTTATAAATGTCCGGCGTCAGAAAGGTAGGAATAATACTCGGTTATAAACCTCCAGTGGTGCTAGTTTGACGTTTAGACGGTTTAAGGGCGGGCAGCGCGGCGTGTCCTCTGCTGCTGGAGTCCTTGGAGTGAAAGACACTGTAGAAAAGCTGAAAATGCTGAAGTCGGTGTGTACAGGTTCATAATATACACACTGCTCGTACGTATTTAATACCAGCTCTCTATGGCAGAAACCACAAACAACGTGACGCTTAAAAGCCTCTATAAGAGCGATGAAAGCTATTCAACTTTTTATAACGCAGTGCAATATTCAGACTAGAGACAAATGATCGGAAATCCAGCTCAAAAGTTGAGACGCGATCACCAGGGAGGCCAGAACATGTGATTTAAGTCATTCTCATGATCACCAAACCAGTGAGTCTTCACTGCCCACTAATTCTTTATATAGAGATCTGCAAATAAGTTAATCTGGATATAATAATCATAATAATAATAAAAAATCTGGTTTTACAACATTGTGATCCAAACAAGTGGCTAATAAGACAAAGCAACCAGCTATGGAAGATCAACCAGCCTGGCTGGCTTGTTTTCAGGCCTCCAACTATTCACATTGTGGACATTTTTAACTCCAGTGGAGCTTTTCAGTTCACCGCGATCCTACCTGATACCGCTTTTAAATTTAAACATGGCGGACTCCCTCGTCTAATGGCTAACACCTTATCAACACATGGCTGCAGAGGTAAAGCAGTACTCAGTTCACCTGGGCTCCATTAAAGCCTAATGTTTTACCCTGTGCACCTTAAATCCCCCATATATATATATATTTATTTTTATCTTAATGTGGTGTGATCATGATCATAACCACACCTATTAAGTAGCTTAATATTCAGAAATATTACCCAGATATGATTTGCATGATCGAAAAGCCTTCCATGGGCACTGGGACCAGTATACAGACATGCTGGCATTGTATAGGGCAGCGGTAGCTCAGGGGTTAAAGTACAGGAATAGTAGGACCTAGTACAGGTCACTGGTTCAAGACGCAGATCTGCCAGACTGGATCATGCCGTTTTCTTTTTAGTAAGCATAAGAACTTTTTCCGTGACAACAGTTAGGTTGCTTTTCTCTGTATTTTAAGTGAGCCAGGTGCTAAAATTGTTGGACAGGTCACATGATTTAGGTAATAACTGACAAGGGCCCATATTGAGATGGAATTTTGTCAAATCAAACTCCCTTGTCTAATGGCTAACATCATCTCAACATGTGGCTGCAGAGGTAAAGCAGTACTAGAGTTCACCTGCTCATAATTAGAGCCTAATCGTTGATACCATGAGCTCCTTAATGTGTTCTCCATGTGTTCTTATTTCGTTAGGCCACACATTTCAAGTCACTTCACATTAAGCGTGGTTCTAGCGCAGTGCTAGAAAGTCACTTTGGATAAAATTGTCTGCTAAATGCAGTAAGTGGAAATAATCAGACATATTGATCAAGTGTTGATTTGTAGGGACCTTTGCTTCATCTAAATGCCTTTCATAGCATTAAAATACAAACCAGTGAACTTCACATCATGATAGTTAGACCACATCTGTCCAGCAGCTTAATATTCAGAGATATTGATCAAGTATTGATTTGTCGTGACCTTTCTTGTTAACAAGACAAGTGCATCTAAATCGTACGAGCAGATTCCTCTCATAGCATAAGGGCCACCAGGCCCCGGCGGTAAAAACATCAGTTATATAGCGCCCAGTGATCAAGTGCTTTCTAAAAAGATTTTTGCGGTTTAGTTTCTACCTTTTGTTTGGCTGAAATATTACACACCCTTTGTTCCTCATAAACTTGTTTCAGCCTAGTCAACCTGACATGAACATGCAGAGCATAAGAGCATATTTAGGGGAAAACTGTCTGGTCGCTTTTCTTGGCATTTTCAAGTGAGCCAAAAGTTTAAATGGCTTGAAACTTCACGCAATATTTATAACTTCGTGTTTTCAGATGACGGGACTTTTATTAAAAGTAAATGTATTCACCATCATCCGACAGCTGTGTTTGCTGGGCAGTCCCATTGCTTTCAGAGAAGCAGTTACTTGTGGCCTGGTAACCACAAAGTTTTGTAAATCTCACTGTGGGATTTTCGTCCATGTTGTCATGATTGCGTCATGTAATTGCTGCTAGTTTGTAGATTGTGCGTCTCTCATTTGACCTCGTTCCAAAGGTTTGCTATTGGATGCAGGTTTGGTGACCGGATGGCCTGTCGCACTACTTTACTCTCACGTGACCCTTTCTTTGTGATGTGGTTATTATGTTAAAAGTATCTATATCATGAGGGAAGTTCAGAGTGTAAAAGGAATCAACCAAAGCTTGATTGGTTGATCACATGACTTGGTGCCGAACTGATCCGACTGTAGACTTTGGTATGAATTGAATCTGGAGCTGGCAGTAAATGCCTCATCAGGCAGAATGTTTAAAACCACTGGCATTAATGTGTTCCAAGAGCATTGTACAACACTCGCTCCTCTGGGAAGGCTATCCACAAGAATTTGGATCAGTGAAAATATGTACCCACTTGGACAAAAGAGCATTTTAAGGTCAAGGCAATGCTGGATGAGTTGGCCTGTCTCACAAGTGACATTTCAGAAATGTTTAATGGCAAACCACTGAAGTGTGTGTTCACACCAAACACACGGACCATGTCTTTGTGGTCGTAGGGATAAAGGCAGGTCAGACATGCTGGAACAGGAAACTGCTCACTAGATACGAGGAATGTCCACATACGGTTGGCCATGTCGTGATGAATTTTTGGACACACTTTTGTGTGATTAAAAAAAAAAACAAAAAAAAAAAAACCTTTAAATCCTTGCTCTATGGGCTATGGTGCAAGAAAATCCCAGATGATCAGCAGTTTCTGACTTGCCCAAACCAGCCTGTCAGCCACCAACAACCATGCCACGGTCAAAGTCACTCAGATCTCATTTTTCAGTGTTCTGCTCTTTGATGTGAACTTTTACAGAAGCTCTCGTTCCATGGCTGAGGAAATTTGATTTCATGTGCTGTTGTCACAATCTTGGCTGAGTTAAATACTTCTTCTTTGCATATTAACAACCTGAAATTGTAAGGGAAGGCTAGGGGTCTTCTTATAATGCTGCACAGTGTTCAGATTAGTGCTGGGTTAATGGAAACCAAACACCAAGTGGAGCTCCTGGGACTACGAAGACTACGAAGGGTGTGAGATTAACATTGTTTTTTATTAATACTCTCCAAGTATTTATTGTTCTGTTGTGCAATGTGGATAAGTGTGTCATCAACCTGGTAGAGAACGTCTTCATCAGGTGGTTTATCAGAACGCCTCACACATTGAATAAGACTCTTCCACAATGTTGTTCATGGTAGGGATGAAACATTAGCCAAATTCCTTTATAATGAACATTTGAAGTCTTTCTCACTTAATAAGCTGATGGACTGGTAACAATGAGGGTGTGAGGATTAGGATAAGGGGGATCAGGTGACATGGTGGCTAAGTGGGTAGCAAGAAGGTCCTGGGTTCGTTTTGCGTGGTTCTCCATGTCTTCATGGGTTTAGTCCAGGTGAACTAGGCGATACTAAATTGTCCCGGACTGTGTTTGGTGTTACTTGGTGAAGTGATTGATCTTGTGTGAAATGTAGCTACAGTTTCTCTCATGGATGTAACCAAAAGTATAAAACGTGAAGGGGAGATCCACCAAACGTTTTGTATGGGAAAGCAAACATGGCGTGTGTTTCTAAATCTAGAACTAACTCGGCCCTAAAATGCAAGATTGCTAATCATTTTAGTTTTACATCTTCAACCATTCATAATAATGATTCAGATAAGCCAGACAAAGCTCAGGGTGTTTGGGCAAATCTGGTAATCAGGATCCTCTTTAATATCCTGGTCACACTTTGCCATCAGTCACATGATCTTAGTCGTTGGATCAGCTATTAGATTGTGACCAGTTCCCCGACCCTGACTAGTTACCCTCCATCGACCGCCCTTCCTGTGCTTTTGTATGCGATCACATGATCACAAAGCCACCCTTGCGCTTCTGCCGTTTCCTGTTTTGAGACGGTTCTGTCGTGCTACCTTAACCGTTGCACTGAACTGAACTTTGACCCAGTTTACTGCATACCCATTAAAATGGTAACCATTTGGTTCATATGTTGTAATCAGAAGTGAAGCTGAAATGTTTAGTTCCACCTTAAATCCTTAGCTGGAGTGGCCATAAACACAAAAACGCCTTAAATCTCTGAGGCTAGTGAGCTGAGAAACGATGAGAGCGGGTTTGAATTATAGAATACTGGAAGTGCTTGTCGGTGCAAGTTTATCTGGATTTTCCTGGTCAGGGTCACAGTGGGTTTCATTCATTAAAAAGGAAACCCCCTCGACTGGTTGCATGTCCATTACAAGACAAACACAGATTTTTAGTAGATCTAATTGGCCCTACAGCGTGGCTTTGGAACTGTGGGAAGAAACCTGAGTGCTAGGAGGAAGGACCCAGGGAGAACATGCAAACTCTTCACGAAGTGGACCCTGGCTGAGAAGTAAACCCACGCTGTAAGGTGACTGTGCTAATCGCTTCACTGCTGTGCTGCATCCGTAGCTCTTCAGTATGATTTTAATTTACTTGTAAATTTAAGTTTCTTGACTTATTTAGTGTTTATTTTTTCGTCTCTGTAAATGATGTCACTGCAGAGCAATTCTGTATAAACTAAAAACCATTTCTTCCTACACTACATAGAAACTATTGTAATGTCCTAGAATCGTAATGTAATAGTTCCTCGCTACACAAGCCTCCTCAGTTTAAGGCATTCATGTCGAAAAGCCATGGACTGAAATCAGGACGCCTGAGGGGGATTGGGAGTCCGATACTTGAGGTGTTTGAAAATGTAGTGAGCTACTACACTCCCTTGCTGTTTAGTTAGTGAGGGGTCTATTAAGCCATCACATTTATTAATCGGGTTGTTCGCACCATCTAGACAGCAATTAGACCGTGTTTCACTAGCATTAGCATCGTGCCATTCAAAACAATAGGACGAGGTGGCACAAGCACATTAAATGATGTCTACCGAATGACGTGCACAGAATTGCAAATACACTCGTACACCTTTTATACACATTTAAACATCAAAGATAATGTATTACTGTCTAAAACGACTGTTTCGCCTCACATGGGTTTATTTGTTTTTGAGAGCAGTCATGCACTGTATTCTGGGAGTGCCTTATCCAATAACCAGCAGCCGATGCTGATTCGTTCTACACTGACTATAGCGTGTGTGTATGAAAGTGACTTTGTGGCTGGGTTATAAGGCATTTAGGCTTGAGATTTTCGAAGTAGTATTCATTAAATAGTAGGGTGGCTAAGTGGGTAGCACTGTCTCCTCACGGCAAGGAGGTAAATAGGATGTGAAGTGTGCGGATAACCTGCTTGTGTAGCCACTTTAACACACGTGTCCTTACTGTAAGAAGGTTCTGGGTTCGATCCCCAGGTGGGAAGGTCTGGGTCTTTCCTGTGTTTAGTTTGAATGCTCTAGGAAGCACCGAATGGTCCTATTGGTGAATGGGTGTGTCTGCGTGTTGCACCCCTTCCAGGGTGTGTGTGTGTCTCGTGTGCCTGATTAGTCGCCCACGTCCTTTCTCCTGGTGTTTGCATGTTCTTTCTGTGTGAGTTTCCTCTGGGAGTGCCAGTTTCCACTTAGTCTATTTGGAGACACTGTATAGTCCTGTAGGTACCTAGTTACTAGGATACACAAACCAGTGCGTTGTAGTGCCGGTCCCAAGCCCGGATAAATAAGCAGGGTTGTGTCAGGAAGGACATCTGGAGACAAATCGATGCCAAACCAGTGATGTGGATCACGATCCACTGTGGCGCCCCTTAACTGGAACAGCTGAAGGAAAAGAAGGAAAGGAATTCTGTGGAAACTAAACGCTGCCGCACTAAAGTGTGGATTTTCTCTGGATAAACTTTTAGCGCTCTAGTTAAATAGTTTAAAGTTTTCCGGCACTCTTTTTGACTGATTTTTGTGCTGATGTAATTGACTTGCCTCAGAGCA
This sequence comes from Microcambeva bendego, assembly GCA_034509265.1. Taxonomy (NCBI): domain Eukaryota; kingdom Metazoa; phylum Chordata; class Actinopteri; order Siluriformes; family Trichomycteridae; genus Microcambeva; species Microcambeva bendego. The sequence goes on from JAYDZG010000043.1 coordinate 2,695,218, forward strand.
GCTTCTCTTCCTGAAGCAATTCTCCGCAGAAGCATCGCAGTGTGAGGTATTTTCATGACGCAATAACCCGACGCCATTTCTGTTGATGTTTGAGGGCAGGTCTTGACTGGTCCGGACCGCTGTTGCTTCACAAATCCCTCTGCACCCACCTGCCCCCTCTCTACACGCCCGTCTTCTTTTAACAGAAACCAAATGTGATGGATTTTGCTCGAGAAATGCTTTTTTTTTTTTAATCTTTCAAATTTTTAGCATGTGTCCAGAATTCAGAGTTAATCTTTTTGATTTCTTTTCTAGGCTGGCAGTCGCACATCTGGATGGTACCAGTATCCTGAAAAATCTTGGTAAGACTTGTGGACAGTTAAACTATGTATCCTTTTCCCCTCCCAAAAGCCCATTCACCAAATACAACACTTGTTTTTCTGTTGTCATCAACTGTCTGTTTCTTCTGGTCAGGGTCCAGACTGACCCCCTGCAAAGGACAGCAATATATCTCATTACCTTAACAAACCACCTCAAATAGCTTGTCGAGTATTCTATAGGAGATTCCAGTGTTTCATCGAGCAGTCGGATAAAATACTTTTTATTTTAAGGGAACGTGTTTAAAATGCAAAACTACATTTTAAAAAGTCATCTGAATTCATTTTATACAGGCAATAAAATAATATAAAATAAATAAATTCTAAAAATAAAACGGTAATATATTAATGTCACATGTGATTTGTTCAACTTTCTAAATTAAAAGTTGCAGCTACAGTATGTATCATATAAACTTTTAATGTTTCAAATGCCACATCGCCGTCATGTTAAAATTGTTATATTATGTGGGGTGTGTACATGTTGGCCCAAGTCTTCAAAAAAAGTTTTTTTGTGTTGTACCGGTGCATTTTTCATTTAGTTTTCCATCTTACAACGATCTCAAAACATGCCAGAGACGAACAAATCAAGCTTTTCACTCTATTTTGCAGCGAAGTCCTCAAAGTTTAAGTACAGTATTTGGGACGCAGCCCTCGACACACTTGGCTCATGGTGTGAACCTGTTGTGCACGAGTGAAAGTCGTCCGTGCAAAACACTGATCTGTATATAGTCATATGGGTTAAATCCATGATTTGTAGTAATGGAGATACTCAAGGAAAAATGGTTATGCCTGTCTGGTTCCAGGGGTGCAGGAAAGGTGAGGGATATCAGAAATATGTTCCTCGAGCATTATAGTGAGATGTGAGGATGTTTTAAAGATGCTTCATTCCAAAGATTGTGGGTGCCAACAGGTAGCCGTATTGAGTAGGAACGTCACCATACCAGAAATTTACAAGTCGATGGTAATGCCACTAAAATTCCATGATTCTCGATGCCAGTTTCGATGCCCTGAACAGGAAAAAACAACAAAAAGTGCAATTTAGTTAAGTCAGAGTAATTAAAATAAAAAAACATAACTATATGTGTAGCAGAACTGTTTAAGAACTGGAACAACAGAGCGATCTGGACATTTCAAAGAAGTACATTTGTTGATTAGAACAAGAAGACTAACCTGGTAACTAGGAACATGTCCTGCTTTTTTCATTTTAAAAAAGTACTTTTCGGTAACTAATGCTGGTCCCATTGATTTAAATGGCATGATGCTAATGTGAATGAGATTTAATCGCTACCT
>JAYDZG010000043.1:2719531-2735164 GCA_034509265.1 Microcambeva bendego
GTCTCTGAGATACAGACACTTATCAGTTACAATTCCATTTTCAGCATTTGGCAGGCACTGACCAAAGCGACTCACTACGGTGACAGTACATTGTTCTCACTGTGTCTGCGTGGGTTCACTCCGGGTGCTCCGGTTTCCTTCCACAGTCTAAAAACATGCAAGTGAGGTGACTTGGAGAAACACAATTGTCCAGCACGGTGTTTGATTTAAAAACTTAAGAACTGTAATTACACAATTTTCATCAGTATGAATCATGAATGAAACCAAAGTGTAAAACATTGTTAAAATACTAATAAACAAACCAACAATACTTAGCAATTCAGGGTTTAGGGCCTTTCTTTTGTTTTAAAGCCATGCTCTCTTTAATAACTGTGACATCTAGAACCTCAAGTTTTTAATGGTTTTATTTTTCTGATGTACTTTGAATTCCCACTGTGGATGAAAGGTGCTAGACAACTAAACTGGCCTTTCTCAGTGGTTCAACAGGGACAAGCTGGCAGTGGTGGGGTTGTGACCTTTTGATTGCTAGTCCAGTACCTTAACCACTAGGCTCCAACTGTCCCTCTGTCAAAGCTGCTGACAGATGTGACCGTATAGGCTCCGGACCCTGCGCGACCCTGATCGGTTTGATGAGAGAAATGAAGCAGCATGTGTGAGTTGAAAATGTTTTCCTGGGCGGTTACTGTGCGTCCCGTCACGTCTCTGCGGGAGTAAAATGGTTTGCCGAGCGCGTTCATTCTCTCCCTGTCAGAAACAAACAGCACGGATTGTAATTTGATAAATATTATTCTCAACAATGCAGACGTGAGTGTAAAGACTGATTTGATAACAGATGGAGTGAGAGGGTGAAGACACTGAGGGAATCACAGTTTATTACACTCAAGCTGCTCGAGTGCTCTGTACAGTGCCCTCGTGTGTACACACACACACACACACACACACACACACACACACACACACACACACACTAACACTGTGTTAAACACTTCAAGATCCTACATTTAGTCTGTGCTGATATGTAACATTAAACTTTCCTTCAAGACTCAGTTAAATAATTTAAAAATTGATTAACACGGGCCAAAGTCCTCTTATAGCAGGTCACTGGTTCAGACCTCACCTCTGCCAGGTTGCCAGGTCTCAATTGCTTACAATGTATACTGTAAATTGCTTTGTATAAAAGTGTCTGCTAAATACTGAAATTGAGAAAAATAATCAAATCTTGGGCTTTAACATCAGAGCATTTCAAGTGCATCAGGGCTTTGCCATGGTATTGGGTTTATTGGACACCTTTGGGGTAAATGGGTGAAAAACCCCCAGAGACATGATGACAAAAACTTCCAATATAAGGTGCAAGATAGAACATACTAATGCTTCCGGTGTACTTTTACTGAATATGAAGGTCATCAGGTAACCACTGAAGACTGTCAGTATTCGAGTGGGGTGAAATAAAGTTTGGTTTGTACTGGATGTACAGTGCTGTGTAAAAACACTGGACATCACTAATGAGCAAACTTAAATGTTCAACTATCAAACTTATTTGTCAAAGATTACCTGACTAATTACAAAAGCAGTTTTCAAATCATTATTTTATTCATTGAGGAAAAAACAGCTTTCCCAAATAACAAGGCCCTATGTTAAAAGTAACCCCATTGTGGGTGATCATTAATGCTTGATTGGTTGTGCCACACTTGGCAGCAACAACTGCAGTTATTAGGTTTAGGGATCACCCACCTTCTCACATAGGGTCATGTTGGTTTTGATCGCTTTTTCCCTTAATAAAGATCATCTTTTAAAAACATTTTGTCTTCAGTCATCTTTGTCTGATAATCCAAATGTATTTGATCTGAAACATTGAAGTGAGACGCTAAGTTAATATTTTGTTAGTGATTGCATCTTTGCTTTTTCTGTCTTGCAGAGAAATCAGAACCAAATAAGAAGGTCTGTATCCACTGTAATGCAACTTTCCACAGCGGCGTCAGTCTGTCCAATCATCTCCGAGCTTACGCCCGGCGGAAGAAACTCGCCCTGGAGGAGGGAACATGTATGTGTTCTATTCCCATCTTTATAAACAAATGTTTAACTTAAACTCGATGATCTAGTACTGATTCACTAGTTTGACTGACTTTTGGCTCTGGTCATTCCAGTTGTAACGACTGTGTGTGTTTGCAGCGTACGACTGTAGTGTGAAGCGAGCTCGGTCAAGATCGGGGCCAAAGAGAAAACCGTTCCAAACTCAACCCACCACCTCTGAAGTGATCTACACCCTCCCCTGCAGGTACTGTAGAGGCCCTGGTATGTTAATGATACTGTGTACAGGTGTACCTTGCTGTACTTCAGCAGGCTTGAGTCATCCACAGGGTGGCAGCGTCACACAGACCACAAACAGGAAAAGTCTCAAAGAATTCTGTTAAAGGTGTACGAGGGCAATTCTAATGTTGCATTGGTTTTCCTATTGCTGCCCAATGGCTGTGTATACGGACTCCTTTCTATCAGAACTAACATTAACGTCTTCAGCAGTTTGAGCTACAGTAGCTCGTCTGTTGGGTCCAGTCTTCTCACCCCACATGGATCAAAGAGCCGTTCCCATTAATTACCCTGTTGCCAGTTTGCCACTGTTTGGGCAATTTTTGATGGAGATTGACTGCAGACCGGGAACGCCCGAGAGAGATGCAGTACTGGAGATGATCTGACACGGCCGTCACAATTTGGTCCTTGTCAAACTCTATCTTTCTCATTTTTCATTGGTAACACTGTGAGTGGGTGGAATATAGCAGGCAAATAAGCAAACGTTTTATCCTGATGTTTTAATCACGTCACGTCTCAGTAGTCCTACTGGTATGCAGTGTCGGTATAGAAATAAAGAGGCTCATGACAGAAAGGGCAACCAGTCTAAAACAAAAATCTGAAGATTGCTGGTTCAAGCCCTGTCCCGACAAGGCTTCTGCTACTGGGCTTGCATTCATATTCAATACTAATTATTATAAGGGTCTTGTAACTCGATGTCCAACCAGCTGACTTGGTTCATCCAGCAGTATAATTTCAATATTTGTAACTTTTTCCCTTTCTGTGGTCTCCTTTCTCCTTTCCCATCTGCGCTCTCTGCAGGTTTTGTGATCTGGTGTTCGAGGGGCCGCAGCACGTCCAGGAGGACTGGGTGAAGCACCTGCAGAGACACCTCATGCACAGCGGCACGGGCGCACCAATGGTGGAGCTCCCCGCTCTACCCGACGGGCCCCCCGCGCATGAGGAGGAGAGCGCTCCGGACCGCGACACTCAGGGCCAATGACCACGTTTACACACCCTCTTTATTCACCTCTTCTGCACATGAACTGTGTTTGAAACACGTTCCTCTACAGACGTAAGAGTTAAAACAAGATCAATGTTGCATTCTCGCTCGGCGGCCACTTTATTAGGAACACCTGACTGCTACTGGGTGCCACTCGCTTTCGAAAGCATTTTCATCATCCCAGAGGTGCTCTCATGGATTCAGATCTGGTGACCGGTGAAGCTGAAGAAGCCACTGAAGAACACTGATTCATTTTCACTTTCGTGGAACCGGTTTGAGATAAACTGGGTTTTGTGGTTATTGTGCATCAGCATGCTGGAAGTCATCGTAAGGGGGCAAAATGTGGCCGTTAAGGGAAGGTCACGGCTGGTACCACCTCTGATGGCCTATAGCATTCAAACAGAGCTCGATTATAAATGTTTGAAAACTTTTTCCTCAACAACCAGTTACCACCAGTACAGCCTTGGTTTATCGATTCCAGTCATTTACTATTTTAAAATTCTCCAGATTTACTGATCCTGTACCCATATTATGAGAGATCTGTTCCTGGTATTTACAAAGGAATCTTAATAGGGTCTTTCCTTGGGCTCAGGTGTGTGCTGAGATGCTTTTCTCTTCTTCACAGTGTTACAAAGTGTATTACTGTAGCCTTACTGTAGCCTTAGAGTTCCTGGCGCAGCGGTAAAACATCAGTGCACCAGGTCTGACGTCTCAAACTCGACGGTTCGAACCTCAGCTAAACAAACGACGATTGGCGTGTTGTTCACTCGGACAGGGTGGGTTCCTCATAAGTGATGCGATTATGATTATGGCTGATTAATGCTCTCAAAGTCTGTTTATTCGGATTTCAACATCATGCTTTACACTCTTGATTACATTCATGACCGACACAAGGTAGTTATTCTGTACTGTGGAAGGAAACTGGAGCACCTGGAGGAAACCCACACAAATGGAGAGAACAAAAAAGATCCTGACCACCACACCTGGGGAACCCAAGACCCTCTTCCCTCTTTGGATCTAGGTTGAAGACTCTCCGTACACAACTCTGATCTGCTTATGAACTCACCTTGTGGCAGTGAAAAGATGCAGTAGACTAATGCATATTTTTTTTGTTTGGTTGTTTTTTTTAGGGGTGGGGTCAGGTCAGTATTGCTTTACTCAGTCTGGAGGTCTCGATCAGTACAGAGGAAGTGTAACGCAACCAGGGTAATTGGATATATCTACATTGGGCAGAAATTTGGTCGGCAGGATTTATTCTCTGACGTCCGTCAATAACAGATCGTGCATCAGGAAAAAAAAATCCAAACGATCAGATCATCAAACCCCAACAGCCACACCTGGCTCAGTCACACATGAGTTTACTGAACCCCCAGACTTCGGCCTGTATGTTGTTGGGCATTGTGCTGCTGCATCATGATTGGTTGATTGGAAGAGTGACCTGTATGTGCAGCAGGTGTACAGGCGTTCCCAATAAAGTGGCTAGTGAGAGTGTATATATAACACAAATGTCTACCATTATATAGATGATTATATAGAGAGACAGGTTTTCTAATGTTATTACATTTTCCTTTTCTTGGCTGATAAGGCATGACATTTTATGTCACATGTAAAAGCAAGCACATTCTCCTCTAAGCTCATGTTTGCTCAGAGTAGAAACTGGGAGATCTATTTTTAAATCTCATCTACACATGTAGTGCTCCACTTGCCGGCTGGATTCCTTCGATATGAAATTATTCTTCTTATGTAAGAAGAAAAACACTGAAAAAAAAAGAATAATGACCATTAATGAAACCTTGCTCTTTTAATTTAAGATAAAATTTATCACTGTATCCAAGTCTATGCTTTAAAATCAATCAGTAGGATGTAGAAGTAGAAAAGTAGTTTTAAAAGAATATTGTCATTATTGTTTTTTGTTGTTCATTTTACTTTGATGCCAACAGTTGAAGTCATTTGACCAGTGTTGCCAGATCATCCGAGAACTCGTATAGTCTGTTTTTGCTTCTTGTTAATCGAACAGAACTAGGCCTTGGACTGATGCCCGCATGATCTCAAGCGAGTTTGATTATTTTACTGTAAGTTGTTGATACCCACCATTCGCAGTCGACAAAGGTCAAACTATACCTCGGTCTCAAGCTCTCAGCTGGCTGTCAAACAGGAACTGTTGGTCATGTCCGGGTCGAAGATGTCTGGTCTAATTTTGGAAATTAGAGGAAGGAGGTGGCAATGCAAAATAGAAATATATAATAAATATAAATAAATGAATAAAGAAGTGAAAACTATTCTGGCAACTCTGAACCTGTTGCCAGCTGGCAGTTGTACAATTTACAGTGCTGTGAAAAAAATCCTTTTCGAATTGTCTCTGTTCTTGTATATTTGACTCATTTGAACACCGTTCCTGCAACTGATCACTTTCTGATTTTTTTTTATTAGTCTTTCTCATCGCTACAGGAGTTTTAGCTTTGCTTTTCTATGCAGAATGTTTTTTTCTGAACTGCTGGTTTCAGTCTCACCACGAGTTATTAATCATTCAATATTTTAGCATTTATAAGACTTGATTTTATCTGAGAAAAATCAAAATCCAAGCAAATGTGGTTTAAAGGCCTTTATAAGGGGTGGTGACATGTGGGGCATGAACCAGCAACCTTTTGATTACTTGTCCAGCACCCGTTTGGCTGCCAGTCCTCGTTTTTGCTGTTACCCGGTTCCACCTCGGCTTTAGCTCACGAACAGATGACATTCTGGGCTTTCTCAAGAAGGTTTGATGAGAATCCATTGTTCCTACACATCTCCCTACCAGCTCTGTATTTAACAGTCAGTATAATGTTCTTACAGTTAATACTGTATTTCTTTGTCTCTATATAACATTTCAGTTTTGGGATCACCCAGCATGGACTTATGGTTTCATCGGTTAGATGTTCTCTCCTTGCTAGAAGCTCGAATATAGATGATATTCGTTTTTCTAATTAGGATATTGAAATACACTGTATGGCCCAACCAGGAGAGTAACGGAGGCAATTGGAATTGGAGAAATGGCACACCGCTGTTTGTCATGTCTGATTTGTATCATGTATGTCTGTCATTATAAGGCTGGAATAAAGAGTATGTCAAACATTTGTGAAAATGCATTTGTTAAAAGATTTAATAAACGATTACATTTAATTATGAAATGTTACTAGACCTGTAAATGTTTACTTATTTTTATTAGTTGCTATCAGAACTACAATGGCGTTGCTACCATTTTAAACTTTTTCATTAACAGCTTATCCTGGTCAGGGTCACAGTGGGTTTGGTTTCATTAAGCAGCAGTTGAGATAAAGGCAGGAAAACCTCGAGTCAACTTCAGGAACTCGGGCCACTTCTGTAGACATAATTAAGTCTTGTGGTCTCTTTGGCTAGCGTAATAATCACTTTGCCACCCAAGCACCCATGATATTTAATTTACTATATATGTTTAATAAACTAATTTTAATTATTTTCTACAGCCCTTGTCAATGGTTTCTCAAGTAAAGCTACCCGGTTCTTAAAATGCAGCACCATGGTGGTCGGCTGACTGATAGCAGAGTAGATGCTCAAACCCGAGAGCTTTATTTTACCACTGCCTTGTCGAGAGCCTTTATTTAATTCCTTTATTTTGCTGATATTTGTTTTATTTGCACATGAGGATGGCGAGAACAATGGAAACTATAACCACATTATCATCAAGAGGCTGAGGTGTAGAATCACATCAGGACAGATGTTCTTGTCTACACTCGAATCATTTCCACAAAGCTCGTAAGACGCTTATCTTCATCTTGTTCATTAATTCCCCTATTTGACATGTGAACAGTGGCATAATCATTGTGACATATGGGTGACATGATCATGGCTCTGTGGCTTTTTCTATATATCATATTTGCTCTAGCTCAGTGGTCTGTCATGCCCCTCTTTGGAAGAGGAAACATTTGCATGCCCCCCTACCCATCCTTGTTGACAAAAAAGGCAAACTTTAAGAATCTATACAATTAATATAATATAATATAAGCTGGTCTCCCTCCCACTACATTCACACTAGCTCATACATGCAGGTGATTCGCAGGTTATGGAATTTAGCATCAAGTGATGGGGCTCAAGTTCTGTTTCCACTCTGATATGGTCAAAACACATTTATTATACCTCTGGATCAGACAGGTGTTTCTAATAAAGTGCTCCTGGAGGTGTGCAGGAAAGCTTTGCTTCAAACCTGAGTAAAGAAATATTTTTAAAATGAATGTAATACCAGTTTTAAAATGCCTTCAGGTATTCTGTTTTAAGAAATTACCACTACCACTCTGGTCAAAAAAGAACATTCAATATTTAACTATAACATTACTAATATTTATCCAAATATATCGCTTATCTATTTTCAGAATCAAACCACAAGGATTGCAATGCTAACAAGATAAATGCCTTCCATCCTGTGTGAATATGGCCGTCCTAGTCCACCTCAGACAAGCTGTTTAGACCTTTTAAATGAATGAATTAATGACCCTTAGCTTTGTGTGTTCAATTGTACTATCTTCTTTGCGTTGACATTTTTTCTTTTGCTGGAGAAGTCACATCAGCGTTATGTAAGCAGTAATCATCTCCATCTTGTGCCGCGGTTCTCCCCATGACCCCTCGGTTCGTCTCGGCCAGAGATCAGACAGCCGATCAAAGCTGTACAAACCAATTGTCGTCACGTTCCTCCAGAGGGAATTCAGAGTACATTAATGCCCCGGCTCCGGAAAGTAATTGTATCTCTCTGTGACTTCATTAGGTGCTCGTGGCCGAATCAAAAGGGGCCTCTCGAGCAAGGCCGGGCATCCCCAAGGGGTCGAATGAATAAAAAACAAGGGATTATAATGAGATTGAGCTAGCCGTGACCAGGATGGTTTTTTTTCATCCTTTATTCTATTGGCAGCATTATGAATGGGTCTGGATGGTGGGGGAGGCAGAGAACATAAAGAATCGTGTATCTAGTGTAAGATCCACACCAGCCATCTGGCACCGGCTCCCGATTATCATTAAGCAGTGAATCAAAGAGCCTGGCTCTCTGGAGATTCCTCTATTAAAAGTTTATGGACGTGTTGGATCTGGTCTGCGTTCGGGGCCGAGCATGGCCGACAGAGCGTGTTTAATGTGAACACGGAGGGTAATGATTTGGCATCGCAAAATGATCGAGCAGCAGCAATGTGCTCGCCTTTAATCACCGTATTTTATTTGTTAATCAAAACCTCCAGATTGGCAAAGATGTTTGGTATTAATATCATATCCTGAGGCGGTAATTAGAAATGCCCTGCGGTGCATAAACACGTCCTTAATATTTAATCAGAGGTAGAGCCAGACACGGACTGTCTGGACACAGGCGCACTGGGTTTGGTGACGGTGAGTTCGAAAACTACAGAATGGCTAGTGCTAATATTGCAGTTTGATACACTATACAGACAAAAGTATCGGGACTCCCCTTTTGATTAATGAATTGTTGAGTTCAGGGAAGGTCCTGTCCTGTTCCAGCTTGAGCCTTTGCTGTATACAAGCATCATGAAAAGCTCGGTTCAAAGAAACTCTAGTGTCTTGCACAGAGCCCTGACCTCAGCCACAGCTCGGGAATGAACCAGAGCCTCAAGTGAGGCTTTCTTGACCAACATAAGTGCCCAGCCATGCAAATTAATGGCTGTGGTAGCCTAGTGGTTAGAGCTTTGAGCTCAATTTGTTACAGTTTGTAAGTAGTGAACCGGCGACTTTCGTATTACTTGTGCAGTACCTTAACCACAAGGCCACAACAGTATATGTGCAAAGACAAATAAAGTCCAGGGCGTTTGGTGGGTAGCAAGAAGGTCCATGGTTAGATCTTCAGATGGGTCAGTCTGGTGCCTTTCTGTGTGGAGTTTGCATGTTCTCCCCGTGTCTACGTGGGTTTCCTTCGGGTGCTCCGGTTTTTTCCCACAGTCCAAAAGCATGCAGTCAGGTTAATTAAAGACACTGAATTGTCCTGTAAGTACCTAGCCACTAGGATCCATAAATCAGTGCAGACCCACCATTTTGAGCTCTGTTTCCACGCCCACAAATTCATACATTTGCTGTACGCAATATCGTAATATTTATTGTGTCATTTGCTCTGTAGGCATGTGAACATTTTTATCTGTATTTATTAATAAAGATTTTAACCATGCTCCCTTTATTCTTTGTGGGGGATATACTGATTCTTTACTGGACTCATGATAAGACAAGGTAAAATAGTCTATCGTGATAAGCCTACCCTGTGTTTATTATAAAGATGTAGCAGTACAGTAAAATACCATGCTTGTACAGTACAGGAAGCTTGTGTCAGGAAGGGTATCCGGCATAAAACCTATATGCCAAACAGAAATGCAGATCGCAATCCGCTGTGGCAAACTATCGGGAGCAGACGAGAGAAGAAAAGAAATTCAGAATGATTTTTTGAGAAGGAACCACCATATAAAACCACAAATCCCACAGATTTGTGAGAAGCCTGCTTAGAGAAGTTTTAAACGCCATTTTAAATGGGATGGCCTACAAGCTCACGGTCAGTCGTCCAAATACATTTGCCCCATTTGTTGTGTGTGTAGTTTTTGTTAACTATCGTACCTTTGTCTGATTTTTTTCTTTTTCTTTCCTCCTTTCCTCTGTTTCAGGGTTAGTTCTCGTCTCTTTTTTTCCGCCCCTGTAACTTGGCAGGACTGACCTCAAGATCAGGACCATTGAGCGCACCTTTACTTTCACCGGCCATCCTGAGACAGGAAAAGAGAGAACGAGACTGTGAAAAAAAAATCAATAGGTTTCCATTATGTGGTTGGCCAGTGTCAGCGGTGTGTCAGTGATCCGGCGACACTCCCGGTGCGCTCGATCACCACAGACAACAGAAACGCATGCTGACAGTGCCTGCCAACAAGTCCGAACACATATTTGCACTTCAAGAGCATCGAGGGCCACCGTACACCGAGGGGGCTGTGCTCAGGGGGCACAAGGGGGCGTATAGGAGCATGGGGAGGCAGTGGGCATTAGATCAGGGATTTCTTTAGGGAGGGGTGGGGGTATGTGGTCTGGATTTCTCCCCCTTCTCGTCTGTCTGACTGTCTTACTCCTCTGCGCTAACGCTTTTATCTGCGCATCAATTATTTACCTCTGGATTCACCAAAGAAAACCCAGGTGCACTGATTGTGGCACTGAGAAATTCATCACCTTCGTAGTCGGCCACTCGCTCTTTTTTTTCTCCTCTCCCTTTTTTTTCTTTTTACTGCCCATCTCCTGCCCCTGTCCACCTTCCGCACACCTCCCCTACCCCCATGAACAAAGCATGATGATTCAACATGCATATGAGAGCTCTGTGAACGTGTGTATGTTTATTTTTGTCGCTTGAGTATTCAGACCGTTTGGGAAATGAAAATGTTCCTGCTAAGCTTAATTTATTCAGTTAAATATTCTTAAATTCAAGGCTGCTCAGGTAGCACTGCGGTAAAAACACACACTAGCACACCAGAGCTGAGATCCTGATACATCATGTGAGCAGCCACATGAACAACCATTGTCCATTGTTGTTCGAATAGGGCCAGGGTTTCAAGCCGGAAAGGATACTATGACCTCTGCTGGCTGGTTGATGGAACCTGCACAGGGCCTGGGATGGGGTTCGTTGATCAGGGTGTGTCTCTCAGTACACAGTGCTGTGCACAGTGTAGTTGACAAAATGCATAAGGCTGCTCCGCATGTGTCGAAGGAGAACAAAGCTTACCCACTCCCCCTCCATCAGAGCTAGGGTCGGCATTAGTGGAGAGGAAGCACTGTTGGACGAGCTAAAAAGTAACCACTTGGCTATTTGAAATTACCCCCAGGCATGAATGGGTGACTGCAATGGATTGCATTCTGTTCAGCTCTGTTCCTCCTAGTGTCCAATTTTTACTGGATCTACTGGGTCAGAGTGGGTCCAGTCTCTCAGGATTACCTTGGGGCAACACACCAACCCACTTTGGACAAGATTCCTAGCAACTGTCAGAACTCTACCACCCCTTCCTGAGAGATATTGCCAAGTCTATGATGTCTGTATCTAGATCCCTGGGGAGGCATGGCAGGGTGATGGGTAGCACTGTCACCTTCCTGGTGGAGCAGTCCACGTCTGTGTCTGTGTGGGTTTCCTCCAGGAGCTCCGGTTTCATCACATAGTCCAAAAACATGTGGCCAGGTTAATTGGAGACTCTGTCCTATGATGGACTAATACTTCGCCCAGGGTGCCTTGAGCCCCACTGAAAAGCTGTGATAGGCTCCAGCATCCCCTGCAACCCTGGTTGAATGAGCAGTTAAGAAATAAAGTGAATGGAACTTTAATTGCAACCCAGAACGTGGTGCATCATGGGCTACACGCTCAACAAAAAACATTTTTGCTGACGGCATTAAAAAGGAAAGTCGATGGAAAAATCCATTCTAAAGGATGATGACGATGGAGAAAAGTCATGGACTTTAATTCTAGTCAAAGCACTGATTATATTATTTGATAGAGCTCAGTTTTCAGAGATCCTATTCGTCTGTCATTCACCGCTCAGGATTCACCTGCTGCTCCGGACGTGTGTCCTTGTAGTGATGATGCGTGTAACCGTGCCTGTAGTGTATCGTTACAGGCGTGTCAGTGAGCACAGATGCTTTACACCCATCCTCCTCCTCCTCCTGATCACCATCTAACACAGACATCAGCTGCTCCATATCATCACAGAAATCAATACATCCTGACAAGGATGAAACCCTGAGACCTGTTTCATCTTGCACCGTTTTGGTCCTCCAAAATATGCTTCATCCGACGTCAGACCTGATTAGACGTGTTGCTTGAGTGATCCACGGGGCGTGCTCTGTCTTAACGGTACGAGAATGAGGAACTGTGGGTAACATTTGTATTATAATATCTGGTAACCGATGAGAAAAAAAATGTCATCAAGCCTTAAAGAGAAATGCCAACATGTTGTTCAGTGTGTAACTTCAGGCTTAAAGGTCAGTGACAAATAAGCATGTTTTATTTTCACAAACTAGAGCTTCGGGCTCTCTCTGATATATACTAAGGGCTTTTAATTAATGCATGTAAAATGCCAATTGTTTTTCAATTAGCATGCCTCCCTCTCTTCCCCTTTGGCTTCTCTAGCTGGGCAGTAATTGGGCTGTAAATGACCGTGGGGAATTGGAGTGAATATGTTGACAAGCTTTAACAATAGCAGGTCGTTTCGGCTGCACGCTCGACTGAACCGGGTCACTCCGGCTGCTGACGCCTTCTGATCACATGCTGCCCTGAAGCCACGTGGACCGCAAAGCACCCGAATTACTGAACCACACGCTGCCCTGAAGCCACACGGACCACAAACCGGTCAGATTACTGACTCATACGAAGCTCGGCTGAAGAATTAGTGCTGAAATTTCTCTGCTGATGTGTGGATTGTATGTGTCATGCTGTATAAGAACCCTGATGGAGTGTCTGTGCTATAGTTGGTTTTCATGCTAGAAAACGGTTATTTAAGGCATTTCTGTGGGTGAAGGGCGGCAAGGTGGCTCACAGCATTTACATTTACACTTTCAGCGTTAATCCAAAGCGACTCACAGTATTGTGGTGGTATATTGTCTAAGCAATTGAGGGTTGAGGACCTCACTCAAGGACCCAAAAGTGGAACCCTGCAGTGGTAGGGCTTAAATCAGGAACCTTTTGATTACTATTTCAGTACATTAACCACTAGGCCACAAATGCCTTACAGCAAGAAGGTCCTGGGTTTGATCCATAGATCCTGGTCCTTTCTGTGTAGAGTTTGCATGTTCTCCATGTGTGTCTGCTCGTTTCCTCCCAAAGTAGAACGGCGCAAAAGTGAGGTGAACTGGAAATTTGAAAATGATCCATAACTGTTTGACTTTAACTTGTGAACTGATGGATCTTCTGTAATGAATAATTATCGTGGCAGAAACACCTAAACTCCACAATCATACCGGGTGTCCTTCTAACCAACTAGTGTGTGTACATGTAAAGTTTCCTGCTTTCACCACATTTGCCCACAATACTGTCCTAAACATGCGATCACATGGTCAGGTTCTTGTAAAACCCTGCAGAATCTCTGCTTCAGATCTCCGTTCGGACGTGTCAACCACAATAAGTGGAATAATGAAGCGGTCAGCTCTTCGGTCACGCTTCAGGGCAGTGCAGCACTATTATTTGGTCATGTGAAGCCAGACTAGCTGGATGTAGGTGAGATCCTCGAGCAGCTGGCCCTCATCCCTCCGAGCATATCCTGACCTCCTTTTCTTCCCTCCGCCAGAGCCGAGCCTTGACAGGCCCCAAAATGATTCCGATTCAGGATGAAACGCCGAATATGAGCCAAAAGTGACGAGTTGGGTAACGTGCCAGCCTTGATATGTCCGCTACATATTGGGCAGCCGGGTGAAAAACGGAGAGAGAGGCAGCATTAATCTAATATACTACAATTCAGCAAACAGCAGACTGTAGTCTGTATCTGGAGTCTGTCTCCACCAGGTAGCAAAATGACTGACTCACTGCAACCCTGACCAGGATAAAGTTAAAATCACACAAGAACTACAACGTGTAAGAAATGTCTTACGCAATGCAAACGTTAAAGTTTTGGGATGAATTGGAACACTGGTTGTAAAAAGGTCCTTCTCTTTCAGTTTGTGACATCACAAATGTGCTTTCTTACAGGCTGACAACAAATTCCCACAGACATACTCAAAAATCTTGTTAAATACTCTCCGTAGTCAAGTCAATGCTGCTAAGCTACAGTAAACAATATTTTTATTAATCAATTTTATTTATTAATCATTTATGTGGTGAACATACTAATGGATTCGATCCCCGGTCGGTCTGGGTATTCTGTGCAGAGTTTGCATGTTCTCCCCGTATCTGTGTTGGGTTTCCTCTGAAAGCTCCATTTTCCCACAATCCAAAAACATGCAGCCAGGTTAATTGGAGACTCTGATTTGCCCCTATTTGTGAACGTGTTTGTGTGCCCTGAGGTGTACTAGTGCTCCATGACTGGATAGGTGGTTAAGAAAGTGAGTGAGTGTTTCTTAGACCGAATGGGCAACCTGAGCACAGGTAGACTTCAAAATCTTATGGATCACTTGGCGCTTCTCCAAAAACAGTGGAGGCTGTTATAGGCAGAAGGGGACGATAAAACACTATTAATGCCTATAATATTGTGATGATTCAAGCCGCTCATGGTTAGAGTCGTTCTGGTTTTGACCACAGTCTTGATGGTTCATATCCTCCACTATGTTCCTCAGAAAATGTGAATGTGCTGGTGTCTGAAGCCGAATGATGATGGTGTTAATGTTCGGTTCTCTTCAGCAGTTTTGTCCTGTTAGTTTAAATGTGAACACGTGAATCATTTTTTAATGTGCGGTGTTTTACTAATGTCTCCTCTCATGAGTAAAACGTGTTAATGTCTCTCCTTACTGATTCTGCTGAAGAAATAAATAACAGCAGCTTCGACGTCGTTTCCTCTCAGCTTTAATAAAATGCGGCGTCAAAATTCTTTCCCGCGCTTTTTTCAGAGTGTTAATGAACCGTTTCAAATGTGACATAAAAACATGCACAGAGAAGCAGGCCAATGAAATGAGATCCTGATTAAACGCTGGGGTTGAGTTTCATACATCAGCATGGAAGAAAAGGAAAGAAAGCTTCGGTACTGAGAGGGTGTTTAGTAGTGGTGCAGTTCTCATGTTGTCCACTTGGTGTCGCCGCAGGTCACTTTGTTTGGAATGTTTGACACCGAGTACTAATCACGTTTTTGTGCAGCAGTGCTGGAAATAACGTCACTAAGAGCTGAAATCTGACTTAATAGGTCTCAAAAACATTTATTTAAAGCATACATGCGATCATTTTGAATGATTTTTTTTTAAAATAATTATTACAATAAATAAAATGATTGAGATATATTTATTTATTAGGATTGTAACGTCTTGTTTTACACACATTGGTTGACAGACTCATCACACAAAACGAATGAGTTAACAGGTTTAATGTTTTAATTGTTTAATAAAATGTCAATAATATATCTTCGGTTAACGTGACTACATGTGTTTGGACTGCGGGAGGAAATTGGAGTGCCTGGAGGAAAACAATATCTTGTTCCACTATGGGCAGACAGACAGACAGATATTATTTGCATGTGTGCATGTTGATGTCCTTGGTTAGTTGTCCTGTTAGTGTTGATGACCTTGGTTAGTTGTCCTGTTAGTGTTGATGACCTTGGTTAGTTGTCCTGTTAGTGTTGATGACCTTGGTTAGTTGTCCTGTTAGTGTTGATGACCTTGGTTAGTTGTCCTGTTAGTGTTGATGACCTTGGTTAGTTGTC
>JAYDZG010000043.1:2760759-2773010 GCA_034509265.1 Microcambeva bendego
AAACTACTCCACTATCATTGCCGAAATACTTCATGGATCGATGATCCATCAAGTGACCGAGAGTCGGCTGTGACTAAACGGATAATCATCATCATCAATGTATTGCTGAGTTATAAGCAGTTAAACACAACTTGAAAGAAATTCCCAGCTACTCTCAAAAGTAGATTCCCCCCAAAAAGTTTTTTGAGTTTAGGAGGGGTGAGTAAAAATTTAACAGATTTTTGAAAAGATGAAATGATTATTGAAAATAAATGAACATCCTGTAGTGAGCTCCTTTATTAGTAGAGAAAGTGATCCAGGTGTGCATCCTCCAGCGAGTATCTTTTATCTTGCGCTGCACATCAGGGTAAAATTTTTGACAAGCATCGGCGAGAATATAAATGACCGCGGCTCCGGACAAATAGGGAAGCAGGAGCCGTGGTGAGTGGAGCCGAGCCGGGAGCGGCGCACGATCCTCGCCGTTGAGACAAGAAGAGTCATGGAGGAAAGCTCACGTGAGGTTATGCTGACAGACACCGAGCACAATTATCACGCTATGATGAAAGAGCGGCGGCCGCTCGGCTCGGCCTGCCGTTAATTACACCGGATTCTCCAGCAGCCTCTAATGTGAGGAAAAACACGCAATGACAAGTGTGTAAAAGAGCAAGCAGTAAATTACTGTCAGAAAAAATAAACGGAGAAGCACGCGCCCCTCGCCATGATTTACGGGGGCAATTAGTCACCGCCCCATGAAGATGCTGAGGACAGCAGAGAGAGAGAGAGAGAGAGAGAGAGAGAGAGAGAGAGAGAGGGAGTGGACATTCACTGATGTATTGACTCATCCCTCTGTAATAACCACTTCATCCTGATCAGGGTTGCAGCTGTTCCTGGACAGGATGCACATTTATCGTAACACACACACTCAAGACTCAAGTCTTCCATAAATAACAAGGGTGACTACCCAATGTCAAGTAAGTCTTATATCCCAATAAACTTAGACTGTCATGCACACCCAGTTCATGCTGTATTTATGAAAGCCTGGACAAGGTACTCACTGGAACCCTGACCAGAACACAAACCATTTAGTGACTATAAATTAAAGAAGTCTATTTTTTTTCTGACAAACAGTTCATTGTATGCCTGTCTTGGGAGGACGTCAAAACACCCAGAAAAATCTCCACAAGGACAAAGAACCTACCAAACTCCTCAAGCAGTGACTTTGGAAAATAGGGTAAAGTATCTGAACAATATTGTCTGGAGGGTCAGCCACTGCACTCACTGAGGGCAGTTTAGAATAGTCACTCCACCTTCTGCAAGTTTTTGTAGTTGATAGAAACAAAATCTCTGTACACTGATGTAATCAACATTAAAAAATGGTGCCCTGTCCCACAAACCATCCAAGTTTGTGGTCTTTCACTGTTCCCAAGGTCAGCCCTGGACCCACAGCAGTGTTAGCTCAGTGGTTAAGCTACCGAAGTAGTAATCAGAAGGTTGCCAGTTCAAGCACCATCACTGCTAAGTTGTCACTGTTGGACCCTGAAAAGAACTTGTTCAAATGACCCAGCAAATCAGGACTTATATGGACTCTATCATGAAGCGACTTTCTTCGTTGTCGCTGGGTCGATTTTAGCCTCACGTTCGCCGA
Organism: Microcambeva bendego; assembly: GCA_034509265.1. Taxonomy (NCBI): domain Eukaryota; kingdom Metazoa; phylum Chordata; class Actinopteri; order Siluriformes; family Trichomycteridae; genus Microcambeva; species Microcambeva bendego. Next base: position 2,762,384 of record JAYDZG010000043.1, read on the forward strand.
ATTCAGGACCGATGGGGCATCTGTGTGCACAGTGACCTAACATTCTGCAATTAAATCTGCTTACTGTCCCCGACCGGCCAGAACAGGACAACAATACCCCGCTTAAAATAATGCCTAAGTGAATTTTAACAGTGAAAAATTTGACGGCACATTTTTTAAATAGCCTCGGCCTGAGAGGAGCAGCACCTGCGTCAGAAAGTAAAATAGGACAATGAGGCAGAGTGCAGCTGCACGGTCTCAAAACCAACGTGTGTTCCTAAGCGCCCCTCGGAGGGCCGAGAGGAGCTTTTAATCGGACATATTTACCATGACAAACATCAGTAAATCTTCGAATTAAACATTTAACACACATTCATTCAGATTAATGCAGATCTTACGGTTCCTTAAAAGTATTCACACCCCATATGAGTCCCTAAGATCTGGGCAGGAAAATTCACTAACTATGACTAACATATGACTATATGTTGACTTAAATACACACACGTGCATATTACATTACAAAAAGTGGCAACAATTGTGATTAATATTTTATATTATAATATTTTATTTTAATACTTTTCCCAAATTTTATTTAGTTGAATGAAAACTCAGTGGAAAAAAAACTTTGAATTGCTCAACAGTTTTCTCATTTCGTCTCAAGTCTTCACAGGTCATAAGTTTCCCTCAGACAGAGAGTCGTGGAAAAAAAATAAGAGACCACTTCAATTTTTTTAATTGTGTGTGTTATGTGTGTTTTAACAAAATGAGCAGTGTGTTTTTTCTATAAAATTAGAATAGAACAATACTACTCATTTTGGTCAAACACATACACAGATCATTTTGAAGTGGTCTCTGATTTTATTTCCACGACTGTATGTGCTTCATAATTTCTTCGACACAGCAGCTTTCATTGCACATTTAATACCTGCTGCACTTTTTTAAAATCAAATGAAAGCCATCGGGGACTCGTCGAATTGGGACGTCGTGTAATTGCTAATGACAGACTGTGTCACATTGTTTGCACTAATTTCACTTGTTCCGAGCTGCTGAACATGCATAAGCACTTCTCCCTCATTCATTAAAGCTTCGGCACATAGTCCGATGCCTCACAGTACAGTGGAACGTACGTGGAGGCAGGAAGTCACCTGGTGGAGACGTCGGTACTGATTAAGCAGTCGATATGGAGACGTCAGGTAAAGAGCAATGCAGGTCCGGCGAAAGCGCGGGCCTCGCATATTTCGCTCTACAGGAGAAGATGTATTCGGTGTAGTATAACAATTGTTATTTCGACTCCTACATAGTGCATAAGGATAAAATACAGACATGATCATAAATCACACACTGCTGTTCTTTGTACACCGGCAAGGAAGTACGTAAGTCAAAAAAATTACACATTTGTCTTTTACCACATGGCTAGTAGCGTTCTTTAAAAATATAGGCTAGTGAATTCATTTGTGTCTGGTTGTTTCTGTGTTTTCAGGTCAGTTAGCATGACCACGGTCGGCTCCAGATGTCTTGAAGCACACTGAGCGGCAGAGGTGGAATCAAAAACAGAGAAGCTCAAGAGGACATGAGGTGGAATGGACAGCCATTTGAAGATAATTTCTCCCTCAGGCCTTCCACTGAACTACACAGAACTACAAGCTAAAGATTTAACAATAGCAACATTCTATTAATTTATTTTTAATGCAAAAGGTAATACAAATAATCAGAACAGATTGACTGCCTTTTTTCATATATACATTAACATGTGTAGAGTACAATAAAGTTTTCAGGGTGTAGAACCAGTCATTATACGACATTTCTGGAGCTAAGAGAGTTAAGAATGTTGCTCAAGTGTCCAACAGTGGCTGCATGGCAGAGCTGTGACTCTAGCTGTGTTCAATATCGATCAAAAGGTACCAAGGAAGGAACAGTGGTAAACCAATGGTTAAGGTACTGGACTAGTAATCAGAAGGTTGTCTGTTCAAACCTCCTCAACACCAGTTTGCCACTGTTGGGCCCTTGATCAAGACCCTTAACCATCACACTTTCACAGCTATAAATCGATCTGGATGTTAAAAAGAAATAAAAAGGAACAACAGCTGTAGAAATCCTTGAAGTGTCAAGGATGCCATGACATACATCTCTTGTACAGCTATCTGCCATATTTAACTGCTCTGAATGCCGTGATTGAACATCTACGACGTTCTTTCTTTATCCGTGCCGGGCAAGGGCATCCCTCTTTGTGCCTGATTCAGGTCAATGCATCTCTGTCACTAACGTCTTATTTTTATCTTTTGCAGGCTTCTTCCACCTCCAGCATCCCTCCTTCTCTTCCTCCCTGTTAATCGTTGTGATATTTTTCAGCTTGGACGTTTTCTTAAGCTTCCTCATTGTTAGCTGTCAAACTGCACGTTGAACCTGAAAGGTGACATTTACGATCGATACTAATTTTCCAATGGCTAACATTTTTCATGTCAGGACTGCTTGGAAAGTCATCTACAGCAATGCTAAAACTAGAACCATCAACAACTCCTCAAATTCATGCACTGATTTTTTATTAGTATAATGCCCCCAAATGTTTTTTATTTTATTTTTCCACACACCAATGGCTTCAGTCTATAACTGTGGGCACTTATAGACACAAACGTGCCTTTCCACTCTAAGCTATGTGGACTAAAGTATTGCGGCAGTCCTTCTAATTTTAACATTTTTGTGTTTAAGTTGCTAACAGTGTGATATATCAAATAAATAAAGATATTAATGTGACGTCCACTATGCAGCAACAGTTTATGGAGGCCCTTACCTGTTCTAGCATGACTTGGTTAAAAAAAACTTCAGTGTCCTTACCTCAGCCCCACTGCTGCATCAGCTGAGGTTTTCTTGACCCATATCAGAGCCGTACACATGCTTTTTTGACTGAATGGGTACAAATTCCGATTAATTGAGAAACTTTCTCAGAAGTGATCGCGTAGAGGTCACTCTGTTTTAATACCATTGCCTTTAATGGGTTTTTAAATAAGCTTATGATCAGGTGTCCAAGTTTTGTCTGTATCATGTGTCCAAACCATTTAGATTGCAACAGGTGGACGATAGTTGAGTTTTAGAAATATCTCAGGGTAAAAGAGCTTCAGTTTTAAAGCTCCTCTGTAAAGGGTCGGTATATATATTTTTATCAAATAATGATGTTTGATTGTAATCACTTGTGAGGACATTGTGCATTGATTGCTGATAAAAAAATACCACTTATTTTCCTTTAAACCTAAAGCTAAGCTAAATTATCCAGGCAGTGCAGTTTAATTAGCCCATAATTAAATGTGATCACTTTTTTTGCACTGTGCTCAGTGGAGTGTGAGAACACCGCAGCTTTTGGTGGATTGTATCATTCCCTCCAGCCTGGGCATGCTGCGAACGACATAATACTGCAGAGAGGATGAGCATGAGCGGGGCCATGAATCAATCTGTTTAATGGGGGGAAGGCCAAACGTAATAAATAATACAATAACAAGCTAAACTAATGAGCCATCGCCAAGGTGAATTTTACAGAATATTCCCCTCAAGTTCAACACCCCCCCATAATCCAGTGGAGCTGCTGGATGATAAAGCAGCGCCATAAGGCAGCACCTGCGCAATTAAATCGGCCGACTCTTCCTCACACGTTACATTAATTTTAGCCTCTCGCTAAGGCCCGATGAGCATACTAATAATATGCCTACTTGACTCTGCGTCTAGTAGAAAAAGTAAGACTAATTAGACAAAGGTAATTAATTAGAGATAAACGGAGCTAATGAAGAGCCTTTAGCGCTCTCCGTGTCGTCATTAGCGGTGTTCAGCGTTCTGATTGGCCCATCCGCCACCCGTCCAATGGACGCACTGACTTTTTTCTTTTTTTCTTTTGTGTTAAAACAAGTTTGTAACAAACTTACAACAAAAAGCCCCAATTAACACTTACGAGGTCAAGTACTACTCTAATGCTCAAGCTCAAAAACCATCTCACCGGTGTAACCTTCGCATAGTCGAATGTGTGTATTTATAAATCTGTCTCTGTTTTCTTCAGACTTTATTACTTAATGTGTTTATGTTTAGACCACAGCACAAGTCTCAGACAAGCTTGAGCCCCAAAAGGTAGCTTACTGCTAATTGGCTAATTAGCGAACTAGCCTGATTTATTGTGTACAATTTGCCATCTGCTAAAAATACTCACTGGAGCAAACAGTTCGGATTCCTGTATCTGAGATGTGATTTGGTTCTCTGTCTATTAGAGATATAAATCTGTCGTATGGTAGCGTATCACAAGCGTACATGATCAATTAGCCTAGCTTGTTTTGTTAGCAGCGTGTGAAAAGTTTGTGCAGCTTTTCCCTCTTGAATGACAGATTCGCTTAGAACTGAAATGCATGACAGTGAACTGATGTCATACTTAATCCAAAATCGATTTGGTTTTATATGAATAAATAAGTTACATTTCATAGCTTGAATGACATGTTGTGTTTTTCGTTATAGCGTCATGTTCAGCATTATATTTCTACTCTAAATGTGTTAAGGGAAAAGAAAAATACTGATCAATTCATCCGTCAATCATCTGCTGCAGGGATGATGGACGTCCCGGCCTTGGTCAGTAGCAAAATCAATGTCAGAAAAAGAGCGATCTGAAGATATTTCGGTCACTAGTAAAATATATTGATCATTTAATAAAGCATTGTTTGCCTTAAAAAGAAGAATTAATGATGTGTTCTTTTTTATGAGCTTTTAGTTTAGGGTCCACAGGCAGCAAACCCCCCCAAAAAAAACTGGGATTTACAGATGATACAAATTATTACGTTAATAAAAAAGTGAAATACTGTCAATAAATAATATAGCACACACATATATAAATGTATATAATATAAACAATAATATAATATAATAAATACAATAAAATATTTATATTTCAAGTAAATAAATATTAGAAATATATAAAAATAAATATGGGACAACACATATTATGGCCACTGTTTTTGAGTTGTCCCTATAGAGCCTGGATAAATGGGTGAATGTCTGGCTAAGCCTCCTGTGATATATCGGTGCTCTGTCCAGGTTGTGTTCATAGCATCTTACTACATATTGTTGGGTGGGCTCTGGACCCACAGTGACCCTGATAGCATTATGCAGATTTTGAAACTAGGACAAATACGCATGTAGAATTCCAAAATAATGTGAGGCAAATGAAATGAGCGCAGACACACCAAAATCCATCACATCAATGTATCAAGAAGCATCGAGTCGTTTAAATCACACTGTCTGGCCTTTCTTAATCATAATCCCACTAAATCATGAGGTGTGGGAAGATTCCCTAGCCGAGATTTAGCTAGTTTGGTAGATCGGTGATGAGTTTTGATGATAATATATTTTTCAATTAGCTACTTTGCTGCAGAAAGATGGCTTCTGCTCTCCGGTTCACATCAATAAAAAATGCATGTCAATATTAAAGCTAATCAGTTTCGACAATGGAAACAATAATGCAAGGAAAATAAAGACAAAGAAAAAGATAAATGATAAAACACAGGGACCGACAGGGCTTGTGATACAGCGCTGAACCTTTGTTATTTTGCTCTGGGAGCCTGTGGGCCCTTTGAGTAGAAGAATATTTTCAGAATTGTTATTATTTTTCCTCCCCCCGATCTGTCCTTGTACACAGGGGAGTCGTCTGCTACAAGGAGGCAGGCCGCTCCCTCGACACACATCATTAGAGGGTTTTTTACAAGCGACAAGCAGCCTATTTGGCTGTCATTGGGATTGTTTGAAGAGAATATGTTTATCTGGCGCTTGCTCTGGAGGGACCGGTATCAGCGAGAGAGAGAGAGAGAGAGAGAGAGAGAGAGAGAACATCGCCAATGAGTATTTGACACCGCGGTTATGCATTTGCCAATACGAAGGCTAATAGGCTGAGAGCGGCGCGGTCTAAATTGGCAGCTCATTGTCCTGCGTCGTCGCGAACGGGACCCGACCTTCGACCTTTGCTGTCACATACCAAATGACCTGCGTGTTCACCTCAGAGCCAGCTGTTAAGTGCTTAAACAAACGACTAAAAAATTAAAAGCTTCCCACTGTGCTTCCATGGAACGGAAGCTTGTTAGCGGAATACCCCGGAGTCTTAACTTAATCTCTGTCCACGACCACTGATAGTGTAGGACTCAGAACGCACTTACGATTCACTGTACTGAAAAATCAATCAATAAATAACAGAACATGTGTTGTTTTATGGCAGTTAATAATAGTAGCTTGTTGAATTCGGTCAAATGTTTGGGACAGATAGGGACCAGCACTGAGAGTGCACTGACAAGTGGCGCCACACACACACACACACACAATTTCCAATGCATTTATTTCAGCTGCTCTGTCAAACAATAAAAAAATAATTGAAAACATTTTTCATCACTAGTAATACTACACTTCTATTTATTCTTACTGTCTGCTTTATCAGCCATCTGAAAACATTACACACATTATTCAGGACTCAAACCAAGAGCAAGGGCGACATAATGGCTTGGTGGGTAGCACTGCCACCTCACAGCTAGAAGGCCCTGGGTTCTATCCCCAGGAGGGGAGGTCCGGGTGTTCCAGTTTCCTCACTCAGTCTAAAAGCATTCAGCCAGTTTGATTGGAGATGATAGGTGAGTGTATGTGTGTGCATGTGTGTCATCCTGTGATGGACTGGTGTCCCATTCAGGGTGTCACTGTGTGCCTTGCGCCCATTTGAACACTGGGATAGGCTCCAGAAAGACCCACCCCCTCCATCAAAGGCAATGGATTGAAGCCTGGATCCCCTGTTTCAATAATGGTGGGCGAGCTTACCTTTCCTACAGCACCATTGCATTGGTTCACATATTTAAGTTGGCACAGTGTTTATACCTAATACCTGACACGGCCCTAGCACAAATTCCTTCAGATATAGATCTTGCACAAAGCCATCTGTGCAAGAGTGGTGGTCTAAGATGGTCACTGTTTTAATACCAGCGTTTTCGACTGCAGAGAAACCCACAAAGGAAAAGCAAACATCATCTAAATCAGTTTATTTGTTTACTATCAACATGCCCTTTTAATGTCTTCTTTTAAAATGCAGGCACTCCCAATCCCGTTCTGTTAGATCAACAATCATGGCTTTGTCAAAAAGACACGTGCATATTCGGACATGATGAACTGTCAGATAAGAGACATGGACCGATTATCCCACCATCACCGACCCAAAGCGAGAGCTGCAGATGTGTGTGCCGCATTTCCAATTGAAATGAGACAGAACGGAGGCATACGGAACCTCATTATCCCGTTTCCCTCGGGGACACCACACCACGCCTTCGAAGAGAGGGTCGGAGAACGAATCATCTCCTTTCTATTTCTTTTTTCTCCACTCTTCTTTCCATTCTTTGTCAGAAGTGAGTAAGGAGGGCGCAGATGACAAACACTCTCTCAAATTAAGGAAAACAAACAAACACACGCTGGTGACTGGGCACTGAGGCATCGTTTGGATAATTGAGGTGACGTTTGCCCTTTCCGGAGCGATTAGAGTGGCGAGAAAATGAAAGATGCTCGGTATATTTTTAAAACAGTCCATATTCTAGTGGCCCATAATGATATACGAAGCAATTAAGTTCTGGCTACAGGTTGTAATGTGCTCTTGAGGAAGAATCACAGAGATATATTATAAATTTCAAAAAGTGATGGGGAATTATTCATATCTTTTAATCCTGGAAGGGCTAATGTATGTTTCTCAACTCAAACCAACCTCTGAATAGAAAATTCAAAAGTCACTCTGCCAACAGATAACTTACATATTAAATAGTGCAGTTACCACTATATAACCAAAAGTAAGTGGACACTACATTCCTACATTATATTATTACAAGTATGCTACGCTATTTAAGCACCAAGCAAATACAACTTAAATAGACTTATGTGCAGATCAGTGTACTGCCACCATACCAACAAAAGGACAATAATAATAAAATATAAATAATGATAACAAACACCAATCATTTATTTCCTCTCCATTTGTCCCGTTGAATGGCGGGTTCAGCTCTTATGTGTCTTTACAGCTCATTGATTTAACATGGTTTTTACGCCGGATGCCCTTCCTGTCAAATTGATCTGGGCTTGGGACTGGAACCACGATGTACTGGTCTGTGCACTCTAGTGACTAGATACATACAGTACAATTCAGTGTCTCAGATTAACCTGGTAGCATGTTTTTGGACTGTGGTAGAATGTGGTGGAAACCCACGTGGACACAGGGAGAACATGCAGACCTCATACAGGAAGGACCTATATCGCCTCATCTGGGGATCGAACCCAGGACCTTCTTTCTGTGAGGCGACAGTGCTAACTACTACCTACCTACTACCTACCTACTACCTACTAAGCCACCTCAACATAAACACCAATAATAATTACAATAATGATGACAACAATACTACTACTACTACTACTACTACTAATAATAATAATAATAATAATAATAATAATAACTGACTATTCAAAAATAACTATTTATTATTTTCAAAAAACATTTTTCTCTATGATCCATGTTGCTCTGAGGTGGTAGAATTACCAATATCGTTGGTAACTTAGTGGATATCAATTAAAAGGTAGGGCCCTTAACCTCTTGGAGTTACGAGAACCATACAGTGACTGTCCATGGCTTGGAATATGCATACATAAATGAAAGCAGAACTGAAAGTGATCCTGCTCCAGGAGATTTTGGTCGATGTCCGGGTCACTGTGAACCTGGCCAGAATAAAGCAGGTATTGAAAACATAAATGTGATTGGTCATTTTTAATCCAAAGTGTACAGCAGCGGCGTACTTCATCTTCACTTTATCTTCAGTTCTTGGCTAATGTGAAACTGTCCTTGAAGTATCACAGTTTGTGAGTAGTTTTAGCTCCTTAAAAAGACAAGAGTCATTTACATCGGCTGAACATGGCCTGGACGGCTGATAAATGAAGACTATTGGGGCGAGGCAGGGTGGCGTGGTGTAATTACGGTTAAGACAAATCAGCCTGTCGAGGTGTCCAGCTCTGCACGAACTTCACACCGTAAGTCATCTCATCAAGGGACGGAGGCACACATGTTCTCCAATTAGCCTGACAGAGTGTTTGTTAAGAAGTTTAATTAGTAATGGGTGGTCTTAAAGACCCGGGTCCTGCGCAGGGGTGCCAACAGAGACACTATTTTTTGCTCCTTTGCTTTTACTCCTCGGCGCTGTGAGGCGGCTTCTTTAACATGCCTGCAGACGTGTTAAAAGCTAGCGAGGGTGTGAGAGAGAAAGCAAGGAGCGAATGCGTGAGAAAGCACGGAAGGGAAAAGTTAGAGACACAAAAAAAACCTGTGAATGGACCCAAATTACAATGTAATGTTCCTGCCGTAACTCCAATAACAACTCATTAGCGAACTGTCAGAGACATTTATTTGTTAGACTCTGCCTCGAGCCAGAATTCACAGCATCGGTAAGAGAGAACACTATGTGCAATTAGGTTTAAAAAAAAAAGGAACTCATAAAGTATCTGTCAAGCGCAAATTTCAGGAGATAAAGACAAAAAACAAGCAGCATATTAGCGCCTCCGAACCTCATTTTCCTGCCTTGTCTTGGTCTTAATGTGTAATAATTGTGTCTGCTTCATCAGATTAGTTTCATTATGGTGCCAGTCCCGTGGGGAAAGCACTTACAGGTTTGAGGATTCTTGGTTAGGTCTAAATAATGGGTCTCAGGAAGCACTGTAAAACTGTGAGCGGTGTCAAATGTGTTACCTCTGTTATTGTTTTTATTATTTTGATGCATTTTGGGCTAGCTTTGATGTCTCATGCATTGGGGCTGACTCTAATTAGCATCTTACCTAAAGGCCGATTCTTTTATGGATTTATTAAGGATGTGTGAACTACCTGGGTACCAAACAAAGTCAGTACATGAAATCTTTGAAGCTCACTCATTTGTTCAACTCGAGGATGAAACATCAGTAGATATTTTATCAAAATCGTTGTTCACCGAGACCCTGTGATAGACTGGCACTCCAGGGTGTATCTGTGTGGCTTGCCTCCATTGAAAAGCTTAGCCTGATTGGATAAGCATTTACGAAAGTGAGTGACAGTGTTTAGAGAAAGAACAACTGATCTTTTCATCAGTTGGCACACCTGGAGTGGGCACCAAGGCAACAGTTGCTCAATAGTTAAGGAACTAGATTAACCCACTCAGAAAGACAAGAGTTACAGCTTAGAAACTGCAGAGTTCAATTACTATCAAATACACTTCCTTTGATACGTGGATAGGCTACCTACCTAGCTAAATACAGTTGCACAATAAAAGAAACACAATAAAAGAAACTTTCACACAATAAAAGAAACTTAACTAGTATATACCAGACTCACCTTGTTCCTTTGTGTACAATTTTATTTTATGCATTTACAAGCTTGTTGCTTCGGTAAGCTTCGGTAATGAAGCTGTTCTGTTAAAGATAAAACCGAGTCGTCTCTGAAATAACAGCACAAGACACATCTGTCTTATTTTCAGCTAAAACACTTTAGATGTGCATTTTAGTAGGGTACATTTAGCTGAATTTAGGTTCATATTTATGTTACAAAATGAATTAATTATATTGTTCTTAATAATTTAGCATTAAAAGGCATCGCGAGAATGTA
>JAYDZG010000043.1:2817694-2837513 GCA_034509265.1 Microcambeva bendego
ATAATAATAATAATAATAATAATAATAATAATAATAATAATTTTAAACGCGATCTGTCCGGATTTCTTGATAAATGCGATTCGTTTTCGTTTATTTAAGCTTTTCCGTAACTAGGAATATTTTTTTTTCTTTCTTTCTTTCTTTCTTTCTTTCTTTCTTTCTTTCTCCTTATTTCTCCTTCTTTCCCTTTTCACACATTTGACGTGTTTTCTAGTGAACAAAACCCTCAAATATAAAATGAAATTAAGTTTCTTTAATTACATTTTCTGCAAATGAGCATTCAAAACTGGAAATAAAACGAAATTGCGCATTACCACTTTGGAACATTTAGAGCTGCTTACATGTAGATAATTGATTATTCTTTTTCACGGTTTAATGTAGGGGTTTAGGCACCAGCAGACCTTCTCTTTAAAGCTGCAATGTACAATCATTCTGCCTCTTCTTGCTCATTTATTTCTAATTTCTGAAAATGAAGTCACTTCAGGTCCAGGTTGTGCAGGAATGAGGGAAGCAGCATCTTTCACCTGAGCTATCTGAAGTAAATATCTGCCCATGGGTCAGAAGGTTTCTTGTTTATATTAAATAAAGCTTATAATTAAAATGAATCGGTTCTAAATTTTGCCAAAATACAGCCTCGTTGTGTTTTGATTGGTAAGCAAAGTGGCTCCGAGCAGCTGTTCTTAAGTTCTTTTTTATGATCAGCAAAACAATATTCAGAGTGTACAGGCTTCTAACAGAGGTAATACATTATAAATAAATATTCTTTTCTAAAATGTATACATATTATAATATATTTACTATTATTATTATTATTTTTTTTATTATTATTATTACTATAAAAATGACTTAAAATAATGATTTTCTTAAATGAGGGACACTATATAATATAGACTATTTAGAATTTGAAATTCATGTGCTCCTCCTTACTAATTGCTAAAAATAGTAATAAAATCCCAGCACAGTTTAGGGAAGGCATTTTCCTCTTCCAGCGTTATTGTGTCCATGTATAAAACAAGATCTATAAAAATTCGGTTTAAAGAAAGTGACCTGTTACTATTGTTTTAATAATTAGTTAGTGAAAATATAATTACACCTTAAGGTCATGTCTTCAAACATCATTTTATATGTAAATATAGATAAGAATATTAAATCTGTCTTCGTTTATAATACAGGAGCTAAAATGGTCTAGAAACTTCAAACTAACAGCAGTTTATAATGTCATTATGAATCAGATATCTAATCTAGGCTCTAATCAAAACTTAAATAGATAAAACCATGCTAATCTCTTGGTTTACTTTTTTTTTTTTACATTGTATTTAGATTAGTTTGCCTGGGCAGCCGGCCCGAGCCTGGATAAATAGGAGGGTTGTGTCAGGAAGGGCATCAGGCATAAAAACCTCGTTAAGTCGATAATGTGAGAGCAGTCGGAAGAAGGAGAGAGTCATAGTGTGCGTAGCTTCAGAACAAATGTTTACTTCATCCCACTATTTGACTTAATATGTTCATTCATTCTTGGCTTTGTGTCTCAATTTAATTATCTGGTCATTGTTTCAATTACACTGTAATTGTGTGAGTGGGAGCTGCTAATAATATTATGAATTGTGATTGACAGGCTAAAAAACAGCCCTAACAGCCCAACAGGAGCTAATGCTTTAACAAAATCCAACATTCAGGCCCTAAAAACAAAATTAGAACTACATAGTGGTTAGACTTTCCACAGGAAGCCCATCGATTCATTTACTGAAGTACAGGGTAAAATGACTATAAAACAGCAGCTGAATGTCTGATCTGAAAACAACCAGAAGTATCATGTGTGTGTGAGTGTGAGTGTGTGTGTGTGTGTGTGTGTGTGTGTGTGTGTGTGTTGTTTTGTAAAACGGGGTCTCCACCAGCAGACTTCCCCAGCTCTAATTATAACCTAGATCTATAATGTAGGCTAAAACTCCCTCGGGCGGAAGCTGCTGAATCTATTTGCACCATTACTGATGGCAGATATGTGACTATTGGGACTGAGCCTGTAACCAAAGCAAGCAGTTTGGACCAGCGTCTAAATTAATATCATTAATACTTCACCTGCATTAGAACTTCCACTTTAGTTTTTTTCCTGTTTAAATGTCAGACATCTTTTTAGCTTTATAGGCTGTAAGTGGCCTTTTGTAGAAGTGCCCAGCAATATGACGAATGACAAAAGTTGGACAAAATAATTAAAAAAAAAACTTATTTTGAGTATTAATTACATTTTCCTAAATACCCAAAGGTATTTGGACGCGTGAGCTTGTTGCTCACTGTTTTGCAGCTGTGTGAAGATGCAGATGTTGAAGTGTGTTTAAAGGAAGAAGGCCTGGCTCACAATCAGAATTCCAATTCAGCCCAACGTGTTTAATAGGAATAAAATAATCACTATGTTGTCACAAAGCTAGATGTACGGAGGTTTAGAACAGGAGTCCATGATCATATAGTAAATTTAAACAGCACGTATTATTTAAGAGAAGTTCTGTAGCCAGGTCAAAAAAAGTTATGATCGTGTGATGCACCTGCTAATGCGGGTCCAGGGGTCCTGGGTTTTATTTTACCTTTCATCCTCTGTCTGCAAGGATGTTAATATATATATTTTGGATATCTTTATTTCACCAAGCAGTGGTGGATTGGCTAGCCTAAATCCCTACTAGCAGTCTCTGTAATGGGTTTATTTCTGCAATCTGTCTGTAGGTGGCATTGGACCGACCCTGAAAGTGACCAGCATAAAGAAGTTGGTAAAATTAGTGAATAAATATTTTATGAATAAACAGACAGTTTATAAGTAGCCACGTTACGAGGTCTGGAGCACTGAATGGAAATGGTCTGCTTTATTCACATCAAAATCCATCATGCAGATAGTAACGAACAAGCTCAAACATGGAACAGGAGAAAAGCGTCTTGAAAGTTAAAGGGAAAAAAGATTTCACTTTTAGTTTGTTAGTTTAACGTCATGTGTTACACCAGTTACGTTCATTACAGGAAACTTATCACACAGGTTTAATTATACTCAAGTTTATATTGAATCATGGACAATTTGTGTCTCCAGTTTATCTCACCTGCATGTTTTAGGGAGGAAAACCGGACCATTTGGAGTAAACCCACACAGACACGGGGAGAACATGCAAACTCCACACAGAAAAATCCTAAGGATCTTCTTGCTGTGAGGCGACAGTGGCACTCACTTATCCACTGTGCCACCCTGTTGGGTAGTAAAATGCTATTGAACTAATGTAAAATAAATAGAATAATTTTGCAAAATGACGTGTTAAATATGGCATTTTAAATAAATGACAGAATCCCATTCAGCTTCTCGATCATGCTATTATCAGCTAAGATTTTACTGAAGCTATGGGTCGTATCTTAATGAGAAAAATTATGCATTCTAAGACTATAACACATCTAATTAAATATAAAAGCAGAAACACATAAAGTGAGGGTCATTTACTGAGATTAAAAACCCCTTTTGTTAGATAATTGCCTACAGAATCCATCCAACTCCAGTTGGACACAGAAAATAATCCAAGTGTTAATTTAGCAGGTATGGCATCTTATTTCTGCGGGTTTCTTTTCTAAAGCTGTGACAAGATGCTACTCACACTTCCTCCTCGAATGAGAATGGCTGCATCTGGGTGCCTCTTAATTTTGCCTGCACGGCTCCTTAATCCTGCCCTGTGGTGATGGCGAGGTGTCAGAGCAGTGAATTTTAAGATGGTAACTTGTCAAAGGAGCGTTTTTCAAAGCCGGCAAAATTGGGAGAAACGGTTACATCAAGGTTAGATTAGTGTAAAGTGTGAATTGGGATTTTATTGCACCAGGCATTGCCTCCACTTGCATAAATTATGAGCACACAATTATTGCTAAAGTGTAAAACTGCCTAATATGTCGGGCACAATTATCAGAAAACGCCTTCAGTAAGTCTCAGTAATGACCATCTGCTAATTCTCAGAGAATTTGGATTTTTAATGTATTTAAATCCAATTTCATCTGTTACCGTTGTACATTGAAATCTTAACAAAGAACTGATAAAGAAACAAGTATTATCAATATATTAATGTGCAGTATATACAGCATTTACGATATTTACATGTTGTATTTAAATATCCAGAATCAGGATCCACTGTAGCGACCCCTAACGGGTGCAGCTGAAAGGATTTACATTTTACATAAGCATAATCTCACATGTGCATTATTTTGATTAAAAGTATGTGGACAGCCTCTAATAATTACGTTCGAGTTATAATTAAGTTCTATGCCCATTGTGAACAGATATAGAAAAGGTGGCACCAGCTTAAAAAAGTTTGAGTAATGAATTAATTGGAGTATAGATTGTGAACCAGGCCTTCTCAACTAACATCAGTTTTGACTTATTTTGAATACAGAGGAACGCCTTGCAAGAACAGCTTTAGCCATAAAGATTTGGTCTCAATAATAATTGTGGTTATGCAATGGAAAACCTGATCCATTAGTCGGCCATGGTGTCTAATAATTCAGAAATACTACCAGTATAAAGCAGAAGCGATAAAAGAGTTGCTAAAAACGAGTCCTTGGAAGTTGGGTTCTGTCCTTGTTTTGAATGTTCTTCTCGTGTCTAGATGGATTTCAACCAGGCTTGGTTTCCTTCTACTGGTTCCTCTAAACTAACCCTAGGTATGATTAAGTAAGTCTCACATCTGTGTACAGCAACATGAGTCCTCATAACCTGGGTTCTGTCCTTGTTTTGAATGTACTACTCGTGTCTAGGTTAATGTCAACCAGGGAGTATTTCTTCTGCCTTCTACTGGGCTCCTCTAAATGAACCCTGTGTGTGACCGAGTAGTCTCGCATATGTATATAAATCATTAACCTCAGTGATAAAGTGGGTAATGAACAGCAGCATTTTTCTATCCTCGCCTCCAGTCACTGTCTGTGAGGCATTTTGAATGTTCCGCTCGTCTCTAGGTGGATGTCCTTTGGGTTGTTTGTTTTCCTTTTACCGGGTACTTTAAATGAACCCTAGCTGTGATTGACCCTGTGAATGTGTGAGCGGTAAATGTGCCCGATGTTTCCGAGACCCTGACCAGAACAAAGAGCTTAGTACAAATGAAAGAGTGAGTTATCACTAAAAACTGGCATTTATAAACTACAATAACTGGCAGACTGTTCTTCAGAATCCCCTTGTTCCCTGTGCCACTCAGTCAAGCCAGGTATGTGGAAGAGAAACTGTCATCGTGTCCTGAGCCATCACTTCATCATCTTTTCCTTGTCAGTTTGGCTGCCGTCATCTTCCTGCTCCCATCCTGACACCCCAGCTTGTCCATGACATCCAAGCTGAATGATGCATTAGCCGGGCGCTATCGTGGTTTAAATGCTCTCATCAGCTCAGCAATACTGACCTTTTCTCTTTCTGATGGGACAGCCGATGGCAGAGAAGTTCTGCCAGCTTTCAAGTTTTAAAGCGGGCACCCCGGTAGCACATAAGTCCACAGCCATATAGAAAAAGAAATAAAAAAAAGAAAAGATAAAGAAAAGGAAGAAAGACAGAGTGAGCTAGGGGGGACCAAATACAGTTGACTGAGTCATACGTTTCAATTTTCCGCAGCCGAGCAATTAGAAGTGCCTTCATCGCTGAAAGGTGTCAGCATTCATTACGACTCAACAACAGCTAATTGCTCTGAGGTTAAAATTACAGATCTGACAGCATTATATTTTAGGTGACAGACTCGGGTTGTGTGCTGCTGCTGCGAGAGTGAGAGAGAGTGGGAGAGAGAGTGAGAGAGAGTGAGAGAGAGAGTGAGAGGGAGAGAGAGAGAGAGATGATTTAATTTAATTCATGCTCTACTGAAAATGCTGTTTTTATTTTTAAACATTATGTCTTTGTGATACCGCTGGTATTGTGGCTGCCACACGGTCTTCCGTCCTCAGCTCCAGTCTCTGTGAGGTGCACATTTTCCAGCCCTTTTATTACTTAATTCCAATGTTTCAGCCACAACAATTACTAACAAGTGTGAAAACATCAATTCTTTTAATTAAGGAAATTACATGCTTTAAAGTTTGCAGCGGAAGTTTAAAGAAGGCCCTTTCCTGTTCCAACATGACTGTGTCCCTGTGCACAAAGAAAGCTCAAGACACAAAGAAAAGCTTGGTTTAAAGAAACTCCAGTGTGCTGCACGGAGCCCTGACCTCAGCCCAACTCAACAGCTTTGAAATGAACTGGAGCATCATCTAACACTTTATGGACCAACATGACTGCCCAGCCATTCTTTTGACTGAATGGACTCAAACTTCTGTGTTCTGTGAGAAGTTTTCTCAGAGAAGCAGTAGTTACAGCTAAAAAAAAATCACACAACGTTAACTCTGTGTCTGTCTGTCTGTCAGTCTGCCTATCTATATATTTACACCAGGCATAACATTAAGATCACTGACAGGTAAAGTGATAACAATGATTATCTCATCACGGCACCTGGGATATATCAGATGAACATTTAATCCATTAAGTTGATGTTAAAGACATAAAAACTTGAAATGAGTTCATATGTGTGGTCTGATAAGTACAATTAAATATGTAATAAATAAAATGAAAATTCAACAACACTAATCACTAACTAATCAGAACTGCTTATTATAACATGTCAGTTCCTCTTTCTGAGGAGATCATGAAGAGTTCTGTCATGCAAGTCTATTGCATAGTAAAAAATGACAGGAAATCTGACCAATTAGATGTAAGATTTTCACTAAGGGAGGCGGGCTTATCACAGCCTTCTCACAGGTGTTACGCAATACTCACATATTATTGATTAAATCAAAATAATGGTGCTATATGTGTGCATGCTGGGCTAATTAACTAACCTCGAATGGCAGCGACAAAGTAGACAGATGTGGCAAATCTAATTAAACGCATTTTCAAACCTACCATTCAATGAGAAAATCGCACTAAGTTTGGAAAGTCAAATGAATGTTGAACATGAAACTAACTTTACCATGGTGAAGGGGAAGCGCTGTGCTCTTCATTGTAGTTTGACCAGCATACATGCTGCTTTCATATTAGTTTATGTGTTCTTTTTTAAGCAATTAAGCACTCGAGGTGTCATCATGAATAACATCACGGCTCGGATTTGGTTCGGCTCGATCCATTCGCGACTGCAGCTGACCACACAGTGTTTAGCAGTCACAGAGTCGGACCAAGTAGGCTGCAGGTGAAATGGTATGTGAAAGTCATCTGTTTTATTAATTTCTTGTATAAGCATAAACAAAACAAGATAATCTTTACTGGCAATGCGTCACTCGTTACTTGGCAACACGTGGGTTGGGGGGTGCTTTATTGGGGCTTGCAGAAGGGGTGCCGACCATAGGCACTGCATGCCACTGAATAATAGACAGCTGACACAGAATGACCTTCATATAATATATTTACATTATAGATCCAGTTCTTTACACAGGATTTTTAGGTGACAATTTAACCTATATCACCTGAAACCAATTTCAGCCAACCCTGTTTCTGAACTCTTACGTTCACATCTTACCAAACTTATAATCAGATCAAGTTCAGTTTAAATAGTTATGTGGTATTTGTGTGCAAGCTAAATTAGAAAGCATTGTTCTGCAAACAGACATGGATATTTTCAATGAGAAAAGACCTGCCTGCTCATAGTTTGGAGCGGCTGGAGTCTTTCCTTTCGAGTGAGCAGTTGTTTACCCTGCGCTTCTTTCCCCTCTCGTCTTAAAGTGGAATATCTGATCCTTTGAACCGATTGTTTGTTTAAGCGCTGTTGGGAACGGCGAATCCCCGAGGTCTGAGAAAGTGTTGATCTAAGTTAGGATTTAAAATCGGCTAATGAGGAACTCTTCGGATAATTAG
This sequence comes from Microcambeva bendego, assembly GCA_034509265.1. Classification (NCBI taxonomy): domain Eukaryota; kingdom Metazoa; phylum Chordata; class Actinopteri; order Siluriformes; family Trichomycteridae; genus Microcambeva; species Microcambeva bendego. Next base: position 2,825,547 of record JAYDZG010000043.1, read on the forward strand.
CGCGGGCAGAGGCGCTCGTGGATAATTCGAGCACTTCACCACACATCAGGCAAAGAAGGAGGAGGAACAGCGAAAACGGAGGAATAAAGAACAATAAGAGAGTGAGAGGGAGCGAGGTTAATGAAAACGATCACGTCGGCCTCTACCTTTCGTTCTGCTTTGTTCCGTTCTGACGGCGTCAGTACGAGACCGATGGAACAATTAGCTGTGCGCTCGGTGGAGGGCTCGGGGCTCAGTGGTGGATGGAGAGAGCTGGATGGGATGGGTTCAGCTCTGTGGTGGTAATTAGATACTTGGAAGTGTTGGGCTGTAAGGTCCATCAGGAAATAATGCAGTGGCAGTGGGAGCCGGGGGAAATGACAGGCTGTCCTCTGCTGTTCCCAAACCGTGAACCACAAGAGACCCAAACAAGAGGCGACATGGTTTCGACAAGCGTACAAGCAGGTTCTGACTGGTTTGGTGTGCCGCAGAAACAGTTTTAGCTTAGTTTTCTCGAACCTCTACAACAGACACCAAAGAGTTCAGGAAACCCAGATTGGCCATCGATGCAGAGGTGTTAGACGCAAGTTGACACCAAACTTAATTTGCAGGGGTGCTTCTCGAGAACTAGCGTAACGGATTGTACAGCGATGATTTGCAAAGCATGCATTGCATGGCTTATCTCCAGGACCTTGTTTGTTGTGTTTCCTCAATTCACCCCCCTTTAAGGCTGACAGACTGGAGCAGGGAACGAGTAAGCAGTGCTCGATGCCATGTCAGAGTTAATTACATTTTAAATTGAGGTTGTCTTTGGGCCAGCTGCCGAGGAAGAGTGACAAAGCTAGGCTGTTAAGTGCATGCAGGGTGTGAAGAAACGGGCCTGAGACGAGTTAGCGGATACCTGTGAGCTACATGCTCAGACTTGCCGCGTGGCAGGAATGTGATTAGGAACCAGAGTTAGGCATCAGCACCAGAATGTCCTTCTCCTCCAGGCCTCTTCTCCGTGCCGGTGGAGATGCGGCTTGGAAAACAAGTTGTTGATTGGTGCTGAATTGTCAGCTGCTTTCCCTAACATGCAGCTTCCTTGGCCTGTGAGTATTGGCAACCACACTCGGTCCTATTTATACCAGCTCTTCACACCTGCTCTACAGGAACGGACAACTGAGCAGGTAGGCAAAATAATGCAAGAAACCACCACGACTAGTTTTGTCACTGACAGCAGATCTCGTTTTTTGCAGTCCCAGGTTTATCTGGCGCTCAGTGTTTTACTGAATGTGGCAATTCAATGCGCCTCTCACCATTGGTGGAGGACAGATTTCTTTTCCTCAATACCCGTAACTTGCGGTGGCCGTCTGAGTTCCCTGCTTAAACAAAACAGATGAAGCTTCTCACAGGACTACAGGGATGCTCTTTTTTTAAAGCAAGCTCTTTCTCTTCGAGGCTCAACAATGGAAGCGGCCCCCTCCGTCGAGGCGATTTGCAGTTCTCAATGCGTCAGCTTAACCAGTCAGGTCAGGTCAAGTTGAGCCTCACAATGGATTTAAGTCTCTTGGCGAGACGGATCTGAACCAGCTCCCCCTCAGCACCACACCAAACAAAGTGTTACACAAACAAAGAGCAACACTCAGCCACCATCATAGCACTGTGCACTTTCAGTTACAGATGGGAAAAAATCGTTCATTTCTTATGATTAAGATCTTTATAATTCTTTATTAATTTATTCACATCTATATGGTTTTTAAGACATGGCAAGAAATGAATCTTGACCTATCTTTACTTTTTCGGCTGCTCTAATAGGTGTCGCCACAGCAGATTGTGATACGCCTCATTGATTTGGCTTAGTTTTTACTCCAGATGCTCTTCCTGACACAACCCTTCCTATTTATCTAGGCTTGAGACCGGCACTACAATGCACTGTTTTTTGTATTCTATTGGCCAGTCAAGTGTCTCCAATACACCTGGCTGCATGTTTTTGAACTGTGGGAGGAAACTGGAGTTCCCGGAGGAAACCAGCATAGACACGGAAAGAACATGCAACCGAAAGGACCTTGACTGCCCCGCCCCATCTGGGGAAAAATCTCAAGACCTTCTTGCTGCGAGGTGACAGTGCTACCCACTCAGCCACTGTGCCAGCCTTACCTATCGTTATGTTTACTATTGTTACAAAAGTTTCACTGATATTTATTTTGGTACATGTTGTGATGGCAGGTATAGATTCTTCATCTTGGAGGAGCTGAATGACCTGCAGGTTTGCCTCATGCCACCAGTAGTGACAAAAAAAATGAGATGTGTTGGATTTGCACCAGACATAGCGTTTTCCTTGGTAAAAAAAAAAATCAATTTCGGTCTCGTCTGACCAGAGCACCTTACTCCAAACTTTTGAGGAGTCTCCCAAATGCCTTTTGGCAAACTCAAAATGAGCCGATCAGAACTTTTTAGCAAAGGAGTTGAATATATATATACAGCCAAGGGAGTGAATACTTTTGCATGGCACTGTATGAAACTCATTCATGATCGCTTAAGCTTCCTAGTTTGACACACTGAATACCTGAAGATTAACAGACTTGTTGTTATACTGTGATCCAGTAGTTGTTCATCAACCTGGACAGGTCATCAGTCTGACACACACACACACACACACACACACATTCACACCAATACCTACAATTATTTTAGTAGCACCAATTAAACCGATGTATGTGTCCGAAAGGAAACCCACAAACACAGGGAGAACATGCAAAGTCCACACAGAAATTATGTTGGAATTAAACCCTGGATCTTCTTGCTGTGACATGAGAGTGTAACCAGATGAGCCATCATGCTACCCACATTTATAACTAATTAATGGAAATTGTTTTAATGAGAATTTTTTCAAACCAGGTTCTTCTTCGTGTTTTTATAGACCTCGCTTTCTGCACAGCAACACACACACACACAAACACACACACACATACACACACACACACACACACACACACCCGTGGGCAGCTGTTGTGGCTGATACATATATATTTAGTAACTGTAAAGGGTGTCCAAATACTTTTGACCATAAAGTGTATCTGTAGGGAGAAAGGAGGGCCAATTACAACCCCAGCGCTGTGATAATAAGGGGGTAATTGCTTGTTGTCAGCAATATCCACTTAAGGCTCTGTGGCCTGGGGTAGCACACAACATCCCTGTCTCTCTCACTCAGAGAACAAAGCTACAGCTGGGCTCGGCCTCATTTGGGCAAACTCACACTGATCTCAACTGAACAGGCCTAGCCTGTAGGCTCTCTCTCTCTCTCTCTCTCTCTCTCTCTCTCTCTCTGTGTGTTTAAAAGAGATGCTATAATAATTTAATGCAAAACTCATTAAATCACGTACATTTAATTTAAATGCGTTTGTCGACTACGATCCAGAAAAATAACAGCAGGGTTCACAGTGTCCAACACAAGTGTGTTTAATCAGACGTTAACAAGCAGACCAGCTACACACACACACACACACACACACACACACAAACACAAGTGCGTACAAGAGCAATTCTCTCTGCCTGCATCCTCCCCGAAGCAGCAACAGCGGCAGGATGTGGGTGATGAACATCTGATTTGTCACATTTGAAACGCTAATGTTTAAACCAAAAGGAAGAGCGCAGAGTAATGTGTTCATTCATCTGCATAAATACCACCTGTCTCGGGCGCACGCAGCTACTCCAGCCCAGAAAAGTTTAGCGGCGGCCCAGACACACCAGCCAATCAGCGGCGGCCCAGCTGTGGCTCCGTCGTCTTAATCGTCTTCAAGTGTCAGAAAGCGCTCGGAGTGTCGCTGCTGGTGCTGCAGGATGAAGAGAGACGACTTTCAGCTCGTGTCGACTTCCCGCGAGATGGAGAGGAGACATGCTAACACAAAGGAAAACCGGGACTAACCATCACCTCTGCCATCCAGCTGTAATTTAAAGAGCAGCTCCATTTACCTTCATGCTGGTTCTTTAGATTATTTCAGGGTCATTCGGTGAATGTTCAGGCATACTTTTGTCATAATTTATTAAAGTGACAGCTTTGACTTATTTGTTTGTTCCACATGAATAAAAAATGTTGATCGTTTCATAGCTTAAAAAGCAGAATTATCATCGTATCTTAGATGATATGACCAAAAATATGTGGACAGACACTTTAATGAATCAGCAGTGAAATCTGCCTTTCTTGAGTCAGGGTCGTGGAAAGGGAGGTGGGTGCTGGAGCATATCTCAGCTTTTCTAAAGTCACACAGAAACAGCCTTGACACACACACACACATACACAAATCAGATATTTTAGTTTTTCTAAACTATATTTAGAATAAAATAAAGCAATGCTCAAACTAACTTAATCCTGTTTATTTAAAATATTCTTCAGTCCACCTGAGAAGGACGGGTCCCTGCTGAGTCTGGTTCCTCTTAAGGTTTCTTCCTGCATTTTTAGGGAGTTATTCCTTTCCTCAGTCGCCCTCGGCTTGCTCGACAGGGGTTTTTGGTCTGGTGGTTAAAAGCTCTGTATAGCTGCTTTGTGACAATGTCTGTTATTAGGAGTGCAACAAATAATATTGACTTGATCAGTGAAGAGATTTCAATGACTTAATGTGGGACATAAATATTTTTTTGTATTATAAAATTAATTTAAATAGACAATATGATTTCTTCAATCACGATTAGAGTTAGTTTCAGTCTACTAAGATTCATTCATTTCAAAATGTATTATTTCCACTGAATAAACAAGATTTTTTCTCTGTGCATTAAGAGCTACAAAAGAGAAAAAACATATAGTTCTATAAAACATATAGAAGACTGCATTTGGATGATATATTTTCAACTGTTATTGCATATATCAATTGCACACTGGCTTTAATAGAATTAATAACAGAAAATTGTCAGCTGTATGTTGTTGCACGACTATAATAAATAATAGCAGTCCGCTATCTGCCCTAATTCTCTTTCAAGAGAAGCTTTTAGAGGCCAAATTGCAGCAAAGTCATCCAGCCACAGTAAAAAATCATAGGGGAGCTGTACGAGGAAGAAAGGAACAATTAGAGATCATTTGAGAGAAGAAGCATTCTATTGCTTTCAATCCAAGGGCTTTTGTCTTTTGTTGACCCCTCTAAGAGCTGAGGGAACAAGCTGGAGGGCATCTTCCGACCCTCCTAAAGTGGAGACTTGCATATCTGGGTCTTTCATCTAGCACAGAGGGAAAAAAGGCCGTGCCAGCGCCAGTGTCTGCCGACCACTTTAATCAACTTAATGCAGTCGGCGGGCATCGCAGGCCCGGACTCACCTACAAAGAGCAGCGATCGCAGATGGACGACTGGGATGGAGCTTTCAGCTGGCCTTTAGGTTTCAGCTTTGGGAAAAGACAAGAGCTGCAGGGCATAGGGGCAACACTCAGAGACATGCTGGTCCTCATCGTGTTCCTTCTTTCTTCTGCCCATCTCGCTCTGTCTGCACCAGTCTTGACTATACGTGACATCCGAGGCTTTTCTGATATGAAGTGTGGGTGATGGACCTTTGTTTAGTTCAAAGGTTTATACCTCTTTATTTCAGTCTCTTTGTGGATCCTCAGCCTTGAAATATGCATCACTGTCCCCTTTCATTCTCGGCCATCGAAACGGAGACGGAAATCAAAGCTTCAAGTTTCACCAAAAGTCCGCTGGAAACTCAGAGTCCACTTTCTGTCTGTGTCCGCTAACCTGCCGCTTGGAATATGAGGATCCAGCTGGCACCCCCAAGGATTTAACATTTTTTACATCTAAGGGAACACAACAACCTTCTATGTAGAGACTTCAAAATATTGTCTTAATTTTGTAGGCACAAATGTTTGTGTAGAGATGTGGAGATGTACGGAGATGATGAGACAAAAGTGACACTTTATTTGTAAAAAAAAAATGGATGCCGTGTGTTCCATCATGTTATCAAAGCCAGGGTGTGTCATGGTATGAGGATGTGCCAGTGCCCCTCTGTGATGGCAGCTTTAATGCAGAAAAGTACATTGAGAAAATCAGCTAATCTCATGTACACACTGTGCTACTATGCTAAGTTCAATCAGAAAGACCTGTGTGTAACATCTTTTCCATATCCACAACGACTGTTTGATGAAAATCAAGGTCCTGTTGGGGGGTTTCTCCCAGGGGTTCGTAGTATCCTCTACATATGTGTGATCTGAAAAACTCAGGGGAGGAGTAGATGAGATTTGGGGACTGAAATTTCCTCGCCTCCCCAGTGAGACAGCTAATGAGGTCCCACCGTCCCCACACCTCCGGCGGACCGTACGAGCTGCGTCTCCGCCTGGTGTTCATACAACGCCAGATCTTACAGTAAGCTTGCTAAAGCTGTACTTGGAGATGAAAAGCGTTTTTGGAGTAAACACCAACAGCAGCTCCTGATTATCTGAAAGGCTGATAATGCTGATTAGCTCAGCAATGGATCCCTGCAAAAGGGTTCCGCTCTTCAGGCCGCCTTCTCAGCAGGTCTCCCGCACCGGTGTATGGCATTAGAACTGTAGGACTCCTACTGTTAGTCAATTAATTCGATGCCTGACACCAGGACAGCTCTTACGCTGCATTGTACTGGCGGGAGCGCAGTGTAAGCAAAGATTACAACTCGGCTTAGTGCCAGGGCCTTCAGATGATGAGCTTTAGCCATCAAAGAAAAAGTGACGCAACATGTAATTACTTTTATTCACTTTTAAATGTCTTACAGATTAGTGATTTACAGTTGATTTTGAGGATACAGATCTAGCAATTAGTTCCAGCATGGAAAACAAACATTAGTTTACTTTCAAACCCCATTTCCAAAAAAACTGGAACATTTGGTACAATTAATTAATTCGAAAAATCTGTGATTATTTTTTTTAGGTTTAATTAATTTGATTTTTATTTCTTCATCTTCTTCCAGTTTTCCTATTAAGGGGTCGCCACAGCAGACCGTGATCCGCATTACTGATCCTGCATTGTTTTCACACCGGATGCCCTTTCTGACACAACCCCCCTATTTATCCGGGCTTGGGACCAGCTGGTTTATGCATCCTGATGGCTAGATGCCTACAGGACAATTCAGTTTTTTCAGTAAACATGGCTGCATGTTTTTGGACTGTGGGAGGGAACCAGAGCACCCATGCAAAACCCACACAGACACCAGGAGCGCATGTAAACTCCACACAGACAGGACCTGGACCGCCCCCACCTGGAGATCGTACCCTAGCTGTGAGCCGATCTGATAATCTGATTAAAAATACAAATAAACATTTTGAATTTGGAACGCAGAGCTCGCTGAGTGACTCTCCATGTGCCTCACACACAAATCCACCAAAATATGAGGGAATTAGAGGCAGTCAGTAGTCTGTGCCAGTGTCACAAAACAGACACGGCTTCCTCATGTACTGCTACTTTATTATAGATAAACAGATGTTGGAAGGATGTGTGAGTACTTGCAATAAAATGATTAATTATTCTGAAGCACAGAACTAATCTTTCACCCCCTGGCCCCCATTAGATCTAAAAGTGTCTTCATTTACATCAGTAGTGCAGGCTAAACAGTTTCAGATGAGATTATAGTCACTGTGCCTATTCACTGGTATTGAGTATTTAAAGCAGCATCCTTTCTGACACCTGATGCGTCGTCCGTGCACTTCAGCTCCCATCTCCACATCTGCTGGTAATCATGCGTGGCATGGAGGGGAAAATGTAGGCGTTATGGAACTACTTAGTCGGAAATGAACAAACAACACATTCGTTAATGATGTGTTTAATTGGTAACGCCAATTAAACACATCATTAAAGCAAGGAACAGAGTGGGAACTGTACATTTTACAGACCACACGTGGTATTTCATTAATTCATGCTTTGGACGCAAAGTGGGAACGAAAAAAAAGTAGCAAACTTTGTTTTAAAAAACTGCACAGCTAATATGGTTTAAACTGAATAGTTGACACATGGCTGATACAAGATGAGCAGAGTGAGATGTAACTTAATGCAAATTAGAAGCAAAAAACGTTGAAATCTTTTTTCTTTCCTGTCTTCCGTCTATTTTTTTTAAAAAGCTGAGGAATGTTAGTTGGCCTCAAATGTGGATAAAAGTCTATTTTTTAATATTAACTAGTTTTAAGCTACTAGTTTTAAGCTACAACTCCTCAACTGAATTATTAGGATAGATCAACAATTATATTTAGCCATTTAGTGTACAATTTATGTTCAAAAGTATTTGTATATTTTACCATGATCCTGGTGGAAATCCATGTTTTAAATGCCGTTAAAGCCGGGTGACCTCTATGTGATCTTTACAGCTACAACAGCAGCATTCTTCTGAGGAGGCTTTGTAGTACATTTGTGAAATGATGCTCATTTAATCAAAACAGCAATTATATGGTAGGAAAAACATGCTTCCCTAAACTATTTAATTTACCTTATTACTATTGATTACAACTTGGGCACCCAGGTGGAGCAGTGGGCTTTTTCACTGCACATCAGTACAGAGAGTTTGAACTCCCAGGTTCGAAACTCGGCCTTGCCACTGGTTGGCTGGGCGCCACCCTAGCCAGGCAGCCAGCGTAAAAACTGTGCCAAATCAATGAGGTGTGGTGACACCTAAGAGCTGACCTCCAATTGAACTGGACTAAGACTGAGGGGAAAAACATTATTATTATATACTCTTGTAAGCAATAGTTAGTAGAGAGTTTCTTAACCGGTGCTGGAGCCTATCCTTGGCACACAGAAACACAAATAGACGTTTTTACTAAAAACGGCCAAATGTATCAATATTAAAATCAAAATGAATATTAAGAAGTCATTTTTATGTTATAAAGGCGCTCCAGTAAAATGCTCTAGTCCAGTAAGGCCAAGATCACTGCCGATGCTGTTTAACAAATTTACCACCATGACTTGAATTCAGCTCCCTTATTTGGCCTCTTCTTCCACTTGCAACGGTACCGTTGTTGGTGAAGAAGGGCCAAGGCTTACACGCACCTCCTCTATCTGGTGTGAAGCGTCAGAATGCGCTGGGGCAGTGCTGTGGTTTAATACCACATATTACAGTTCCACACAGTACAGAGCAGCACCTGTCGTATTCATTTTCATCTCCGTGCAGTGAGCATTAAACTATAATAAGGATTCTGATGTAAGTGTTGTATCAGAACACGAAATGCACCCACTAACTAGGAATGAAAAATCACGCCGCCATCAGAAGTGAAAATACACACAGCATCAAATATCCGAGCATGTGCCATGTGCTTTACAGGATCTACCGTGGCCGCGAATAGGACTCGGTCTTTCTCGGACTCAAGAAGAGAGTGCTTTTTTGTTCTCGAGGCGAAATCAACCTTAGGTACCCTTTAAATTGGCCAGGACTCTCACCAGGGTCAAATAAGAGATTAATAATGAGGTTGGGTAATGAGCTCCCCGGAGCGTCCACCCACACCTCCCTCCGTCCCTGCCTTCTTCATCCCGTCCCTTGATGGATGCTAGAGAGAATTGTTCACACACAAAAAAAAGGCAAAAAGATGGCGTTTCTGTGATGGAGAAACAGGGACTATTGTGCTGACACACTGCTGCTTTAAATAATATTCAGTGTTTTCTGATATAACAAAAGTCTAATTAATTGTATGTCATCTACGTATTATCATATAAAGGATGATTAAGTTTGATTAACCCCTACACTCACTATGTGATCTGAACAGAGTATAACTGATAACATTTACATTTTCAGCACTTAGCAGATGCTCTTATCCAGAGTGGCTTACAGAAGTGCTTCCATAGTAGCACACAAAGCAATTAAAGCAATTTAAATAAAAATTAATATCAACTAATGATTCTGACTATTATGAGGGCAGTCGGGTGGCACAGCGGTTCAATGTATGAAACCTACACCGCTGAGATCTAGGGTTTGAATCTGGTACTGAACTATTAATCAGAAGATCACCACTTCCTCAAATCAATCCCATTCAAATCAATTCCTAGACACTTGGAAGAAAAGCCTCCGCTAAATGTCAATGTGACCCTGACCAGGATGAAGCAGTGGTAAAGAATGATTAATGTTTAAGACATTTAACAAACATTTTATCTAAAGCTAAATTTGTGACTGAATTATTGCATACAGACGAGGATTAATGGCTTTGCTAAAGGGGTCCAAACCTGACAATGTTTTTGGGGGTAGGGATGTAACGATACACACTATGTGATGCAATTCATGACCCTGGGTTCATGATATGATTTTTCTCCAGGATTTTTAAAAACAAAATTAAATTGAAGACAGATTATGTTTCCTTTTGTTATTTTCCTTTAAAAAAACGCCTGCATTTGTGTACTTGTAAATAATGAATGCCATTTTACTTCTGACAAACTATGCAAACCAATGCTGATTTTCCTTGTTGGGTAAAATAATATATAGCGCCCTCTTCAGTTTAAAGTGAATATGGATCCGTTTTGCACAACTCTTCACTATAATAGAAAAAATCTGAATGCAAACAGTAGCTTTGCTTAATTTACCCTGTATTTCTCTTATTTTGTCTTCTGCTTGCACATGAACATTTAGTTATTTTTATACCAATTATATCAAACAGCTTCCCTTCCTTCATCCCACAGTATAGAGGAGCTGATGTTGCTGGACATTAGTGCAAATGTCGACTGACCCAAGAGGCTGTAGAGGCTGCAGGCATTAATGCAAGAACACAGAGGTTATTAGCATCACTGCGTGGTGTAGCATAAAGCGGTCGAGCCTCTCATTTGGGCCTTCAAGTTCCTGCAGAGAAACTGGAGTTGTACACCAGCAGCTAATGATCCTGGACAGAGACGTCACCCCGCGGTAGCCATCTGCTAATCCAGTGCTGCCCACATGTCTTCAAGACTTATAGAGAGTATCTGATAATACGGCAGCGCTGAGTTCAAATCTTCAGTCTGATGGTTGTCATGTTGTGGGTGTTCAGCCGAGCCTTAAAGATCTCAAACTGGAGGCAATTTGTGCAAATGTTTGCTATTGTGTTGTGTAGGATGTGTCATGCACAATCAGCACAGGATGCATTAAGGTGCTTCAGTGTGGATTTTTTTTTACACGTGTGTTTTTAATACGTTTGGGTCACGACAGCTAACTTGTGAAGTCATAATGAAGAATTTATGTGCCTCATTGTGGCAACAATTTAGACAAGGTCATTTCCTGTTCCTGCATGACTGAGTCCCGTTAATACTAGGCTGAGTATGAATCCATATTAACAAAAAATACATTCTATGGACAAGAAAATTTAGACGCTCAAAAATTGAATTCATGTGGTTCACCCTCAATAAGTGCTAACGAGTATTATACATCAATTAATTGCATATAAAGGAATGAAGAAAAGCTTAATTTTAAGAATCTCCAGTTTCTGAACAGCTTAGGAATGAACTGGAGCATCAGTTGAGGCTTTCTGGGTCATACATAATATGGGCATAATTATATAGATATAAAATGTGATTTCCAGTATGAACATTTTAATACATTGCGAATTGTGTTTTTACAATTAAAAGAACATGAAATGTGAATTAGGAAATTTAAACTAATCACCTGCTTTTGTATTTCAGGTAACTTGGATATAAGAATGAATTTCAATGTGTGTTAGAAATAATTGTAAGTAAATAGTAAGAAATCCATAAAATGGTGCTACTGAGTGCAAATATCCAAAGATTTACTTTGTGTTCCTTTTAAAAAGAAGCAGAAGTTTCATTCTTACCTTAAAACATGGCACTAATCCCCTACAGCAAACACAGCAAAGTTTCTCCTCTATGAGCTTAACTTAACTCAACCCAGCTTTATTGTCATGACAAAATATGGACATCTGAATGGCCAAGTCTTACTTCCATATTAAGTAAATAGAATTACTAAATAAAGTAAGCAGGAAAATAACCAAATGTTCCGTTAGTAAATACATGGAAGGGGTGGAGATACGGCTTTGATGGACAGCTGTAGCAGCCAATGGAGACACTCATTAAAGAGTTATCTTTTAATTTGTCAAGATCG
>JAYDZG010000043.1:2917067-2935273 GCA_034509265.1 Microcambeva bendego
ATATATTGTAAAACTAAAGAATCAGATCATTTTAAAATGGTTTCTTTTTTCTTTCCCCCATGAATAATAACTCAAAGCAAATTTATTTGTCACATACAGTCATACATGGTACAACCGACAGTGGAATTCTTTTATGACTGCTGACATTATAAAAATACTAAATATACATTTATATTAAAATAGGAATATCAAAATATAGTACTTTTTTTAATTTAACTCTACCAAAGTAAAATAGAAACAATAGAAACACTTAATGTCTCATAGGTAAAAGAAAAAATGCATATTAGTCAGGCAGACAGAATCTCCTGATGTTTCACGTGACTTTGGAGTTTGCCTGTGGGAATTTGTGCTTACTCAGTCGAAAGAGCATTTGTAAGGCTGAGCAGCTGATCAGTTGTGTAAGGTCAGAGCTCGGTGCAGGGCTATTCTGCATGACTTTACAGAGCTTGCTTTGTACACAGGAGCACAGCCATGATTAAATAGGGACACGCCTTTCCTAAACTGATTTACTACACCTAGAGACGTATAATAATTACAAGAGGCCTCCCAGTATTTTGTCCATAGTGTATTATTAAAAATAAAAAGAAGGAAGCTCTCGATCAGCCACGACCTCTTTCTTTCTATCTCACATTTCTCTCTAGCATTACTTTTGCAAAAATTCTATCTTTTGCATATAAAAGGTCACACAGATAAATCAACCCCTGCTCCCCGAGTCATCCGATTCATCATGTGCCGAGAGACGTCGGGCAAACAACGGTGCCTAATCAAACCCGGAGATAAATTAAGCGTGGCACGCCAATCTGTGTTTGGGAAAAACAAATAACGCTCCTCATTAAATCTGTCGCAGACTACTAGGCAAGTACAATCAGGAGAAGAGTTTTCTTCATCACTTTTGTGGTGTGATCCTAATTTACCCCCTTCCAGGTCCGGAGATCGATTGTTTGTCGGCACAGTGGCATTTAATCCACTATGATGCAAGAAGAAACATGAGCCCACCTTCAGAACCGGATGGGCCCTCCTCCCTGGTGGCATGGGGTACGTGTGAACGTGTGGGGTTGTTTTTATTGGTTAGATTTTGGTTGCAGATCACAGCCTTACTGTGATGTTAATTAGGATTCCTGATTCAGTGCAAAAAATAAATGATAAATAAACACATCCGGCACCTTGGTTTACCCTCTGAATAAATAAAAACGACTTCACGCAGGTATCCGAACTTCTCACGACGGGACGGGGTTGTTCTTAATTAAGCGAGTAATGCACGTGCGCGTCTGCCCCGATTTCAATTAGCAGGAGGGGTGGCGCAGTGCACACCGCCCCCTCCACGTGCTTCTCTTCATGTCTTCATGAGAAGTTTCTGACTTCCTCTCTCAGTGTCGTGTTCCGTGGATGAGGTTCAGGAAGGAGCGGAGCGCTGCCACCCAGACGCACATCGCGCCTCGCCTGCGTGTCGCTAATTACAGCTCATTATTTCTACGTTTTGATTCTTTTGCTTTAGCCTCACCCCTCTCGGCATCGTGCACCGTTTGTTCTGCGAATGAAAGCCGCCCGACAGACTGATTGATACTGACGTGTTTTCTTTTCTTCCTCTCAACCCATCTCATCTAAAAAAAAACCCCTTTGGATTTAAATCAAAGCCTTACCAACAGAAAGCCACACCACAGCTGATTACATTAGCACTCTACCGCTAACGCTGATGATAATCAAAGAGAATAAAGAAAAAAAAAGGTATTCTGGTGGCTTTATTTTCCTCCTGGTCAGAGTTGTGAATCTGGCAACCCATTTATTTACTCACATGCTGTTGGTGCAACTAAAAGATTCTTGAGTAATGCTCATGAGTACAGGGAGGATCTACGAAACAGTAATTGAAAACACCAAATCAGGCATTTTGGAGCAGCCAATGCACCATCATACTCAAAAGCAAGCCATGGAGAACAAGCCAAACTTGCTACTGCTGTTCCACATGATCAGCATGATCCACATTTTAGATTTGGCATGGTCTTTTAGGTCTGATGCCCTTCCTGATGCAACCCTCCCTATTTATCTGGGCCTGGGGAAACAAATATATACAGTATATACAGTCATGAAAAAAAATTAAAGACCACAATTAAAAAAATTTAATTATTTTTTTAATTTTTTAATTATTTTTTATTAAATTTTAATTAAAAAATTAAAAAAAAAAAATTACACAATAATTACAAATGAATAAATTCTTTTAAACACTGTTACTCTGATTGTCTGGCTCATAAATAACCTCCCATTTGTTTAAATGCTTTTCTTTTCTGAGCCACGATCATTCATGCTAATGAAGCAGCACTAAGACGGAGACCCCTGACCGAAAAGGTTTCAGCACAAACACAACAAAAGAAGCATATGCTGCTGCGCTGAGATTCCTAATAAGGTCCACAACCGACACTTAATACTCCCGATTTCACACACGAGTGACTTTACTTATTAATCCACTCAAAGTCAACATCGTTTAACATACTTCAAACCATCAGCCTCGTGTAACCCAATTAACTCGAGTGGAAACAAACATCCGGCATTTAGCAATTAAAACTCTTCTTCTACCGACGGTGAAGTGTTTGTGGTCTAGGTGTGTTCTTCATGTTCTTACTCTAACCACCGTCTGCTTTATAGCGATGACCGTATCACAGAGACATCTACAGCTCAAGTCAATAATTAACATAAACAGGGTGCTGACATCTACAACTGGAATCTCAGACCGGGTACCAAGGTCAAGCGACTATAAAGGCGATCATTGGATGGGTGAGAACAGCAGAAGACATTCTTCATGAGAGCTGTAGTTATGACCTCTGCTGGCTGATCAGAGAGACTGGGGATCAGTGTTTGACAGTGATACAAATCTCCACAGGAACTCACCACACACAGGTGGTAAAAACTCCAATATTTAAATTTACACACCTGACATGGATGGAAGAGAGAATTTGGAATGGTCATTTTCGACATTTCAAATGCTTTTGTTGCCTCTTTTGGGGGTCACTGCAACTTAAATTGAAACAACATCCATGCAAAATAATAATCATTCACAGATGTGGGTGAAATCAGGAGTAGAAATGAAATCTTAAATAAAATTAATTATGTAAAACCTTCCGGTTGCTCTATTATAAGCATTATTGATTCAGCAAAATTTTTACAGCAGATTCCCTTTCCTGACTCAACCCTATTTATCCGGGCTTGGGACCAGCACTACAATGCAGTGGGTTATGCATTCTGGTGGCTAGGATGGCTCCCATTCGACAGGTGGCAGTGCCGAGTTCAGACTCTCTGCGCTGATGAGCTAGTGTAAAATTCTGCTGCTCCACCTGAATGCAGATATAGAAGTTATATAAATCTTAAATACAAAATCGGATGATACTATAATTATTTCTCTGATAAATGTAATAAATAATGTATTTTTATTTTATTTAATTTTGAAAAAGGAATTGAGTATTGAATCACGCAGTGTGAACATGGCCGCCGACTCTCTGAGACTTTTTCTTTGTAAAACCTGTTGCTTATAGTTTACTGTGTGCATTCTTGTTAGCCCTATTTGTATAGGCACAGAGAAGTCACCACATAGTTAATTAATAATGTGGAACAACCTTTATTATTAATTAGTTTTAACTTGTTATGTACTAACCAATCACAGAAATTAATCTCTTTTATGCTTTACCTATTGATCCACTCCAAGTTGGGATAGAATAAATAATTCAATAAATAAATAATAATAATTAATTATGATGCTGAGATCCAGGGTTCGAGTACTCAGTGCTGCTATCAGTCACTCGAGCATGTACATACAGACATGATCAGGAATCAGATTCTCACATCCTCACCCTGCAGCAGCTTTACTGAAGTCCAATTAGTCCCAGGCATACCCGAGTCCTTTAAATTATTCTCCCGTCAGTGCTGATCCCACCTGGTCAGACACTGATAGCTCGGAATGTCTCATGGTGCGGCCTGCTATCAAACAGCATCATCGCCCCCTCTGTTCCAAAAACAAAGAGCTGCTTCCTGCGAGATGTTTGGATGCAGGTTACCATGGTAATGAAGGGGCACTGCTCTCTTCTGAGAGCTTGTTATGTGTCTTACAGGTGATGCGCTTTTTCCTCCGGCCGCGGTTCATCTGTCAAACCGGGTTTTTCTTGCTCAAAATAATGATGGTTCTCGGAGCCGAGGGCCGCGTCTCAATCCGGCATGTGGCTCGTGCTCCTCGGGGGTGAAAATGCCCCCTGACACAAACAGACACAAACAAGCTCTCACTACAAGTGCTGCTCGAGCTTATTTAGCCTTAATCAATATGGCAGCTGGTGTGAACCCACTCGTTTTCTTTTAGAGGGAAACAGTAATACAGTGACAGCTTGAGAGGGTGTTACTATTATCGTGCGCTAGGTTGGGAATGTCAGGTACGGACAGGAATCTGAAAGCTGTGGGTGTTGTAAATAATACAGGATATTAGCTGTACGCGGGACGGCAGGTAACCCGGTAATCCATCCTCCAGGAGCCAGAGCGCTCGATAAGGTTAATTGAAAAATGACAGAAATGATGATGGAAATCGTCTTTCACACTTTAACACCTCCATGAAATCAAACCTCAGATTTCCTTTCATTTCCATAGCTGTGCCTAATTCAGATTACCTTTCAATCCTCTCATGGTTTCCAGCTCATTTTATTTACATCACATAATCCTCCAAGTGACCTTCAGGATGTCCACACGAACTCAGATTTTTAATGTTTCTTATTATTATTATTCAAAAGCTCAGTTTAATCAATCAAAAAAATCTAAATCACAAAACTTGTTTTTCTCTTTCAGCTGCTCCCATTAGTGGTCACAACAGCAGATAATGGTCTGCCGCATTGTTTTTTTCACGTCCTGATACAAACTTCCTTTTTATCCAGGCTAGAGACCAGCACGCCAATGCCCTGCCATGTGCCTAGATACCTATAGGACAATTTATCATTTCTAATTAACCTAAGAGAAGGATTTATTTATTTATATATTTTTGACTGTATGAGGAAACCAGAGCGCCCGGAGGAAACCCATGCAGACAGTCGGAGAACATGCAAAAGTTCTTGCACTGAAAATATTTTGCTTTGGTGTCATGGCAGCTAGGTGTGTAGTGACTGTCACCTCTCAACAAAAAGGTCCTGAGTTCGATTCCCAAGAGGGGGCAGTTCTGGTGCTTTCTTAGTGAAATTTGCATGTTCGGGAGCTCCAATTTCCTCCAATAGTCCAGAAACATGATAATCAGAGACACTGAGTTGTCGTACAGGTGTGTGAGTCTAATGGACTAATGTCCAGGGTGTTACTGTGTGCCGGAATAGACTCCAGGATCCCCCGCAACCCTGTTCAGATAAGCGGTCAAGAAAGTGTGACTCGAGAGTGTTGGACTGTCCACATACTTATGCTGTCTCAGATCCAGACCCTGCAGAAGTAAAGGTGTTTGTGCTCTTCTCTTCTGTATAAATGGAGTAGAAGTGATGTGAGCAGCAGTGATCCACCGTGCCAGGCCTCTTGCTGTGTGCTGACCGCTCATCTGGTTTGAGAGGCAGCAGAGAACATTGCAGTATTTGATTTCCAGTCAGTTGACTGAGCATAAGCAACACTGTTAAAAATCATTCAATAACTCAGGTCTCCATCCCGCCCGAACCTCTCCGACCCCCCACTCCGGTCCTTCCGTTCCCTGAACCCCACGTATCTGGAGTACAGATGTGCACTGATTACCACAAACGGAGACCTGAGCTGTGATAGATTCTCACAAACAGCCTTCCTGGTGTTTGGCTAAGCACTGTTTGGGCAGATGTCAGAAAGCATCGTTTCACCCAAAAGTTCACCTCTGTGTGCTGCCGGTGGGGGTCCCAACAATTTAACAGGCAATGGCTTGTACTGACCATCACAATCACCTGTTCATCCCAGCTGTGGTTTTCCTACAGCACTGTTCGGTCAAATAACAAATTATTTACTGACTATTTACACTTACTCCAAAGGTGGCATGGTGTCACAGCTGGAGTGGGAGCCACAAAACAACAGAGGTCTCAGAGACCTGGGTTTGATCCTCACTGCCGGTTACTGTCTGTATGGAACATGGGGTGCTGCTTCAGAACACATTTTGGGTTTATCTGGCTAAAGTGGTTTCCTCCCACCTCCTAAAACATATTATATTGTTCCTAATTAAGGTTGGGCAGGGGTGCTGGAGCCTATCGGGGACAAGGCACACGGTAACACCCTGGATGTGGCATCAGTCCATCATCCAGGACAATTCAGTGTCTCCAATCAACCCAGTGTCATGTCTGGACAATGGGAGGAAAACAGAGTACCTGAAAGAAACACATTCGTGGATTGACTACTATTTATTACACCCAGAATAGATAAATAAATAAATTACAGATGTTCCCAAAGTAAAGAAGAAATGTTCTTCAGAGTATACATGTGGGTTCACTTGTTTCCTCCAACATCCAAAGAAAATGATTGTTGGCCCAAAATATAGGAGAATAAATGCATTGGTGTGTAGGAACTACCTGACTCTATGGGTCTTGATCAATCCTATCTGTCGAAAGTTTGGAATGTTGCTCCTGGGGAGGTTTCTAGTCTCAACACAGAGCAGTCAGGGATTCAATTATCAAATAGTGAAGAACTGCTGCCGTTTTCTTTTTTGAGGTCAAACAATGATGTTGGAAAGGTAGACTTAATAGCTCACAACTTGGTCAGAGCAGTTTGCAGGCAACAGGACCAAACAAGTCAAATCTCAATGTCTCAAGTAATTGTTTCAAGGGTTGAGGGTTTGGCTCATGGGTACAAGTGTGGTGCAGCTTTAGCCACTAAGGTTCTATCAATAATCTCCTTTTATGGTTCATTCCATCACTTCCAACTTCTGATCACTAGTCCAGTACCTTTACCACTGGTCTCCCACTGTTCCCTTATATGTGTCTTTAACCCCTTATCCTAATTAGGGTCGGGGAGGGGTGCTGGAGCCCATCCCAGCTCTTCAACGGGCGCAAGGCACAGGGTAACACCCTGGATGGGGCGCCAGTCTTTCGCAGGTACCTACAGGACAATTCAGTGTCTCCGGTTAACCTGGTTGCATGTCTTTGTGAATAAACCGGAGTACCCGGAGGAAACCCACATGGACACGGTGAGAACATGCAAACTCCACACAGAAAGGACGCCCCACCCGGGGATCAAACCCAGGACCTTCTTGCTGTGAGGCGACAGTGATACTCACTAAGCCACTGTGCCGCCTTCCCTTATATGGGTACAGAGTCAATGTAAAACAGCAAAGTGTGGTAGAACTAAAAAGTACCGACCAGGCCTTGGTCGATCAACTGCTTTCGGTAAAGAAAACAATGTGCAGTTTGCCAAAATTCCAAACCAAATCTAAAAAACACATACAAATGGAAGCAAGAAAGAAGGAGACAGTAACCCTCAGCATGATGTACAATAGCCTGTCAACCAGAGTGCTGCAGTGAATGCTTTTAATGAGACGCTCACCATTACAGTCTCACCGACTCGCTATCCAGGACTCACCACAGCACCGACGTGGTTTACATTTCATTCGTTCAGAGGCCTTTTGACTCCACAGAGTTTTGTGGTAGGTATTATAATGGTTTTAAACATCTCGCTGGAGGGCAAGTCCATGGGCACGTTACATATACTCAACCAGCCGCTAGATCCCATCATGCACAGTGGCCCCAAACTGTCTTGCAGTGACCGCAAGACAAGCTATATTCACTGTTGAAATATTAATGGCACTTGGTTTCTACAGACATGAATTTTTACAAAAAAAATAGAACAAAATGTTATTTAGTGCAGGACATCAAATATTAAAACAGCATCTGTGTGAAAATAAAGGAATAAGTATGCAAATTGACAAAACACAGATGAAAACTGTGTTATATCAGAATGAATGCGAGTTTTTCTGATTCTGATCCACACTGATAACATCGTAGAATGAAGCAGAACAAGCACTGGGATATTTTTGATCAAATTATTAATGAAGAATAATCAATAATTTAGCCTGCGTTTATCCGGTTAAGTATTTATCTCGAAGTATTGCACACAGCATTCGCTCTCACTCAGCACAGGCCTTGTTTTTTCTTCTGTTTTTTATTTTATCCTCTTTCATTAGCCGATAATCAGCCGTCAGCTGTGATTTACAGGCAGGAGTTCTGCTGCTCATGACTGTGTAAATATCAATAATCTCAAAAAAGGTGCTTTTACGGTTCATTCCATCACTGATAAGAAATCATTACGTGTTTTTAACAGTATTGACGGTTGGCAGGAGGCGTTTAATACAAAAGCGTCTTCGTTTGCACTTCGTTAGTTTCCTTGCGTCTCGGATTGACTCGTCCAGACGCGTTTGCACGAGTCAGCAAGCACGTCATAGCGGGAAGCCAGGAATTATCAATGGGCAATTTTCTCAGCCAGAGGTGCAGAACTTATCTGCATTTAGTGCTGAAAAACTATTCATGCTTCTTTTTTTTATTTTTAATTTTTTATAAAATCGGGTGACATGGTGGCTAAGTTGGTAGCACTGTTTCCTCAACAGCAAGAAGGTCATGGGTTCGGTCCCCAGGTGGGGTGGTCTGGGTCCTTTCTGTGTGGAAAGTTTGCATGTTCTCCCTGTGTCTGTGTGGACATTGTGTAATACATGACGTTAAAACCCTAGCAAACAAACAAACAAAACACAGGCATCGTTTTCTTTATTCAGTCAACGTGGATTAAAAACTTTAATTTGTCATAAATGCATGTACAAGTGTACAGATTGTGTTTGGAAGCTCAGGTCAGTGCGTAGCCTCTGGAGCCAAGTATGGGAAAGATCTTGCTGAAGTACCCAACAGTGACCACGTGTCACAGCTAACACTTTCAGAAATTTAATTAATTATTGTCACTAACGGCATTATTATGGTTAAGCGGATGATAGGTCCACAACCTAGATAGAGAATAAAACACATATAGATTACTTCACTCACATGTATTACTAAAATTCTAGTCAGAGTTAACTAATTGCAACTGCAAGCAGATGAAGCATTTCAGTCCGGTTACTCCAATTCCACAGTAAAAGTTATTCAACAGTTTCATGTTTATGGTTTAATGTTTTACCACAGGTCATCTTATCTGTATGTAGATGCCCAGCCAGCAGTAAAGGGAATAGGTAGTATGTGAGGATCTATCAAGGGAATGATGGGTAACACACTGTATACTGCAGTCAATTAAGCGTTGAGAGGAGATCCAGTCCTTTCTCCCAAACCTTACTAACTCCAAAACTTCAGCATTAGGAGCATTTAGCCCACTTTGCTTCAACATACTGAAAACATCAAAAGACTGTTTGGGGTAAAAGAGCTGAGCTCTATATCTTGAGGGTACACTTTGTACGCCTCTCTCCCAGCGCCCACCCTCGTTTCCCCTGCACCCTCCGCCTGCTCCCTCGCTCTGAAAGCACTAGGTGTTAACACTACAGAAGCTCAAGGAGTCGCAGAAGAAAAAAAATCCTGCAGGTGCCCTGTGGGTATCTTTCAAATTAATCGTCTGGCTGCTGCGTCTTATGTGCACTTCTGAAACATTAACAAGACCTTGGAGAGCCGGGGGGCACTGGAGGAAAGCAGACCAGTCGAGAGGGCGCGGGACACGCCATGACGGTCTTTAATGATTTATTGCGCAGATACAAATTATTTTGGCCCTGGTCTGCAATGTTTGGGGAAAGTCAATGAGAAGGCGAGCTCGGGCTTGCCATGTGTTGGGCTGGACACTGGGAGAGAATGGAAAGTGGACATGGCACCAACAGGTCTGTACATACAAATCTATAGTCCATTTACAGTCTGTCTGTACAAAAATAAAACACAATTTACACGACTGCACCACATGGGCCTGGATATGACGACACCTGAAACATGAAGAATAACGTTGGTGCTACTTTGCTGATGACATAGTATTCACTTTTCTCAAAGCTCATAATTGATTTGAATAGGCACAATATTAGGGTTCCACTTGGGCTCTTTGGCAGCACATGAGTCTTATATGCTTGCTTACCACTGTGAAAAACTCTAAGCAGTGCTACCAGTCTAGCTGGGCACCCTGGCAAGGGTGGGGGTAGCAACACGATTATTTTTTAGGCTTTTAACTTGATGTTTTACACAATTCAGTTAGTTTCATTGGCCAATGTCTATTAGGAATTACAATTAACAAACACAACCATCAAGTTATTTTTAACCAATGAAGTAAAATATCTCACAAACAGGAAGAACCTGGGCATGTTTCTAAATTATTTTATTTTATTCGTGTGTTACTCTCTTGAATTAGCATTTTAAATAAAAGGTTAAAATTAAATCAATGCAAACTATATAAATACCTTTTGTATAAAGATTGCTTTCCACTGTTTCTGTAGAATGACCCTAATATACTGGATGGATTTAGGGAATCGTGATTTAGGGAACTAATTACTGCCCTGGCAGTGCCTGAGTAAGGTACGGTCAGATTCATCTTGCTTTCATGTAACACAATCAAAATGTGCAGGGTAAAAAGTCACAACACAACTTTTTATTTATAACTTTATATTCAGATATATTTTTTTAAATATATGTGTTATAACTTTTTATTATTTAATACTTTTTAATTTATGTTTATGCCTTTTAGTTATATAACCCATAAACAACCCATGGACAATTTAGCATCTCAAATTCACCTCACTTCTCCTACACACAGTTAAACTGTCTTTTTAACACTTTACCCCAAAACTACTACTGAACGTGCTTTCCTTCTAACAATGCACCAAATGTCCATCTGAAAACTCTTTCTCAAACCTTAACAAGCTGGACGATTCCTGCTGTTTTTTACAGGCTGTGCAAAACAATTCACTCTCGGATAGCTCCCGATAATAAACTGTGAGAATTATGAGAGCACGCTCGGTAACTGGCCAATGTCGCTATTAGGCCCCCGAGATCGATATTAGGCAATATATACCTAAGAGCTTCTAGTCCAAGCTTAATGACAATTATTGTAAATGTTTTATTGTGTGCAGTGCACAGAGAAGCATTTTTTGCATTTTTATATGGGCTTATATAAAAGATCAACTTGCTGTTTTTACACCCAGCCGACAATACAGTGTTACATTATATTAGCGATGTCACGATACCAGAAATGTATAAGTCGGTACGTATACCTCTGAAATTCCACGATTCTCAATACCAATTTCGAACCCATGAAGAAGAAAAAGCAATGAAATGAATGTCTTTATTTTGGTACAGATTATATATTGTATATAATATAATATATATATTATATTACTATATTTTGATTTACATTTACTGCTATTGGTTTCAGGAAGTTGTTTTCATTGTTAATAAATGATTGTTTAATGTATATAAATGTGTACGAGTGCATTTGTATGTAATTCTGAGGTCGTCAGTGAAGTTTAAGTGTTCAGTAGCCGTTTGTAGCTAACGCTGGTCCCATTGACTGTAATGGTGAATTGCAATGCTAATGCTAATGCAACGCGAGGTAATCGCTATCTAGATAGACCGTTCGGATAACCTGACTTGTAAAGCAATAACTTAATATAACACTCGCTAGTTAGACAGCAAAGAAGCGGGACGGCTCATTACGATTCCTCCTAGTTTTATTATTCAATTTCCAAACCATTCGGTATCAAGAAGGACAGTACTACCTCAGTGGTGAAGGTGCTGGAGTCGTTATCAGAAAGTTGCTGGTAAATTCCTTTTAAGGAACCAAAGGTTAGGCTTAAAATAAAAAATATATATATTCTTTATTGTATAATCAAACACAACTGTTTATTCAAATGAACAGTGCTTATATTGAATTTAATTGATTATAAAAAACCTTTTTAGGAGCAGAAACATTGGAACGAATATAAATCTATAAAGAAAAATATGCAGAGCTAAATATTCTCTCTGAAAGATGTGATTTAAATGTAAATGTTAACCAAGCTATACAGAAAGAAATACATAATTCACCAAAGTTACCAGATTGAAACAGTGGTTTCCAACCAACAGTGGTTTAAAAAAAGTGTGTTTCCTCGCAAAACTGTAGAAAACCTCCCAAGCTGGCAACACCGATCCTTCCTCAGTCATCACAGGAGCTCCACAGCGCCCCCTTTTATCTACACTTTCTCACGTAAGATTGTGGACAGCGCATGTATTGCAGCTAGAGTTGTGAGCAGTTAAACACCCGTTTAAAGAAAATCCCAGATAACGACAAACGTAGACCCTAATTTTATTAAGCAAGGTGGGCCAAAATAAAGAGATGCCGGAGCAAGTTTGGCCAGCAGGCCCCGAGTTCAGCTGCCCTGGTAAACCGCCTTGTCATTGTTTTTGTCTGCAAGAAAATGTGCAAAACATTATTGGTTTCAAAGTCACTATTACATTATAAAAGCAGTAAATGTAAAGAGTAAAGACTGAGGTCCTTAAGTAATTCCAAAGCGTGGCCACCAAGGCACTTTTAATGTTCTAATAATTAGTTGTAAGAGTGTGTGATAAGGAGGCGAGTGTTGATTTAACCTCTTTGCTCTGCTCGACCTCGTTCTGACGGGTACCTGTGATTTAAATGTAGGGTGACACTGAGGCTGCTTGGCTAATTAAGCACAATATAAAAGGAGGTGAAGTGTGTGTGTGTGTGTGTGTGTGTTTCACAGCTAACCTCTGCTCTGGGAGAACTGTCGTCATCTATGCATGATTAACACACGTGCTACTACAATTAGCTTAACTCATCACGACGTGTTCATTATGTAAAGCTGGTTCAGGCCGTGTGGTACCTGAGCTCTTCCCAAAACCACACCGTTCCCCACAGTCACCGGGTCATACATGCTCACATCACTTTCGGGACAGGAGCCCTCTGGCAGCAATTAAAACGCCTGCAATGTGCTTGAAAGTCACTTGGGGCAGATGAATCTGCAAAAGGAATTAATATGCAACTGAGACGAGTGCAGAGCAATCCCAGCGCGACAATTATTACTGCTAATGATGAGAGGAACCAAAGTAAAGGAACTACCTGCTCCAGAAGTCGTTCTGTGTTCATACACACATTTATTCTAGTGATACCTGTCGAGTCTACTGATACCTGTCTAAAAAAATTTTTTTTTGTAATATATCTTTCTTATTATTAAATGTTTAATTACTAATATAAGAAACATTATGTTGAATAAAATGCTATTTATACAAGTTTTAATCCACACTTTGTCTATTATTATTAATAATAATAATAATAATACTGTATTGGTTTTAATATTATTCTTAATTATTATTATTCATCTTTATTTATTACAACTATTAAAATTTAATTTACATTATTTATGTTATTAGTAGTATTATTTCACTATTTCTTTATGATTATATTACACCATTATAATTGTATTGTTATTATATTATAATTTTATTATATATTCATTTTATTATTATAATTATTATGTTCTTCCACAGTACAATATCCATAGTAAGCTGAAACATTCCCCAAATTTTAATGTCAAAAACGCTCATGAACAATTTATTATCTACAAATTATCCCCACCTTTTTATATGATTGATTTTTACCCTGAGAGGAAACCCCTCCAGACACATGGAGAACATGCAAACTTCACACAGAAAGGACATGGACCATCCACCAAGGATTTGGTTCCGCCTACTCCAAAGCTCTTCTTCATTGTGATCAAGCTTCTGTTACATCAGCATCAAACTCGGCTTATTGTTTATAGTGCAAATCTGGTCACCACATTTCAGAAATGATTGCCTGGCTGCGACCAAACTGGCCCATTTGTACAAAAAAAGACAATGAAAAAGGGAACGAACGGGGCAACTTGTTATCTGTGGAAAGAGACACCCAGAAGACAGAGGGGGGAAAGTGGGACCATTTGTCAGATGAAAGCTTCTTCTTTTCTCGAACCTCAGCATGTATAAGAGCCAGCTTTAGGCTGAGGCGTGACTTTATGAAGACGATAGAACGTGACTTCATGACGTCTGGCTGGAACGAGCGGCGCTCTTTCAGACTTTCTCTGACAGGACCTTTCACTGCACTTGATGTCTAAAGTGCTTTTTTATCAAGTCGGAGCCTCCGTCACTCCATTCAGGTCAGAGAGAGATGAAGGTTGAGGTCTTAAACTTTAAAAGGAGAACATTTGGGGTTGATAAGTGACAAGAGGTGAGCATGTGTCAGTGATCAGATGTTTTACATTTCTGTCACAATGTCAACGGTTCCATAAGAGACCTGATCACAAAAGATGTTTGATAGAGAAGTTTGATCGAAGCTTAACAAAAAGGCCCTATTCACTATATAGTGCACTATTTTGGGGTTCCGCCCTTTGTTTGAGTGTATGAAAACCTAGTGCAGCATTTTCAGTGCACTCAAATAATCCCATAATGCACTGCAAAAAGTAGTGTACAGTCGATGTATGCACGCCTTTCACGGATACCCACAATGCACTGCTTTGTTTGGCTGGAAGACTAGCAGCAATGGCAGACCTGAGCGGTTACAAATGTAAGTAACAGATTTATCGAATATTTATTTTTCTGTAATGTTTACTGTAAGCATATTTGGTGAATTAATTCATTATAAGTGCACATTGTTGTGCACTAATAGATTTGATAATGAACAGGGCAGATGGAATCTGCCATAGCGCAGCAAACCCTCAAGAGCCCTGAAATAGTTCACTACCCTCCTTAATCCAGTCCCTTATAAGAGTTTATTACATAGTAAACAATGTAGAGAATAAGGAATAGGGAGTTATTTTAAATACAGTGTATTTTATTGTTAGTTTTTGATGGTTTTGTCCATCTAACAAAGCTAATCAGAGAGAATGGTTATCTGATGTTATCTAACACATTGTTTTAACAATAATCATTATGCTATTTTCTCATGAGTCAATTTACCACTGGTTGGGATCCCTGAGTGCTTGTGCAGTCATTGTGGACTTCTATTTTTCACCCATGCTTTCTGCACAGGCACCTCGGTCCGTTAGCCATGGTGCTGTTAGTCATGGTGCTCGGAGACTTCACACACTAAGTCCAACAATTTTTCTCAATTGTGTCATTGCACCAAAGCCGACAGCTAGCAAAGCCGAGATTCAAACTGAGGTGTTATCTACCTGACCATGTCAAGTGCTATGTGAGATTAGAACATGAAAACACAGCGTTTAAAAAAAGAGGAGGGTTTGTGTGTCTATAAAACGACTACCAACTGCTGCCTGGTCAGCCTGGTGCTTCAGCTACTTCACTTTATTGATTTCTTTTTATGTTGCCAGAGTGAGTGGTAATTATGCGCCTGGAAAGGACGATTGGTTTCAGACGCCAAGGGAGACATGCATCGACGAATCATTACCTCTCTTCCCATGAGCTCTAGCCCTTAACCAAAGGTTACCATTTAAGACTCGAGTATTATACTGGTGAGGGTGTAGTAGGTGCAGCAGTGTTGTTGGTATTATTAAATAATGTTTATTAGGGACTGTTTTAGGTGTTCAGTTAAGGACTAAACACTGCGTGTTGTGTGTTGATCATCTACACTGACATTCATCCTCTAGGGATTCTATTTTTAATTGAATAAATTAATAGTTCTCCTCCCAGCACTGTTTAAAGTGTGGAAAATCCCAACAACATTGCTGTATCTAAAAAATATATGTAAGAGTAATATACATGGCCATGTCATTACCTTAGTTTAAACCCGGTCAGTTGGCTATGGGGAAGTACGAGATGTGACAAATACAAACACTTCGACTACAGCATACACAAAATGTATCTACATAGCAAGTGCAAGTTATTATAACCACCCAATGAATGTACATGCTAGACCAGTGCACTCCTTTATCTAATTATTATGGCTGTCCACATACTTTTGGCACTTTTAACGTGAGGCACTTAAAATGAGGAGGAAGTTTTTTTTCTATTGCCTCTGAGGTACAATGAACACCAGAGCTGGAATTCACATTCACACTCGTCAATGTGTTGGTGAAAAAAGGCATATGGCTGCTGCACATGTAGTTGGAGATGGTTAGCTTTGTTCTCCTCAATCGGAGCAGGAGTCGGCATTAGTGGAGAGGAAGCAGGACGCAAAGAAAAGGAAAGAAATGCATAAACAAACCAAAAAAAGTAAATTAACTTTATTATTTTTATGATTATTTAATATTTAGCCAAACAATTGCTATGATCTTTCCAGTCAGCCAGTATTTCAGAAGAGAAGCTGAATAATGCAAACGCTTTTGTTGATTACAGAAGAAGAGATGATGGGAGGAGGACTTGCACTTTTCAGACAGAAACCCTCGTAGCTCTGGGCCGCTTTGTAAACAGAACACAGCTGCTATTTCCAGTGATGGGAGCTCCACCTTGTCACAACAATTCCTTAAAAGAGGAACAGTTTAATGTCAACATTATTTTTTCCATCTGCCTGTTCATAAAACAGCACACGTTCACCGGGGAGCCGTTTCCCTTTACACAGGCTGGGAGGTGCAGGAGGAAGCCAGGGAAGAAAAAACAACAAAAACACCTCATGTGTTCAGTATGCTTCAATACTACAGAACAATAGAGCTTCATGTTTCATATCCAGCACCCATCTGAACTGGTTTCATATACACTGTGTGCTCGAAAGTACTGGGACAGACTTAATTCATCTAATGATTAGGGATGTAACGATACCCTCTACCCATGATGATAAGATTCACGATATTGGGTCTTTATATGATTTTTCCCCGATTTTGTAAAACACAACGAAATTGAAGGCAGATGATGACAAGGTGTTTTTTTTTTCGCTTTAAGATAATGTAATTGTGATGTTTTTTATTTATCTAAATAATGAATGTTTTTTTTTTATTCCTGAGGTGTGTCCACACAATTTTGAATTAACCTTTTTTTGGCCCTCTGCTGTTTAAAGTTGATATTTGTTACACATAAAAACAGATTTGAATAGTGTATAGTCAAATGAATCGATTATTGAATCAATTCATGATTCAATTTTACATCCTTACTAACTATTATCGGTGTTACAAATCAAATACGTCAAGAAACTGATTGATGGACAGGTGGACACATGAAGAGTGATGGATGGATAAAAGAAGGTATAAGAAACGAAGAATGGATAGATGGAAGGTGGATGAAAGAAAAGACTTGGAGGGTTTTAGTGGTTTTTAGTATTATTTAAACTTAGAGAAAATGCTTTTAGTGCTTACACAGTTACTATTCAATATGGTCACTTTTCTGTTCCAAAATGATTTCAAATTATTTTGCAAAGGTGCAGATCCACTTGCGAGAGACATTCCTCTCTGACGTCCATCCTACGCACTCCTGACAGTGGAAAAAAACCACTTACGCTGCTTTAATCCAAAATTACAGTGATTGTGAATTAGCCCGGTGTCTCGTCTCTTATCGGAAGCTTCCTGACAGGTTCCTACAGACCGAGAATCCCAATTAAGGTCACCGACGGCACTGTGTCAGCCTCTAATTGGATTAGATTACAAACCTGATTGGGGCCAATTAGCGTGCACTGCCTTCACCTTTAAAAAAAAGAGAAAAAGTAATTTAGCCTAATAGAGACGCCTGCCAAGGTGTATATTAGAAATCTTACTGCGGTACGGGAGTCAGGCGGCCAGGCCTCGGGTTTTTGCATGCCTAGCAGGCCGGAGCCGGGCTTATAAATAGGCTTGCCACTGACAAGCGCAACAGGAGCCAAAAATGAATTTGGCGCAGGGATATTTTCTTTAGCAATCAGGATTCAGAGTGGGAGTCGAAACTTCGCATTTAAATTGCATTTGAAATAAAGCTTCTGGTAACAAGTGTGACCTATGCCAAAGCTTGAATAATACTGTGTCTGCTAAGCCTCGGGTGCGGCATAATCGAAAGCCACCATGCAGCTCATTTGCAGCGATTCCTTTTTACCGGACAGACGTAACTGACTGAATTTTTATATCAGCAAGTATTTTTTATTTACTACCTGTGCCATTAGATGCACAATTATTATTTAAGATTTCTGAACAGTTGAAACTGAAGGGTTTTTCATTCACAATCATTTATTCTGGTCAGGGTCACAGAGAGCCCAGTCCCAAATGCAAAGTCAGGGCACAAGGCAAGAAAACCCTGGAGAGCAATCCTGTCAAATCATGTCTTCATTTGCTCATACGGCTTTGCTGGCTTTGTCATAAAGTTATCAATAAAATGTCTTTTAACATTAATAATAGTCATGGTATGAGATTATTTATTTATGTGCTAGTTAGTTAGGATTTT
>JAYDZG010000043.1:2943308-2955566 GCA_034509265.1 Microcambeva bendego
TTCTAAACATATAACCCTATATGAATTATATAAAGATTAGAGGACAAACAACTTCATCTGGAGACAGAGTGAAAGTAGAGGATTTTAAAGTTTTTGTACTTCTATATGGTAAATAAATTTATTTAGTTATTTAACAATGTTTTAAATCTACACCCTTTGTAATTCACCTGACTGCATGAATAAATGTTAATTTAACTTCTGGCTTTTCACATTTTATGTTTATTATTTCCTAATTCAGCAATAGGTGAACTGTAGGCTCGGGCTGGAAGTTGTAGTTTTGGAAATAGGTTTAAGGTTTAAGTTAGGGTTATGATTTTGTGATTAAGGATAAGGGTCTGTGGTTATGCTTCAAAGTTATGGTTTTGGGTTAAGGGGTTGAGGTTTGGTTTAGTGTAGTTATGGATTTAGATTTAGAGATATAAAGGGATATAAACTAATCTTCTATTGAAACCAAACAGAAAAAATAGATATGACCAAGGTTGTGTTCGTACAACATTTATCATTTATTCTAACATTAAAATAACACAAGTATACAAATATACAACCAACAAAACTTTTTATCTGACAGCCTTGTGATATTCATAAATCTACTACTAAAGTTCAGGCTACAAATTAAAGCAGGGGTTCACACGTGGGTCATTTACTCGCTAGATATTAAAAAGTTGAGAACTCATGTTTTAGCAAAGCAAATCAGAATGATCAAGCATTTTGTTGGATCATCACCTCTGGGTGTATTACCACCAGTACAACAGAGAAAAAAATGATGTCACAAGTTGCCCCTCTTTAGTTACTCAAATCTTTACATTTCAGGAACAAAATCTACCTGAAATCAAGTGAATAAAAAGAAGCTGACTTTATAAGAACATAAAGGGTCATATGTCATCTCAGAAAGTGAGCTGTTAATGTGGAAGGGAGTCAATTAAAAGGTTAAAACGATACATTCTGAATGAGATTCAGATTTTCACTCCACCTCTGCCGGCCCTGATACCGCCTCAGAACCAGCCAGGTGACAAGTCCCATTTAGTCATTGTGCCTCTTAAAGCATCTCTCCATGTGCCTCTTATCAGAACGACCCTGTTAAATAAACCATGAAAAAAGCTTTTCTGCTGCTGAGGCGGGGAAAAAAAATCTAGCAGTCAACAAACGCATTAATCAACAGTTTGGATTTAGACACACTACTTAAATCCTGTACTTCCCCTGTAGCCTAAAACAGAGCGTAAATGAATAAATCATAGAAATAAATAAATCACAAAGCTGGATCTGTCTGTCCGGCAACATATCAGGCAACAAAGCAAAAGAGAAAGTCTTTATCCGGCAACTCAGTTTTTTTTCGCTGCCAACCGAGATCATGCAACATGGCCGGCTCATTCTGTCAGAGACTGTAGCCGAATGCTAAGTGCCCAGCCAAAATGGCACAGCCGACGACGCTGCATTTAGAGCGTGGTGGTGAGTAACAGGATTTGGCAGCAGGCTCTTTTAGCATGGCTCGTCTTTTTTACAGCTTGCGGAAAATATGAGGATGGATAGTGACAGGAGGCCAGGCGGGTACACAGACCACGATTACGCACGTTTGACTGTCAGAATTCCAGAAGAGTGGCGTATCAGGAGGAATTTCTGATCCAATGCAGATTCATTTAGTACTAATTATTAAAGAAATCAAAGCAAATAAAGAGACATGATTGTTAGGCCAGCAGAACATACACAGTGACATCAGAGTTTACATTTTCAGCATTTAGCAGACACCTTTTGTCCAAACCGATGAGTCTGAGCAAGAGAGAGTTAAGGACCTCGCTCAAGGGCCACACCGTGTCAACCTGGCAGCGGTGGGGTCAACCCTACATCCTTCCGATTAATAGTCCAGCACCTTAACCAGTGGGCTATGGATTGCACTGGGTTACAGCTTCGCCTGTACATACACATGTGTCATGTGATTTCAGCATCGTTCTTTAACTGCAACTGAATGACTGCAGGACAACAGGGTGGATAAGAAGCAAAAACTGCCTCAACGCTTCTTGGAATCCAGGGTTCAAAATCCCAAATTATGCTATTGGCCAGTCAGGCATAGAAAAGATGGATCAACGTTCTTTATGGGAGCTTTTAAAAGGTCAAACGCAAACATTTAGGGCAGAGAGAGGCACAAAAATATCAGGCACAACGTGACCATGGTGGACAGTGCTAGCTGCTCAGTGACCGCCAAACTCCGTAAGAACCAGCGCCAGTGAATGTGCCTGAACAATATGCTAAAGATATTAAATATTGCAGTTGTTTTTTTATATAAAAGTTGAAAAACTAGCACCTGCAGATCAGTTAATTATTTTTTTCCTCTATCAGTGTGGAACAACATAAAGCAAAAATATAAAGTTACTTTTTTCAGCCTTCACAGGGACGAGCTTCTTCAACCCTTAGAACATACAGCTGGTAGAAAACCAATGCCACACGGCCCACTATTTCAACCTAACTGGGCCACGTTGCCGGTCATGTCCGAGCAGGAACAAGCGACACGGATGAAGGTGACAGCATTTCACACCTCGGGAAATCGTTCCTGATGGGTACGGCGCCAGACCCTCAGCTGTGATTCAGACAGGATATATGAACCGTCAGAAAAACAGCAGCCGTTCTGCCAAAAAGGACCAAACTATATCTATATCTCGAGCGGTGCGAGTTGAAACCTCACTCCGGGGGACGGTGTCGACACCTATAGTGGACCGAAAGCGGTCTGCCATTTTGGCACATGAAAAATACAATTGCGAGATCCTGTGGCGAGGCCTGCCTGTACTTGCCAGCATCTGGATTTGAGAGGCACTGTGCTGTCGGTGTTGTACCTCGATTCTGTATGGCATTGTGAATTCGCAGTCATCGTGCCCCCATCTGATCAGATTTGCCTGTTTTAACATGACTGATGAGGCAATACGGTGCTGGATGTACAGTGCCATGGTGTCTCAAAGCCCCTATTCCTTCACTATTCTTTGTGAGCCAGGAAGCATCTAAATAAGGCAGGGCTCATGTTGATTTGTGCTTCATTACAGATGCAGACCCTTATCTTCGCTTCTAATGTGACCAAGCTGATGCCCCGGAACAGACGTTGATGAAATGACAAAAAGAAGATGGCAGAAATGCAGTTTTGATCATTTTTATGGCATCGCACCTTGTAATAAAGACACTTCCGAGGAACCACGGCGTTCCACAGCTCTCGCTTTCTCCCTGCCACATTCTAAATCACGTCCCTTTTCTTCTGCTATAAAGAGAGACAGGGAGCAGAAATCAATAAAATTGTGCATCTAATAAGGGGAGGGGGATTAAAAACAGCTTCTCCCGAGACTAGAAGAGGAAACAGAGGCAAGATTTAAGACTTTCGGCTGAAACATCTGAGCCGTTCCATCCCTCCCTTGTCCTCAGCTCAGCGCCGAATAGGAGGTAAACTGGGACTCGTTTGTGGCAGGTTGGGATTAAGGAGGTCGGATACACACTGCCATTTTTCAAGGCCTCAGAAGCCCAGCTGGCTAATTAAACAGTAACTGTCAAGGTAAGGTTCTTGCCTGAACCTGACCCCAAGCTTCTGTCCCCTTCAATTCTGCAAGGTTTAATTCATCTGGAGAGGAACTGAGCCTTTGGGGGGGACTGGGCAGATTTGCAGTCCGGTCTTTTAAGGTTAGGAGTCACAGACTGGGAACTAGAAAGAAGCAAAGGGGATAGGGGAAAAAGCCAGGCCGAAACCTTTTCACCTTTCCTAACAGGCAGAATAAGACCCACCTGATCCTGAGGACTGAAGGACAGCGATGTCTAGAAAACAAGCGGCAGAAGAACCGTCCACACCTGCCAGGAGAGGAGAGTAGAATTTTATGTCTGAGCGGTCCCCACAGATTGCTGTTAGCATGAAGGTCCGTGATGTTGTTGACCTAGCCGGTGGGTGTACGAGTCACAGTCGAGGCCATCAACCCATGCCCCTGTCATCACATTTGCACTTCAAAAGGCATGCAGGCTCCCACCGCCTGGAAGGTACCCACACTGCTGCTGTGGTCACCAGCTGAATTCAATAACCAACACCAGCAACTCCACGTGACCAAGGTGATCCCTGGAAGCCTTCTGTATGAGATTTCCTCGAAAGTCATTCCCTCCTCTGAGCCGATACTGGGAGTAATTGCGATTTATTTTGGCAATGAGCACAAATACTCAGAGACACAGTGTGGTCTTCATGCAGCGAATTTGAGCAAAGGTGAGACACACTAAATGAAGTGTGATTCTTAGAAACCAAGAACATCATTTTCTACTCACCAACTTTCACAGATGCAGTTTTATGGGTTTTTTTTGTTTGGTTTCTTTTAAACTAAGCCTGTTCATTTTTTTCCACTGCCACTGTTGGGCCCTTGAGAAAGGCCCTAAACTGCTTACACATTTTTTCTACTCGAATATTCTTTACATGTCTATTTTAATACATTTCACTGCCTGTTGTACCTTGTATGCCTTTGTATGTGACAAATAAACCTTGATTTGAGCCCCACTAACAATTTTAAAAGAGCATTTCAATTCAGAGCCTCAATCAAAGCACAATAAGTAGGTGGTTCGAGGCTCAGTTTGTGTGATGAGCTGCAGCTTTAAGGAACTGAATGCAAAGAATGATTGTCCTTATCTTTTTTTTCTCTTTATTTTTTTTAATTTGTCCTTTAAAAATAAAACAAATTCTTATTTACATTGGCGGATCAGATTATATTTATTTAATCAACACACAAAATATATTTTGTTTCGTTACTATAGTCATTTAAGTTGAACAAGTAAATTGGTAATAGTAAGTCATGTTCAGTTTGTGTGATGAGCTGCAGCTTTAATAAACTGATCCTCTACCCAGAACTCATGGATGACAAACATCAAGATTCCTTTCTGTACTCGCACTCAAATTCTAAAATAAACTTCCTTTGTCTGGCCAAACTTCTGAGTCACAAACCTCTTTACTAAGCACTTAAGCTAACTTGTACTGACTTAGTCACTAACTAAGCAGATTTTTATTTTTGACTGTTGTCTACTTAAACTACATTATTGTAATGTTTACCATAGAAGCACTTCTGTACGTCTGCTAAATGCTGAAAAAGTAAATGAAAACTAATATCAGAAGCAATGCGAGTCCAGGCTGTGCTAGCAGATCATGCTAATATGATTGTACCTCATGACGTCTCTTACATCTAGTCCTGAAAGCAGTGCGGTACACAAGAACAGTAAAAGTGTCTGACAATCCTCCAGACTCAGTGCATCTTAACCAGCTAAATAATGCACACAACATCTTTATGTCTCTAAATAAAAGATTTGGGATTTAAGCAAGGCTCATATTCTATTATGAAATAAATATAAATGCATTAGCAGGATCACAGAAGTGGGACTGTCTGGTAAATATGCCTGGGAATCCGTCCGAGTCCATTTACTCGACTAAACATCTACATTTGTCTTCGTCTCCAACTTAAAACTGAGTGGTTTCTATTTTTAATCAAAACTTCCTCAAGGGCAAAGTGGGCCAGAGTGAAATGATAGTTGAAATGAAGTTTACATGCCTGTGTATCTCTCTGAACATCAGAGGCTGATAAAAACACAGCTGCTCTGATTTAAACCAGTAGAGGAACAAATACTGCAAATGAAATGAGATTTGTTTAGTGTGTGAAGAAAGTTTTGAGCTTTTTAACTATCAGGCACAGTAAAAAATGATTAATTACTCCAAAGCTTGTGTTTTTACTGTTCCTGAGTCCAAATGATGTGACTTATAATCACCTGGTGGTATTTATTGTGATTACAAGACTGTACATGCAGAAAATAAAATTATAAACCAATAATAAAGAGTTCTTGTGCTGAGGAAGTTTGGAACAATGCAACCCATGATTATTTTCTTTATCAAATGCTTTAATGGTTACATTACTCATTCCGTGCTGGTCCTCAATGTTTCCATAACACTACAATAATAACAGCTCACACAATTTGCTGAGGCAGCTATTATATTGGAAAGGTGACACCCAAATACATGGAGATAGACTAAACGAACTCTGTGAACAGCCAGCCTCTTTATCAATGACCTTTTGCGTCTTGCCCCCCTTGTGCAAGGTGTCAATGGTCGTCTTTTGGACAACGGTCAAGTCATCAGTCTTCCCCATGATTGTGTAGCCCACAGAACTAGACTGAGAGAACTTTTAAAGGCCTTTGCCGGTGTTTTGAGTAAATATGCTGATTGTGGCACCAGACCCTTTTCACCATATTCTAATTTTCTGAGATACTGAATTTGGGATTTTCATTAGTTGTAAGTTATGATCATCAAAATTAAAAGAAATAAACATTTGAAATATATCAGTCTGTGTGTAATGAATGAAAATAATATACACGTTTCACTTTCTGAATGGAATTACTGAAATGATATTCTAATTTTATGACCACCACCTGTATATACTACATAAAGCCTTAATCCCTACATCAAATTATGAGAAATATATAGTCATAATTATAAATGTAATAATTAACATTGGCTAAAAAGGGGAATAAAACAGATTAAGTAAATTTGTAAATTGACCAAACATGCATTTAATTTTTAAGTACATTAAATGATTATATGAAATCACACATTATATGTTTATATTTCATAATAACATAAATAATAAAAATAATCATAAAATGTATCATGTTTAGTCATATTTAAGTAATAGCAATATTATAATTTTTTTTATTTGAACTTTTTTCACAAATATTATCTTGCTCAGAACCACAGCAGGCCTAGATACCCTGAACAGGTCACAAATTCATCACAGTGCCATTATTATTAGTCTCAGTATTATTACTACTAATATTATTATGAAAAATATAATAATTATTTAATTATGTTATAGTTAGTAATAATAAGTGCTGTAACAATACTTTCAGTAAATGCTTACACTTTAATACAAACTTTTATATCTTTTTATTATTCAAGTCTTTCATTTTATTGCCTCTAACCCTGTTAAATTATAGCTCACACCTGAGCCGCTTGTTGACTCGGGTTCTTGTTCAGAGCCTTCACAACACTGACAGAATCAATATTTCTGGACACATTTTTTTTCCCTGACAGGTTAAGAGTGAAACTCTGATCCACTGAGCTTAAGCTGAAGTGACCTGGGTTTGAGGTCAGCTCAGGAGTTCGGTACACCTCAATAAAATGTTTCAATCAATTATTTAAGGCAGCAATTGTTCCTGCTGAAAAACATTGCGGTGAGGAGTAGATTACCAGTGGAGCGAGTCTTGAGGGACAGCTCGGTCAGGATGTGGTCAGATGGGCCTGATGAAACTGGAGGAGGGTTCCAGTTCCATTCTAATTCAGACTGAAGATGATTTCCTTTCTTTCAGCTGTGATGATCTGGGTTCATTTTCACAAGTCAGCAGGAATGTCTGAGAAGAAAAAAGGGAGAAAATCAGCAACGAACATTCTTACAGTGAACTCACATTCTTATCATTTTTATTGGTTTAATATCCGATACGACATGTGGATAATGATCACATTTTAGAAACTCTAATAGCTTAATGAATAAATGAGCAGCTCTTCGTAAAAGTATGTTCCTACAATAGTTTAAAGTAAACTGCAGACACGAACAAATAAACATTGTCGATTAATAATAAAAAATAAAAAAATATATTTCATCCAGCCTTTCAAAAATTCTCTGACATTTGTTTGTCGAGTTTTGGACTTGAGTTGTAATGGAAGTCATGGATATGAAATGCATTTAATTGTTTTTTTTTCTCTTGAAAAGGTCCACCCACCAGCTCACTAGCTCTTAAAGGCTAAGCCCCACCTAATATACATATCTGAAGAATTCACATTTCACCAAAAATATATAAACATGAATTAATATAACAATAACACGCCTAATTTGCTTTAAAGGGACATTTTTCATTAAATTGACGGAAAACCCCGAACTCGCTACGGAAAACCCCGAACTCGCTACGGAAAACCCCGAACTTGCTACGGAAAAAGCCGAACTCGCTACGGAAATTCTTGAACGCTACTGTGTGACGTCACTGGTGGACGAGGGTGAACACCGTCCCTGTTAAACACTGTTCTGACCGACTCAGACCGCGAGTTTTCTAATGATTTTAAAGTAAAAGTTGGGATGACTGGATATCAAACTAAACTATTCAGATTTGAGCCAGAGGGAGAAGAAACTGCTCCTGAAAGCAACGAGCAACCAGACCAGTTCGTCAGAATTGGGAATTCCCACTAGTAATAACTTATGTTATTCATTCAACTGAAAAATGTGGACCTATAATTAATTATTAAAATAATATTTGATCATATCTTTTATTACCTGCAGTGCTACATCTAGAGTTACTGCCCACCACCAAAATAAAAGTTAGGAACTCTAATTGCACTGTATTTATGTTTGACACTTTTTCTATTAACTGGTGATTAGCCTTTAAATAACATGACAAAGATTTGGTCATGTGGTTTAGAACATTAAACCACTCATTATAATCTACAATTATTATTATAATCTATAATTATGATCGACTCCTTTATGACCTTTACGGACCCCACGATGCAAACCTCTGCAAATAGCACAAACATTCCAGATATCCCAATAAATCCAATCCAATAAACACTTTTTAATACCGTGCAGGTAAAACTGACAGCTTCTCGAAGCCTAAGAATTTCCAGGTGTGTAGGATCACACCGCTTAATGGCCACGTGTCGCCCGTCACGCTAACGAGAACACAAAGGAACGATCTCATTTGCTGGAGAGCTGCTGGTGAGAGCGCTGCTTTCCAGTCGCATCATATCACACATTAGCAGCCTGGCTCGGTGAGAGCGCCTCAACAGCCACCAGCAACAGCACTCGTTTGTCATCTGCAAATCACAAATCACGGCTTCTGTCGCGAAACGCTACACAGAAGCCAAGAGCCGAGGGGCTCCGGCCAGAACCGGGACCAGACTCGAGAGCGGGTGCAAAAGGGGGGCAGGATTCGCCTCCGAGGCCAACAGAGAGAGCTTCAATGGTATGGAAAAAAAAAAAAGAACGGGAGGAGGGGTTTACACAAGACGAGACAAAAAAAAGAGGCGAGGCACGAGCGGGTCTTCATCATTTCTTCTGGAAAGGTCAGGATTTAAGAAGGTAGAGCGGAGAGTGAGTGCAGCGTTGCAGATGTGCTCAACAGCAGGGTATTTTCCGCTGCCATGGTCAGATAGAGAAGACTCCTTTAAAACACATCTGCCAGTAAACATTTTGGCTGAGCTCGGGTCATCTCCTCTGTCTGAGCGGGAAGCGGTCGGGCGTGAACGTCTACCTGCACGGGGCCACGGCTCGACCCCGACGTCCCTTCACCTTCACTTTCCAGCTCCGTGCTAATCGCAGGATGATGTGCAGTCTTTAGCTTCACTCGGGGCCAAAAGGGCAACAAAGCGGACATTTCTCTAAACAACCAAGACAAAGTATCAGTGCTCAGTTAAGAAGTGATGGATAGAAGACGGTACACTGTAGTTTGGGTGATTTTCAGTAACCACATCCTCCTGATAGGGTTGCCAAGTGTCAGGGACCAGAAAACCCCTAAACCAGGCATCAATCGAACTTAAAAAAAAAAAAACCTAATCGAGGTAGCCATCAGAATGTTGATCAGAAGGTTGCCAGTTCGATTCCCAGAGCTGACAGGTCATGACTGTGCCACGATTCAAATTGGTAATTCTTATAAAATGACTTAATATTCACTTAAAACAGAAGAGGGCACTTTCCACCTTGCCGGGTAGACAGCACAATGCAGGTTACCAGGTTTGGGGTTTTCCAACCAAAATGTTTCTCTATTTGTATTATTCATTTAATTACGTAATATGAGATTTCTTTGAAATAGTTCATTTTCTTTGACATCATAAAGGAAATGTGCAACACTATTATTTAGATAATCACAAATATAGTAATTGCTTTTATTTATTTAACAGACATAAAAATAAATGAATAATTCATAATTTGTCATCAATTTATTTTCTAACAATAAGAAAACTGAGAAAACCATTGCATCGTGACTCGAATTGCATTGTAGGTCGGATATATCATTAAAGCTCCAATAAATTAGGATAAACATAGAAACTTGTGTTGGATGTGCTGAAATCATATCACTGTGTGGAAATCTCAGAGGTCCATTTTCGAAAAGAGGAAAAATAAAGTCAGAAAAGAGGAGCGTAGAAAAAAAGCTCTCTGTTCCGTCTGAGACTGTGGCTAAGTGCCTCTTTACCTCGGCCATTCAAAAAAAAGAAAAAGAAAAATGTCCTTTCGGCATGATGGCTGAGGGAAGGGGAACGCTTTCTAAAGATGCCAGAGCCACAGTGTTAATGTGAGCAGCTCGCTCTGAGTGTTCGGTCTGTAAAAAAAACTGCTTCTCCTGCTGCTGAGGATGAACCGAAACCTCTCTTCATCCAGACGTGATGAAGAGGGCGTTCAGGCCGACGGACAGATGTGACGAGGACCCGGGTCGAG
The DNA here is from genome assembly GCA_034509265.1 of Microcambeva bendego. NCBI lineage: Eukaryota > Metazoa > Chordata > Actinopteri > Siluriformes > Trichomycteridae > Microcambeva > Microcambeva bendego. The sequence continues at coordinate 2,953,766 of JAYDZG010000043.1, forward strand.
AACGGCTGAACACCCACGGGACTCTGGCAAACATCTGGATAGAACTGTCAGCGGGACCTGATACAGGAGCTGAACGAATGAAAAATGAATTCACGGCAGCGTGAACACACAGGTTGAACCAGAACGATTAACTGAGCATTTTATTAGGTACACCGATCTGGTCTGTACATTCTCTGACTGTTAGGTACATCTACCATCCAGTAGGGATGTAACGATGCACCGCTAAGAACGGATTCAAACATTTAAAATCGATTTGACATGTAACATTATTCGATATGTAGCTTTAACAGCGGAGGGCACTGCCACTATACACCTTTTGAGGGTTTTTCCATCCTAGCTGGGCTTCATTCAAAATTATTTTCCATAATTTGTACCTGGCTTAGAAATAAAAGAGAAGTCCATATTTAGTTAAATAAAAGAATTACACATACATTTTAAGAGGGTCATAATTTATCATTCATCTTAAGGACAACATCCTTTGATGAACCCAGTATCGTGAATCAAATTGCATTGTAGGTAGAGTCTATCGTTACATATCTAGCAAAGATTTTGTAAGTAAACAGTTACTGATTATAGCCCTAAATTGTATCTGCTTTTCTGTGTAAAGAACCTCCATACCACATTTAGTAATACAGCAGAAGCCCCCCCCCCTGTCTGGGTAGCAGATCATTCTCAGAACTGTATTGACATGATAGTGTATGTTGATCAGGTATGAACGTAGCAGGTACAGCAGTGTTGTTGGGAACACCTCAAGTAAAGTGCTTTGGAAAGCAACACTGCTGCACCTGCTATTCATTCTAGAGCTCTGAGAATCGCGAAGAATCTACCAACCAATCATCATCTACTCGCTTGGGTTCTGCGTTAGCTGGAAAAGTCTTTATAACATGATGTAATCATCGAACCCTGTTCATCTTTGCTTTGTATTATGTACATCAACTCTTAACCAGTGTAACTCGGGGATGTAAATGTCCATTTACAGGAAAAACTTGCCCGTTCAGTAAAGGCAGTGGAGTATGATTACTGAAATGGCGTGAATCATGTCAGTGCTCCATGGAAGCGAGGCTAAAGTGGTAAGGCAGGAGCAGACAGGACCATTAAAGGACCATAAGTCATCCATTAAACATAAACGCTCCCTAAAGCCACAAAGAGCTTAAACACACGAACGGCCCGCAGTCACCAGCTCAGGGAGGTGGAACGGAGAAAAAGAGAAGCGCTTCGGCCCTCGTGCTTTTAATGCGCCGTGCCTCGACTTAAACATTGTTTAGAGCTCAATGGGTGCAGATCCACCACACAGGGGAACGCCCGGGGCAATTCTTATAATGAGCTTCAGAAAACTGCCACATTTTCATTTTTTATTGCTTGACCAGTATGGAGGGGGTAGACGGCCTGAGGACAAATGTGGCCATCATTTACACTTCCAGAGTTTAAAGGAATATCGAGCTGTGATGCTAAGATGGTGGCTTTTTGTTCCTAATACTTTTAAAAGGTCAAAGAAGCAGGATAATAGCATTTAGCAGCAAGCCAATGGCTCGTCGTGAGGTTCAGGAAATAGTAGAAATAAACCAGTTCCAATTATCTCTTTATTTGCTACTAAAAAACCCTAAAAGATAAGCTTCTTTAAACAGGCAAGGTCCTTCCCTAAACTGTCAAATGGAGATAATTTCCTGGCTGAAACAGATCCCAAAATAATAAAATGGTGTCACATAACACCATTAAACATACATATACTGGGTTATTTCCCAAAGAGGTTCATCTAGATTATGAACATCCATTGATAATTAGCTAGACCATCCATCCATCC
>JAYDZG010000043.1:2960715-2974754 GCA_034509265.1 Microcambeva bendego
GTAGCATGTCTTTGGACTGTGGGAGGAAACCGGAGTACCCGGAGGAAACCCACGCGGGCACGGGGAGAACATGCAAACTCCACACAGAAAGGACAGAGGTCGCCCCACCCGGGGATCGAACCCAGGACCTTCTTGCTGTGAGGCGACAGTGCTACCCACTAAGGCACCGTGCCGCCCATATTTTATTTACCTTAACATAAATTGCATTCTTTGTCGGAATTAGGTAAAAACTATGCCAAAAATGTCTAAGCCCAAGTGGGCTAGAAATCCCTGAACCTGGAAACCACCTGTATATTCCCAGTGATGTCAACCAGGCGAGGTGTTTAGTGCCAGACGTCTACTGTAGTGAATTTAGATTCCTTTTACATCTCAAATCATTTTGAAATGTGGACTTTGGTTATTAACTGTCCTGTAGTGCATCTGCACAGCCTTACTTGCTACATCAAGCCACAAGGCTGACAAATTAGGCCCTTGAGCAAAGCCCTTAATCCTCAACTGCTAGAATTGCACTCAATCATAATAGAAAGTGACTTTGAATAAAATTGTCTACAAAATGCCTTAAATGTAAATATAATCCTCTTCATGTTTAAAGATGTCTTGCAGGAACCTGGAGAAAACACACAAGCATCACAGAACAGCAATCAAAGGGGAGATTTGAACCCAGGTCACCGAGACCCATGGTGCTGTGCACCACCACGTGCCCCCATTTGTTGTTATTAAACAGATTTCTGATGGGCTGATAACATGCTCTTAAAAAATGATAAATAATTCAACTGAATAAATAATTCTTCACCATGGAAGAGGTCACACACACGTCTCAGAGTATCAGGAGCTTCTAAATCATGGCAGTCCTCTTTACATTTGTTTTCTCCATCTATGTGATCTATTCTCAATCTATTTTACATTCAGCATGAAGTAACAATGATTCACATGGAACAATGGTTTGTTTCTAAAATCAGGAAAAGAAAAGCTAGATTATGAAGTTAGTCATAAAATGAAACTGCCATAATTTATTGTTAATCATTTCCCTTTAAAACATAAAATAAAATACTGTGCGATTACACCAGGACCTTCTTGTTGTGAGGCGACGGTGCTACCCACTGAGCAATTTTTACATAGAGTGAACTTCCAGAAAAAAAAATCTACATAGTTTTTACATTTGCTGAATTACCATAGCAATAATTAAAAACATGAAATATAGAAACTACCATCTGAGGCTGAATAAAACTCATAGTCACATGATCTTGGTGTGGTACTTTTTGGACATTGACCGAAACTTCCCATCCATTATTTTCAGTTCAGCTCAGGTAGCTGATACAAACATTGTTAACAGATTTTATTGCTAATAGTAAAGGTCAGTGGTAAAGGTTAGTGGTAAATCGTGTGTGGTTGCAACCTCCAGACTGACAACCTGTGCACCAGTCCATCCGTCTCCCGCGGGTTCAGCCTAATTGCTTTGGAGGGTTTGTGGTCCACACTCCACGTCCGGCCCTGAGAAACGAATCTCATCTCTCCTTCGCATGGGGTGGAATTTTAAGAGACGTATTACAATTTTATTTCCTCCCGTATTATAATTTTAAGACACCGTGTAGGATTCTTGTCCTCAACACAGGATGAAGTATAATTACATGTTCCGCAGGGTGCCGTCCGCGAGGAGCCACCAACCCGCCGAGCACAATTCCACCACCCACGAAGAGAATCAACGCTTTTCTGACTTTTTAAGTGGAATCAAAGTGCACGCGGCACAAAGCGAATTTTAGAAATTGAACACCGGGATTCCCTTCTTTTCCGGTGGGTGAATCCGGTGAGTTTGATGGAATGTGCGTGTGAAATAAAATGTCGGAACCGTTGCAAGAAATGAAAAAAATTAATTGATTCGGTCAGGTATGGAAAGTCTCTAGGAAAAAAAATAAAAATAAAGACTCATTACACTTTAAAATACATCAACCTGGTAAACATGTGATCAATTTCACGGTCATTAATCCGAAGCCCCCTGCAGCTCTAAACTCCACATCATTCGATCAGTGTTTGAGGAAATCAGTTGTAAGGTCAGGCAAGAACATATGGTTTGCAATCAACATTCCAACTCATCCTTAATAAGCTTAATAGGCTTCAGACAAGGCAATTTAAGTTGCCCCACACCACTCAAACTCTTTACGGACCTTGCCCTGTGCACACAGGCAAAAGTACAGGACCACTATGACCATACAAACAATGTAATTTGGCTTGTTAAAATATCCACACATTTAGTCTCTAGGCAATCAAGATTCAATTAATCTCGGATGTGTCCCCTTAAAGTAAGATGGTCCAGGGCTCCATCCCCAGATGAGCCATCCTGGGCCTTTCTACGTGGACTTAGCATGTTCTTACTGTGTCTGCTTGGATTCCTCTGGGTGCACCGGGTTCCTCCCACAGTCCAGAAAACATGCAGTCAGGTTAATCGGAGACACTGAATTGTCCTTTAGGTGAAAAGGTGTGTGTGTGTGTGTGCTTTGCGTTGGATGATGATGTTTCTCTGTGTGCCTCACTCCATTTCAAAAGCTAAAATAGGCTCCAGCAAACCAACCCCCCATTTCTACTACCTGATTGTATAAGCAGGTTATAAAGTGAGTGAGTAGGGCTGAACTAAGCATTGTTCTCTGATTGGATAATACAGTAGCTTTGTTTGGATGTGACAGCAGGAAAAACAGCACCCTAGCACCCCTAGTGGATGAAACACCCGTGTTTGGTACAGTATTTACCAGCGGTGGGGAAAAATAACGAACTCCATCCTGTTGCCTCTGAAGCGTGACACATGCATGTAGAGTTGATGATGAATCCCAGAGATGGTAAAACTGGAGGGGATCTAAACACCAGTGTGGTGTGTGATTCAGTTTTAATGACAGACACCGTTAACATACACAATAACATTCGAGTGTAAGGCGTAACACCATCTGAACCCCTACGTACCCACAACATGATCCCCTTCGAGTTTTACTGGAAGACGTACAGGAAAAAAAAGAAGACAGCGATGAGCTAAGTGATCAATCCAAGAATAATACAGCATTAGATTAATGTTAAGAGAAGCTAAGGAGAGCAAAGAGAAAGTCTGAACAAAAATAGTCAAACTTCTGAACTTGAAATCATAGAATTCAAATCATTAGTAACTAAATTCTATTGAAGATTCTATAAAGATTCTATAGATAACATAATTCAGATCACCTCAGTTGAACAATAAGCCATGAACAAACCTCGGCTGAACGGCTGAACGCCCCCTTGCAGACACAACTGGCAGTGCCTGCTGTGTAGAAAAAGAACCTTAATGAAAAAGGATGGGGTCTTTGATGCTGTGTAAAGACCCTGGTTAGTATCCTAACTGTACACCGAGATCACTGCATGACTCTCCGAGCACAAGACTGGTCCCACGTGTAAACACACAAGAGTTTGCGAGCACTGTTTTGTGCATCCTGGTGGATTTGATCCAGAGGGTTCAGACTTACGATACTGGTGTGAAGTGGAAAACCCCTATGCTCCGCCTGAGCAAACTTAGTGTCCACTGATACAATTCACAATATAATGACTTTGTTTTCAGTTGAATTGTACAATCTCTCTTCAGAAAAAAGTAATGTATTTGTAATTATCTTTTTTGTCTATCCAAACAACGCCATTTTGTTTGAGGTAAGTGCAAACTATGCCAAACATTGCTGTTTGCACCTTGTGTAAAAAAAGGCACCCTCTACTGTTGAAACGAAAAGTCATCTTAAACGAATCACCGATTCAAATCATGTCCCATGTGAATCGATTTTTTACGGTCTTATGGTGAATCGTTACATTTGTAGTTATATCAGGTCACGTTCTCCGCTAGAAAATTGTAAATTGTGCAGGCTCGTCATTTTACTGTGGAGATAAGTGAGCAGGCTGGTTAAGAGCATTGTGTGTTACATCATTAGAGCCCTGCAAACACCAGCCACGAAGTACCGAATTCCACCCAGACGTCGTGAAGTTCTGATTTTCATATCCATTAATCAAACAAATAAAAACCAATAAATAAAAGATAAATCTGGACTTTTCGCTCGATGAATGCCTAGTGGACACCTGCTACCAAATATTAATATTTTTCACATGATTGGCACAATTGGGACCGTTGAGGATGGTGAACCCATGAACCTACTTAATAAAATATTAGCAGTGCCTTAAGGAAGAAGCAGCAGAGGAGGGGGGAAGAACGGCAATGCCAAAACATCATCATGCTCTTCCTCTCGCTGGCGTTCACTTCTCTCTTTCTGAAGCCCCAGGGTTCCCCTCGCATCACAGGGGGTCTCAGCAGCCTCATTAAAATCTAGCAGATTTCATGTAAAGACCAGAGGAAGAGGGCGATTCCCCCTCAAAGCCTCAAAGGCTCAGGAGAAATGCTTCTTACTGTAAGCACATGGTTAAAAAAACCATCAGTCAAAACAATGAGCGTACAGTAGATCACTCTCCTGCTGGTTAAATTGATGGTCACGTCAAAAAATGTTCACTGCAGGACGGGGTGATCGGGATTTTCTAAATATAACCATATGACAGCTTCGCTTTTATACATTTCATAAATGTACTAAACTCAAACAATGGCTTAAGATAGTTTTAGCTAAAGCTTTACTCACACTGACGGTTGTTCAGTGTAACCATGACTACAAAAATAGAACATACATTTCTATCAGAACCACTATTCCAGTTAAGATTAAAATTTAAAGATTTTAATTTCTGAATTTTAGGGAGGTACGATGGCCAACTGAGCAAGATGCACCTGGGTTTGATCCCCAGATTGGGCAGTCTGGGTCTTTTCTGTGTGGAGTTTGCATGTTCTCATGTCTGCCGGTTTCCTACGGGAGCTCCGGATTCCTTCCTCAGTATAAAAAAATGCAGTCAACTTAATTGAAGACACCGAATTATCCTGTAGGTTCCTAGTCACAACGATGCACAAACCGGTGGGTTGAGGTACCTGTCCAAAGCCCGGATCAATAGGGACGATTGTGTCAGTAAGGGAATCCAGGGTAAAAAATACCCCAAATCAATAACACAAAGTTTCACCAAGGAACCAAACCTGCCGGGGAAATAAATATGCTTTGATTTGTTTATTAGGATTTTAATGTCATGCTTTACTCTTCTATTTGTTAGTGTAACCATAGTTACTGATTACTAGGGATGTAACGATTCACAAAGAATCGTTAAGAATCGAAATTCATTTAAGATGAATCATATTCACTTTAAACTGTAGAGGGTTGCCAGCTTGGGATGTTTATACTTTTTTTTTAACCCAAAATGTGGCACTAGCATTTTTGGCTTAATTTTCACCTACCTCAGAAATGAAGGCACATTCACTGTTAAAGTAAAATATTGTATTAGTGATTTATATTTTATTTAATTTTATAAAAAAGCCAACTTTGTTTTAAAACAACAAAATGTTTTTGGGGAAAAATACTTCATAGTAAACCCAGTATCGTGAAGTGTAGAGCATCGTGGGTAGTGTTGCCCACTTCTTACTCAAGGTTCATCGGTTCAAATTTGAAATGATCATGGATACATTTGTATTGTTATGTCACCTCACTTGCATGTTTGTGGACTGTTAAGAGGAAACCAGAGCCCATGGAGAGAACCATAGGGAGAACCTGCAGGACCGGGCCGTTCCACTTGAGAAACGAACCCATGACCTTACTCTGACACGACAGCGCCTCCCACTGAGCCTCCATGTCACCCCAAAATGCATAAATAATTGTTTTGTTGTTTTATATTAGTCAGTCAAAGGGTCAGAAAACCTCCACACTGCCATATTGAGAAAGAACAGGTAAAGAAACGTGTGGTGGTGGTCTTCACCATGCTCTGTTTCTGTCTTTTGTAAATGGGTTAATCATTGGTGGTCATCAAAAGCACATGCTAACATTTGCTATCGGCCATGTTAAATTTCCTAAGCTGAATCATTGATTGTGAAGGAAAAAATCAAAGTTTATCTGGCTTGATAACTCCAATGTCCTCATTTAGTGGCTAATGAGAGTTTAGCTCAGTTCTATTTACTAAGGCCATGCATGCTGTAGACCAGATTATTAAAAGATACAGATAATCAGAGACCAAACATACATTGTGTACGACATGCAACTAGAATAAAAAAATAAAATCATAAAAAATACATATTAGCTCACCAACCACAGTAACATGTTTATGGAACTGGTTCGTGGTGACTTGCTTAGTATGGCATTGTGCATTTTTAAAAGCTGTAGCATAGTGGTTAAGGTACTGGACAAGTTATCAGAAGGTCAATGGTTCAAGCCCGACCACTGCGATGATGCTGCTGTAGGGTCCTTGATCAAGGTATTTACCCTCAGTTACTCAGACACACACTTTTGCAAGTCACTAATGTTAAATAAAAGTAACCATTACAAAAATGTGATTCCTCAACTGGATGACCAGAGAATGTTGCATGTTCTCCCTTTGACCTTGTGGTTTTCCTCCGGGTAAACATCTGCTCATAATGCTGAATAATATAATATATGGAGGCGTTTGTTGACATGCAAGTACAATGAGCACATGCTGCTGTGTGAGCTTAATAAGGGAAAGTGCTTTAAACGCTGTCTGAGCATGTTCGAATAACCTGAGTCGATTACTTACTAAGAATCCTATCTGCTTAGACAGCTTCCTGTGTAGGCTGTAAGACAGCAAAGCAGTCTCACTAGGTTTTTGAACACACCCCGTGTCATCTGCTTTACAGAAGAGTGTGTAAGAAATGTATACGGTTACAAAGCATTTTTTTTAATTTTCCCGAACACGTACATCAGGAGCAGAGGTGTGTGGCAGCAGAGACGAAAATACAAATCAGCTAATTAGTAACAATGGCCACCATCCGAACACATCATTATTTAAAAATACACCGTTCCTGACTGCATATGTAACATTCGATCACAAAAAAAGAGCCAACAGACTGATTTGTTTACTTCTTTGGTTTGAAGGTTCTCCTGGTAGGCCACGAAGGCAGAACAGGACAGAAAGAGGGCAATTAAAGTGCACCCCACCTGCTGGAGGCTGGCTGAGGTTCAAACGTTCATCTGACACCGCCGAACAGAGCTGCCAGGTGAACGGAGGGAGGGCCAGAGAGAAAAACAACCGAGTGTGACAGCGACGACTACAGAGCGAGTACAATATCAACCAGATCATACACACTCCAGCATGGAAACACCATGAAGCAGACAGACCGGCTGGCAAAGAGGGCTAATTAGGCGGCGGGGCAGAGTTACCGTCCTCAGCTGTACGGTGGCTCATCCCGTGTCCGACGTCATGGCTTCATTCTGCCACCGGTCACTGGATAAAATCAAATAAGAGAGCAGAAGAACGACTCGAAGATGCATGCATCAGTCATGATGTAGCAGCGCTAACAGGACAAAGAACAAATCTGGGTGAGAAGTGTCATCTTAAGAAATGTGGTGACAATCAGCAGCCCCGAAAACAAAATTAGGCACAAAGTCAACCTCACTGTTACAGAGCAGAGGGATCAGCACATGTAAGAATAGTCAAGTTAAAGATTTATTCGGATAAGTTTATTAGGATTTTAATGTCACATTTCACACACTGCCTGATTGGTTACATTCATGACTTCGTCTGCTAAATGCCGAAAATGTAAATGATTGTTAATGAATCAGTCACTTTTATCCAAAGCGACTTACATTTATGACTGAACACAATTTTGAGCGATTGAGGGCATGAACCAGCAACCTTCTGATTATAGCTCAGTGTCTTAACCATTAAGCCATTGATCAATATTTTCACACTTTTCATGACGGCACTTCACGAAGTAGCCAGATACTGAATTTTTCAACCCGGATTTACTTTCGTGAGGACATTTTAGTTGTATTAATAATTTATTTGATGTGGGATTTGTTTTAGGGAAATTGTGAAGCATTGGTTGGTGTGGTTTGGATTTAACTTGAAGGCAAGTCTGATAATTATTTAGATGAATAAAAAATAATCACAAATACAGTATTTTAATTTATTTTTTAAATTTATTTTTATATTCAATTTCATTTTACAAAAATCGTGAACAGAGTATCGTGAATCACCTCACATTGTGGATAGAAAATATCATTACATATTTGTTCATGAGGGGACAGGTAAATACTGATTCATCACTGATAATTAAGTATCTTTAATTCACCTCAGCTTCTGGTTCAGCAGAGCTTAGATTGAACTCCTCGGTTTGAAACATTGGGCGTTATTGGCAGAGCCTGCAGAAGTTACGCTTGTAATGACTCTCATTGGCAGATAGAGAGGCTTCTGTGCAGAAAGCATGGGTGAAAAGGGGTTCCACTAAGGGCTGCTAGCGGGTCCACCAGGAGTGGAAACTAATTATGCAAAAGTGGGGAATTCATAAATAAAATGTCTGGCAGGATCTGTGGAGGGATCCTGGCACAACAACTGGAACTTTGGCACATTTACAGATCATCTATAATACATCGATATTATCAATTATGCACAAAAGCCAACTGTTCTTTTTATCAGTCTGTCTTTGCATTTGTATATGTGTCACCAAGTAACAGAGGGAAAAGAATGGTGGAAAATTGAAAGAAAACCATTTGTTTTTCCTCTTAAGTCTGTTAGAATAGCATGAAGGCGTCAGAAATTGAAGATTCTGTTCTAAGAACCCGCTCTGCGAGGAAATGCCGTTTGGCCTGGTTCTTTTGATGACGGCAGATTCCCCCGATCTCCACGTGATACGACTCGGGTCAATGGGGATTCCACCCTGGCGGATTCGGTGGCTTTCGGTGTTTGAACGCCGCCTTGGCAAGTTGACAGCGTGCTCTCTTAAGGCAAAGACAAACAGATGTGGACATATGAGTAGGAGGCGCAGGACTGGTTAGAGCAGAGAGAGCAAGCTGGCGCTGGTTCATCTGGTCTGGCTGGCACAGACTCTCAACATACATGAGCAAGAGCGTCTGTGCTGGGTTGATGAAAGTCAACAATGAAAGGTGGCTCAGATGCCACCACATAATTTATACAAGAGTACGTCACGTACAGAGAGGGCGACCACGTCACACGGTCACCCCTGGGCATCTTTCACACAGGGTTAGAAAAAGACCGACACTAGGGCCTGATAAATAAATCAGCTTGAAGGCCTGCGGAGGGTTTAAGGCTAATTCATCTTCATGAACTCATGGTTTTGAGAAAGGCATACGAGATCAGATCTGGGTAGGCGGAAGCTTGGGGGGGAGGAAAGGCATCGGTCCCTGTAGGCATCGAGGACCAAAGACGCTGTGGTTCTTTAAAAAAAAGAAATAAAGAAAAAAAACTTTGCTTATCCAAAAGACCTCAACTCAAGATGCTCTGAAATTTCTTGAGCAGGCGAGATGAAAGAGCTTTCCCATTGGCCTTCAATCAGCCGCTCTGAGAGAACTCACACTCAATAATTCGGAGGCCTTTTTATGAAGCTTACTTTAGAACAACATGATCTAGACTGCTGCTTTTTTCATGTTGATATGAGCATTGAGGGCCAAATCTGAGAGCATAAAAGTGCTTTCAATTACCCCAGCATAAGAGCTAACTGCAGTTACTAGACTGATTTAATTGAAAGAATCTGACTTTGCTTTAAAGGTTCCCTCAACGCCTCAGGTGCTCTGATACCTCCCGATTCTGACTGAATTAGAAATAAAAATACTTACCAAGAGCATCCATATAGTTCTCATTTATTTAAACCATCTTATTGGTTACACAAGACTCATCAGTTCAAGTTAAGTGTCAAACACAGTCATGGACAATTTTGGATCTCCAATTCACTTATACATCTTAGTAGTGTGGGAGGAAACCAGAGCTCCTGAAGGAAACCCACACAGACATGGTGAGAACATGCAAACTTCCCACAGAAAGGACCTGGACTGGCCCACCTGCATACAAAAATAATTAAATTAAAAAGTTTCTAATAGTTTTACTAACAAACTAAAAATATATGCTGACTGTAACTGACAAATTAAGGGTGGTCAATCTGGCCATATTTATGCTGGCACAAAAGTCCCCAGTTTTATCTTATTAGAAATTAAGGGCCACACAATAAAATATAAAAAACCAGTCCTTAAACCTCGGCTCCAGAGGCATTGAACAATGCAAACCCTGACCTCTGACCCCACGTTCCAAGCAAACTGGAATATGTGAAGAAAGAATGACTGTACTGTACAGCTTCTTGTGAACTTTAACCCACATGGAGAATTGTTAGCAACTGTACGAAGTAGGAATCACTGTTGCAGTGATTATGCTGGTAAGTACCACATCAGTGGGGGTGGGTTAGCACATTACCCAATAGTCTACCACTGTCAGTGGTTCAAATGCAGGCTCTGCAACCAATCTCTGGTTGATGGTCCAAAACTATCCTGTTCTACCACCCACTGTTGGGTCCTTGAGCAAAACCCTTAACCGCGTCTCCTCCAGGGGTGTTGAACAATGGCTGACCATGCGTTTTGACCAGTCTTCCAAACCAGGCTGGGATATGCAAAGAACAAATTTTGTTATACTGCACATCTGCATGTGTGTAATGACAAATTAAGGCATTCAATTCTATTTTATAAAAAAAAAAACACAGAAGAATATTTAGGTTTTGGTTCAGAGTGTCGTATTGTGAGATATTCTGCACGGTCTGCTACCAGTCAACTGTGTGTCATCTAGTGGGCTCTACTGTCAGTACCTGTCACCACATCTCTTGGGTGGTAGAAGACTGGTTTGAGCGGGTGGGGTCAACAAACGCTGTGCAAAGACCCTGGTTAGTTGAACGAGAGGTCTGTGCCGAAGTGGATGTGCCTAATGTGTTACTTCACTGAGGCACAGGTGGGAAAATAAAAAGGTACACAATGCTCGTTCCCCCTCAGACACCCAAACAAATATACCCTCAAACAATTGGTCTCCACAAGACTTGGCTATGGTAAATCAGGAAAATGAATGGGGAGAAAATGCACAAATCAATATGAAAAGAATCCCCAAAGAAATAAAAAAAAATCTCCAAACCCGTCCTGGCATGGAGGCAGAATCAGAAAGACAGAAAGCATTCCACTGCAGTTCTGTGTATTATAAGGACGGAGAACTTGACATGAAAAACGCCGGCTTTTGACTCCGAGTCGCATTAGAAGACAGCTAAACACGAGCAGGCTGTCATGCCAGGATGTGAGTCAGGCAGCAAACAGGGTTGAGCAAAACCCCTTACAAGTGCAGTTCTGTCCAAAATAATGGAGGGCGCTTAAAATATTTACACCAAGCTGTTCTGACTGGGCTTCTGGTAATGCCTGATGAGTTTGTTCTCACTGTATTGTGCGTCTTGGAGCATTCCCGAGGCGACGGAGGCACCAATTTAACCGCGGGATTTCTTTGGAAAAAAAAAACGGGAGGGTCTGAACACTTGTGATGCAGCAACAAAAGGCGGGCAAGATCGTTTGATTTCTTTAACAGCTGCTAATGTAGTTTCCTCAATGCCGACATCCAGGAGCGAGGCGAGAAATGAAACACGGCCTCGTTCTTTCTTCAGACTGCTATTCTTTTTTTTTCATATTTGCACTTGTGTGCTTGTAACAAAAGTCATTTACATCTCCCAGGGCAGGGGGTGTGCAAGCAGGGGACAGACGGGGGCTCATCCGTGCACACCCAGACACACTTTTTTTTTCTACAACAAAAGCTTATTTAACCCCGGGTTAGATTCTAGGAAAGCGCCAGATCTCTGGCTGTCCTCCTAGCCCCATTATCAGAGGAGCCTCGCCTAATAAACACCAGACCCTCTTCATCAATGCATTATTAACAAGTGTGCTAACAATGTAATGCAGGCAAATGGTCGTCCTCTGGAGAGCAGCTTCAAAACCAGACCAGTACACAGACAGGACTGAGGGATGACTGGCAGATCTGCATGCTCACGCCTGGTCTCTTCATTAGCTTAAAGCAATGAAAAGAAGTCTCCGTTTAGTCTAACTATTCACCCAATAGGGGGATTCATATGTAGGTTTAAATAATTAGGCAGAATTATATTATACAATATAAACAACATAGCCAGCATTTACAGAGATCATGTGGCTCTATTGTTGGGCAGGAGGAAAACATAATATGCTAATGTAGGGCAAAAGTTTTGCTCATTTTAGTAAGCACAGTTCGTTTTACCTGTTGTATTATTTAAAAGGATACATCACCAGAAGAACTGCGTGAGCTAGTGTTGCATCATAAGAGAAGGAAAAGAACACGCTGGTAAATTAAGCTAAGAGCTCAGGTTCTTTAGCTGGGTCTGTTCTGGTTCCTTCCGAATTGAACCAACTCACATGTCCACCAGGTTCCGGGAGCCGAGCAGGCATCATAAACTGTGAGCATTACACAATTAAAAGAGTCTGCAGATTAAATGCAAGCAATGTGCTGTTAATACGAATGTAATGATTCACCATGAAGCAGTTAAATGAATCACCAATTTAAATTGTGCCCAATGTGAATCGATTCTTAAGATGAAACTATGTTCACTTTAAACAGCAGAGGGCACTGACAAATAAGCGGTGCACAGGTGCGTGCATGAGTGAACTGCTGAAGACCAGCAGAGGGTGACCGAGGAAGAAAAATCATCTTGTCAAACTTTGTCACCCATATATAAATAAACACAAAATGTGGAATTAACAAACTGCTGTAGATGCCATTATAATCCTTTTATAAACTGTGCAAACTCCACATAGAAAGGACCTGGACCGCCCAACCTAGGGATCAAAGCCAGGATCTTTTTGTGAGGAGAAAGTGCTACTCACTTAGCCACTGTGCCACAGGTGAATTGGTCGATTTAAAATGTACTTATTTGAAAATTTTGGTTAATTCATGGTAATTAACAGTAACACCTTTCTTCTTTGAATTAAGGAATACTTTACTGGTTTGTTATTTACAGGATTATTGGCATACAGGCATCTAAATGATGGTTTAAACGTGTCAACTACCACTAGCAGGATTTTCAATTTGGCACTGATGAAGTGCAATTGTGGTAATTCCTAGCACATTAATGAGTTTAAGTGTGTGTGTGCGTGCGTGTGTGTGTGTGTGTGTGTGTGTGTGTGTGTGTGTGTGTGTGTGTTTAATCAAGCTTAGTTAAGCTTCTGTATGAATTTGGGCTGCAGCAATCAATTAATTTGTTTCAATTTGTTCCTTATATTATACCTAATCAAAAACCATCTGAACTCTCACTCAGGTACACAGAGTTGTGCCTTGCAAACCAGTCAGGTTGGTAGCACAGCCAGGGTTTTGAAAGTTAAATGTGCTGGCATGAATCGAGATCAAGTTAAAATTAAGTTAAATTACTACTACTAAGTAAATATTGTGATTTTTTTTATCTGCAATTAAATCATCTCTGCCAGCAATGGTTTGGCGGTCCGCCCAGTATCTTCCTCTCTCATACCCAGTGATTTCTGATTGGACCAGACTAGGACACAGTGAAATGACAATGAAATAATGGATTATAAACAATTTCTGATCTCATTCAATGTGATTTAAAAAAACACCACCTCGAGAGACCATCATCTACGATGAGTTATAATATCTAAACTGAATAAAATACATCCCCTCCCCTCACATAAATAAGGTGTGATTCACACTCCGCCGCCCTCACCCACCTCAAACCTGTGGCAGCGTTATCCTCCATTGTCTTGTTTTGATTTCCTTCCCCGCCCTTCATTTTAGCTCTGACCTCTGCTTCGCCCCGGCTCCATCCCCTCCACGTAGGTTCTAGTGTTCTCTCCTCACACGTCTAATTGACTTCATGTCTGATCATGTAGCAGATGCTGCTCTCCACCTGCTCCACGATCAACACCGAATCCTCCAGTGCTCTCACTCCACTAATGACGAACACCAGAAGTTCTGCCGCCGCTCCGCCACCATTATCCCGGGGACCGCTAAAATCTCATTTTCAACTCAATTTAACCTGTGAGCCCAAAACACAGATGTGATAATAGTTCAAAAACATCAAATCATCATAATCGCTTAAACTGGATGGTCAAATGTGAGGATGTACCATTCAGGGGTTTTTTTTATTTAGATTTTTATTTTTTATGTTC
>JAYDZG010000043.1:2996252-3015659 GCA_034509265.1 Microcambeva bendego
CTTGAATCGTCCCCTAGTGCAGGGGTGGCCGACGAAAATGAGCCCAATCTCATTTCAAACAGAATAGCACTCGGCACGTAATCACAAAACCAGTACTTCTTTATATAGGGTCCAGTAAGAAGAGCAGAGAAGTCACTTCTGCCAAAATAAATATTTTAACCAAGCAAAAACCAAAACATCTACCAACTGACCTTACTGTCGCACATGATGACAAGCAAGGGACGAGACCTGTGTGTGTGAGACCCGGCTGTTATTCCATCCTTAAAGATTTAAATCGTCGGGCTCTGATCACACCCTTTGATGTGTTCTGAGCCGAAATTCTTGGGTACAGGAGAGAAAGGGGAAAGAGCAAGGAGCAGACGGGTAAAAACGAGTGGGCGAGTGATTGAGCGAATGAGAGAAAAAGGAGGAGAGACGGATCAAAGATGGACAGGGCGAGTCGAGAAGAAGCTTCTCGAGAAAGTAATCATCTTGCTCGGAGTCATTGAGAAGTATGGTGCGAGAGAGAGAGAATAAAAAGAGAACAGCATGCGAGAGCGGTAGCAGCATCGTCTCCCCAACAAAGGGAAGATGAAAGTGGAGAGGTTGAGGCAGGGGCCACAGCTCGCTGTGAGCCCGAGATTACTCGCTCCGAGACCACAGGTTTTTTTGTGCCTCTCCCACCACTCCACACCGAAACTCGTTTCTGCTTCCAATCTCTAGCGCTTTAATCCCTCTTTGACTTGGACACTCTTGGAAGAGCATCAGATTTGTGTCCGAGCTGCTGCGATATGAAAGGTCATTTCTTCAAAGTTGAAGCGCGTCTCGGCTGGGTCGCTTTCACCAAAACATTCTGATACACAGTCAGGTATTTTAGAGAATCCATCAGAAGCTTCAATTACACACATACATGGGCAACAATATGAGAACACCTGACCATGAGCTTGTTCTATATTGGCATTAATACAAAAGATCCTAGTATGGTTCGGTTTACAATAGTTGACTTCAGGATGGTAACGTCAGCAGAAATGTTTGCTTTTTCTCCAGGGTAATGTGATTCACTAAGCAGCCCTTGATCAGCCACAGAGTTCAATTGTCATTTCGCAGATGCATTTATCCAAATATTAAATTCCCATTTTACACTCTGTTTACATGCATGGACGGACAGGAAATTCCTGGCAACACCAGATTTGTCAGTTCATGTTTAAATGTCCCACAGTCATGGACCACTTTGTATCTTCAATTCCAATTTTTACAGGTCTTTCGGGTACTATGGGAGGAAACCCACACAGACAGGCGAGGGGAGAACATGAAAACTATACAGAAAGGATTTGACTCGGTCCACCTGAGATCCTTAAACCTGATTGCAATGCCTACGAAGCTAAGCTTAGTCCTGTAGAAAACCGTATCAGATGCCAACTTCTGTGGTAGTAAATCAGACAATAAATAATAATAAATCTGACTAGTAGTTCAAAAGTTTTGCGACTGTAATTGCAAAGAAAAGGTTTCTCCAAAGTTCTTCAAAGGTGCTATGAGGTCTCGTGTGTGTGAGAATTTGTTTTGTTTGCTTTTAAATGATCTTCCAAATACTCCTCAAGTCAAATATTGACCTGATGGGACTTGACCACAAATATGCAATCAACATTCCAAAGAACAAAAGTCTATTAAACTGCACAACGAACAGCTTTTCTAAATTTTCTTCTGCAGGCTTAGGGAGCAATCATCAAGAGGACAAGCACGAGTCGCTGGAGTTGGTGGACTTTTGACGTTGAGGGAGAAATCCAGAGGGAGGGATCAGCATCGAGCAAAACTCTTCTTCTCACAAGTTCTTTCGACTGTGCTTTTTACAGGGTGGGGTTTTCCATTCACTGAGCCTTTAATTAAAGCTCGTGAACAGAAGAAAAGATCAGTAGAGGCAGAACAGGACTGCCAAGCAAGTTAGATAATAAATATTCAGAACGATTGGCATGGGTGATTTTTAGCATTCTTTACCAGCAAGATTAAATATTCTCGGGCGCCTGAGTTTCTTCAGAATCTAATTGTAAAAACACTAAACACACATTGGACCACCAGGACTCCAGTGGCTGGATCCCTTTTCTTTTCTTTATTTGTTGCATGTCAGTATGTGGATTGTTTACACAGTTCTAAAGTGGTGTAAATTGAATTCACATGTCTGTTCCCATCAGTGGCTACAAGTGTAAAGTGGTGTGTACAGAGGCATGCGTTATGTCCCCTATGGACCGCGGCTCTCCATGCTAGCTCTGTTAAGCTGCAGATAAAGTGAAACTCTCCGGAGGAAACAGCAATAATCAATAAAGTAACAGAGCCTGGTAGAAACACTTCATAATTTCATTTCAGCTGCAAGCAAGTGCAGGTAAAAACAAAAGCCAGTCGTAGATCTTTCTTCTGCACCAGGCAAAATAACTTGTTGCTTTATCTGGATGTTCAGGTAATTTAATGCATTTAAATTAATAAAACTGAATTACAAATCTGTTCAATTAAACAGCAAGCACTGTACTACAAACATCCATAGACTTTAAATAGTGTGGATATAGTTTTCAATCAAACTTTGGTTACATTAATGACATCACCAAGTATTTATTTATTACACAAGTCTTATAAGTTTAAGGTCAAACACAGTCGTGTCTACAAATTAACCTGGCTCCATGTTTATGGACTGTGGGAAGAAACCAGAGCCCCGGGAGTAAACCTGGACATCCAAACTCCACACAGAGGGGGCCCGGACCACCCTACGGACCACCCTACCTTGAGAACAAACCGAGGAACTTCTTGCTGTGAAGCAACAGTGCTACCCATTTAACCCATTCAAAGTTGGACCTTTAAAGCCAGGGGTGACAAACTCAAAACACACAGTGGGGCAAAATTAAAAACATGCACAGTCATAGCCCACCTTGAAATTCATTGAAAAAAAAATGTCTACAGTTGAAGTAGACAGATAAGATCAGATATAAATATGAACCTGTTAATATGGAAACGAACTTGCGCCTATTTTTCAATTTGTAGTTTGAGTCGATGCCTTTTTCACAGGCAAACAATAATATCAATCAATGAAAATCCAACCATTCAAGTCCATGCCTCGAAACACCAAGAAGGGCATAAAAACATGAATTCTACACTCTGATTTACTTTGTGGCCCAGCTCAGTGGGCTAGCTCTAGTAAACGTTTAATATTTTCCTCACAGAGCAAATATAATTACACTGTGGGACAAATTTGGCCCCAGTCCAGAATTTGACACCCGTTTTAAGCCCAAACATGTCACTGTATTTGATAAAACTTGTAATCCACCTTGGATAAAAACAGCTGCTAAGTGCTGTAAATGTCATTTGGATCTGGGAAGTAACAGGTCTTCACAAATACACAATACTCATAGGAAGATCAGAAAAATGTGTAATCTGGAACATTTAAAACCAAACTGCCAGCATGAAAACACCTGCGCTGTAATTGTTTATCTTTGTCAGGTCAGATATCATCAATCAAACGAGAGGGACCGTGTGGGCTGGACAATGTATTTGCATCAGGGTCACCCGCTGTACCCAACAACAGAAAAGCATCTTCAGAAAGGTGTGAAGTCTGGTCAAAGGCATCGATCAAACAATAAACCAAAAAGGCCAGAGACGATGACTGTGGTCGGGCGGCCGAGCTTTGACAAGTTCTCTGAGCCAGAAGAGTGGAAAGGTGCTACGCTGAGAGGAGAGTTAAGAATCAAACGACAGCGCGGATGTAAAATCAAAGAGACAGCGGTGTGTGGAGGCACCTTTACCCATTTAGAGATAGGTGAGGACGAAACCATGTCTTTTACTGTGGATGTAATGGAGGGAGCAAGCAAGGTCAGGAAGCAATCATCGCCTCAACACCTTCTCTACTCAGCAGGAGGTTCCTCCTGACAGAAGCCAGAAACAAGCCCGGTGAACTGTTCTGATGATGTGGACAGACAGAAAGGCAAGTCATGGCCCCTCTAACACCACTGACAATGAGGAAAAGTCTAAAGCAAAGTGTTTCACTAAAGGTAGGATCACGTCTAGGCAACAGGTTTGTACTGTTCACAAAACTGAGGCGACCGTTACAAAATAAAAACAGGACTTTACTGGCAAGTCAGAGTGAACAATGGTAGAAAAGGAACTCGGATAAAAGCATGAGGAATTTATCGTGGCTCAATTTTGGCACACTATTTAATACCATTCCCCTCCACCAAGCTTATAAATGTTTATTACATTTATTAATTATTATAAAACTAAATTGGAAAACTGGTTTAAATCTCAAGGAGGATGATGGCAACTGAGCAAATTTACAAGATGGCCAGAAGACCCACATGACAACATTAAAGCCAGTGCTGAAACAGAACCAAATACCTACTCATAGATTAGAGCCAAAGAACTACTCATTACTACACCACCTCTGGTAATATTTTACAAGTATTTTGCAAATCTACACACATGCAACTTTCACACAATCACATTAGATGCAACTAATAACATTTATTTAATGGCCTTGATCATCCAGATATTTAACATATGCACACAAGATTGTTAATGTGGTTTGTTAACGATGTATAATTTTCCCCCAATTTAACCAAAGTAATCACCTTATGATTTATTTCCTGTGGTTGCAATAAGCCAAAAAATGCAGAGAAATGTGTTAATAGAAGATTTTAATATATTCTTTTTAAAGTACATGAAGTAAAGAACACAATCTGGCATTTACCTGCAGAAATGAAAAGCTGACCTGAGACTGATCATCCTGGTTCCTCATACGGTTCTCTAGTAGCAGAAGAAACCAAACCAAACATCAACATGGAGACAGAACCTGCTCAACTTTCCTTCAGTTCCACACCAAGACATGCTGGAGCAAGTTTCCATCAGTAGGTTCCGAGATAATGTGTGTTAATCCTTTCAAAACAAGCTGCCTCTTCGTTTGAAGCCATTAGCCTGTGTAACTCCACCACATCCATAAGACACAGGTTTCAAAACATCTGTTCAAAATGCCTGATTAATATTTATGAAATGACTTCAACAAAGTCACAAATGAATATTAGTGTTCAGTCTAATAATTAACCAATGGACCACGTGAGGACCTCCACTGCTCAGATTTAACACTGCACTTAGATGGATTAGAGGCGGGGACCAGGCAAAATTCAAATGAACCAATCAACAGGTGAGATTAATTAACAACCATAGCAACAAATGAGCAAGACCGGGGAACAACGACCATATAAGGGAAGTGAGCTCTGCGTTGCACCCTGATCATGGAGGAATGCTGATTTGTTTCAATATGTACTTGTATGTATCTGAAATTACAATAGAGACCCTGAGATTTAACAGTTCACAAGGTTATATCAAACACAGTCAAGGACAATTTAATATCTCCAGTTTACCTCACTTGCACATTTTTTGACTGTAGGACCCATGCAGATACGGAAAACATGCCAAATCCACAAAGAAAGGACCCGGGTTGCCTCACCTGGGGATCAAACCCAGGACCTTCTTGCTGTGATGCATCAGTGCTATCCACTTATCCACCGTGCCACCCAGACAGAATTAACAGGGACATGGCAGGAACAGAGTGAAACAAAGAAAAACTTGCAAGACAGTACAAAAATACATTTCTAATCTAAAAAAACATTTCTAATCTAAACTTCTGCAAATTGCAATGTTGTGCTAAGATAAAAGTAATACAGTCACAGTAGTTGTATGTACAGAAGTGATCATAGCAGTGTTTATTATGTGTTTAATTTAGTGTGTGTGTGTGTGTGAAGAGTCCATATATGGAGTGTATGATGGTGTATTAAGGCCACTGTAAAAAAAAACTTATATTTACAATTGAAACTGTGACATCACAGATCCCAGGGGTCCCACTTTGAGAGCCATTGCATTAAATGGCCGAAATGTCATTGGAAAATAACCCACTTGTTGTGAGTAGCCCTTAGGTCAAGAAGGAGAGTATGTCTGTACTTTATTAATGCTTTTAGAAGTTTACACTGGGCATGTGCAGCACTTCTGTGAATTCCACCCACAGCACGTGGCAAGTCTGTCCCTACGAGGCAGCAAATTTGGACATCGTTCTTAATGTTTACTATGCGATTCATCGTCAGCTTAATGTGCCTGTGCCACACAGTCCATAATAAGGTCAACGTGCTTTAATATTGAAGAGCCACACTGTTCCAGTATCAGATGAGGTCCTTCCAGGCAGATAGGCACTGAGCTGATCGAGCTGTAATGAGGCCGTGTGGCGTGGTTCTGTTAGATACCCTCCTGTGCAGGCTATGGGGACCTTTAAGCCTTTATATGTTATGCACTGTAAAGTCAGGAGCTGTGGGCAATGCCTCACTTTCTATTACATGTAAAGCATGCCGAGCACAGCAGAAAACCATGTACTGCATCATGTTTCTGCATAGGAAATGTGTAATGATACAAAAGGTGGCTCAGAACCCCCACAGAGCCGGTCATCAGGAAAATATTGTATATTCCTCTAATAGGATGCTGTGGTATAAATTGACTCATGTGCATCGTGGTGAGAGAGTCTAACTGAAGGGGAAAAAAGAATATATTTCAAATAAATAAATGTATTTTATAATGTGAGCAATCAAGTTCATTACAGCAGTGTACAACTGTTAGAAGGCAATGTGGCCATGAATTTTTCAGCACGAACACTTCTCCCTAAGTTTTCGCCTATAAATATTTCTGGAGGTCTTGGATGAATTTTTCATGGCCGAGCGGAGGAGATGAAAGAGGCGATGGAGGGATCAGGGGGACGAGAGCGCCAAGCTGCTGACATAAAGCAGAAAGCCGATTCACAACCAATCTTTATCAGTGATGTCCTGCGCCTGTTATTGCTGTAATTACCTGCCGCTTTGTCCCGGCCCGACCCTTTTTAACAGGGCCAGGTGAACAGGAATAAGAGGGAGAAAGCTGAATAGCCAAACGGTAAGTTCCGAGGAGGAGAACAGTTTAAATGGTTTTCGACTGAGGAAGAAATGAGCTCGTTCACATCGCAGTGTGATCAATGGTAACAGTGCAAACTGGGAAATCATGACAGCTGTTTGGTACCAATTTCACCTGTTTTCTGAGAATTAATAAAATCCACGGGTAGCATTTGTGATTCACATCTCTAATACCCTGTGTGCTTGTGGGTGTATTGGCTACCTTCATTTGCTCCTAGTGTATGTATGAATATGTGAAGGTCAGCACATCTGGCAGATTGTGTACTGCATAGAAACACAAGGACCAGGACTCACCAGTGCTGTAAAAGGTTAGTAAGTTCTCCCTCGGTCCACTGGTTTTTACTTGGTGCGTTATTTAAAATCAGCCCTGGGTAAGAGTGATGTGTTGGGAGCATGCATTGACCAGTGATGGATTTGCTCGTGTCTTGGATGTATACTTCGGACTGTACCTGACCAGGATGTGGAGAACCTGACCAGGATGAATTAGTTAATATAAGTTAATGAGTAAATAAATGATTAGAATGTAAGGATACAAACATTTAAAATGAAAGCTTGAAGCTTGACACCTGACACTTTCAAAATGATGGGTTTTTTATATGGAATTGCTCCCCTATGTGGATCAAACATCATTTTGGGAAAAACTCCAATTAAATTTCTGCCCTCTAGTCAACAGAGCTTTCGTGAGGTCAGGCATTGATGTTGGATAAGGTGGCTTGTCATTAGGGTCACTGGAGTCCCTGCACAACAAGATCCACAACAACTGCCACTGACACTGTCGAAAGCCTTCAATAAAGACTGAAGGCTGTTAGAAAAACAATAGGGTTTTGTTTTTGTTTTTTCCAAGTCCTTGGATTAGTATTTGAATAAATATACGAGCTTTTCTAGTAGATTCACACTGACCCTGATTGAACACTTCAGCCCAAGTTGTCTGATTCATCCATGTTTCCTCCCAGGTTTTCTCTCGAGATCGAATTACCTGCCAGTTTGAGGAATCAGTGCCTCTAAAAGCGTGAAATAATAACCACCTTTTCCACAAATTATTGTCCCAATTTCCTTTAGAGGAGGAGATGAACCTTGATGTTTGGCAACAGCGCATTAAGGGAGTTCTACTTTTCCATCTAGGTTGTGTTAATTAATGCGTGTTTTCTCTTAAATTAGCCCTCAGAGGAGCGATAACTCTCATTTTTGTATTTATGCAAGTAATAGGTTGGTAAAGAAAATGCTAAACTGGAATAATTATGCAGTCCGACGCCTTGCTTGGAGAATAAATTGCACAGAAAATGTTGCACGATAAAATATGGATGCGTTTGGGGCGCAAAGTTGGTTAAATATTTACAGCTGAATGTTGGTTTACAAGCCCAGTTAAGATGCAAGTCGTCTACAATAATTGCTGCATTCAAAATCTATCCTGTTTTTGCCCTTTAATAAAGCTTAAATTTGCTGAATGATCAGGTTTAAGGAATGATCCTGGTATTTTTCTAATGAACCGGCTGTAACCAGGTGTTACTGTAGCTCGATTGAGAAAAGCGAGCGGTGAGAGAGATGGATTCCCATGGGGAATGATCTTATGTCAGGAGATAGCAGATTTTCACGCTAAATCCCACCAAAGTCTGAATTATTAAAAGCGCTATATGTTTTTCAAAGACCTGATTTAGCTTGTAGGTTGGTGGGAATGTTTCTGCCTCTCAAACTGGATAGTTTCTGTTCCACCCCCACCCTTGTACAATTCTTTGCACGCCCGCTCAAATGGCCCTTTACTTTCTAAGCATGCTTTTACGGCCTTTGAAGAGTTATTTTGGTTGATCAAAAGGGTACGCCTGCTCGGTAAAGTGAACTGCGGCTATTCACCGACTTGTTTAATACTCCTCCCTCCTAGGTTTTTGGTTTATAAATTTATTATCAGTAACGTATACGGGGGCTCTCATGCCTCGCCGAAGCCTAGAAGCTAAGAGTCGATGCTGCGCTCCGAGACACAGGGCCAGACGAAAGCAGGAAAAAAAACACAAACGCGAGCACGAAGGCTAGAAAGAGGGCACGGCTAGAGCTGGCACCGAGGAGAAGCTGGTTGGAGGTTTCAAAGCATCGTTTTCTTCGACTCTTCGCTCCTTTCTGAGACTCACTACAGGGGAATTATTTGTTAACGTTGTGTATGGTCATTTCACAGATTAAAATCTGATCAGTACAGTCAGATCGATCGGCCATCAAATGAAACTCGATAGTATGTGGACATCTGACTAGTTAAATCAATGACTGGTCCAAAATTAAATCCAAATCAAATCAAGTTAGAAATAGTTTCAGACTCAAAAGTCTTTTTTGCTATATAAAAATCACACATCAAGCTAGATATGGCTTACTTTACCGAATGTATTTTGGCAAAGCATGATTTATGTGTGCAATTCTTGAGATTTACAGGATATGACCAAAAGTATACAGATTTCTCTCCATGAGTTCAGGAGGCTTCAGCCATAATCATTGGTAAATGGTTTGTCTAAATATATTAAATAAATAAAATGTTTATGGAAGGTTATGTTCTTTTCTAGCATTACTCCTGCACAAACAATGAAGACGCACATTGATGAATTTGGTGTATAGAAGCGTCAGTAATTTGACCTCGGCCAAATGGAACACAACTGACTTTATTGAAATGTGTCTGATCTCACAATGTTCAGTACTGAACTGAAATACAGTTTAAGCAGTCAGAAAGCCTTTTAGTCTCCTAACTACATCTATAAATTATTCAAATAGAATGTTTATAGATTATATTTAATTATGTTTAATGATTGCTCATTTTCCTGAGACCCAGAGTAAATGGAGGTAGGATCATAGCTGATTTGCTGTAGGTATGCCGTACCAACAAAAAATGGTACCATGGTGTTTATCTCTTCCTCCATGCGGTACGATGCTGTTAAATATTTCAGGATCAGCTAGGTTTAAAATGGAAGTGTTTTCCTGTCAAACCTTTTTTTTCTCTTTTAGTCTGGAACAAATGCATTGTTCAGTCTTCCCAGCTTAATCTGTTGCTCCTCATCAGACTGAAAAAAACACTTTCTGAGAGAACATTTCATCCATGCAACACTCCAGAGACCAGGCTGATGGACACTGGACAAAGCAATGCAATACACCGGGCTGGTAAGACCCAGTGCTAAAAAGTCAGAATCTTCTGTGGTGCATCCCAGATTCTTTCTGTGTGGAGTTTGCATGTTCTCCTCATGTCTGAATGGGTTTACTCCGGGTGCTCCGGTTTCCTCATACAGTCCAAGAGTTAGATATCATCTTGTGATCTTATGAACCTGGTGGATTGTCTAAAAGTGTAAAACAAACTCTCAGTTAAGTTTACAGTAGCCTGATTAGTCTCACCTGACTTAACTATTCTGGAGGGGATTTCAGCTGTGCTATTAGCCGGAATGGCATTTGCACAGACTTGTCTGGCTTTGTATCAAATTTTTGGGATGGACTGGTGTCCTGTCCAGGATATTCCTGCCTTGCGGTTGTTTCATTATTAGCAAGATAAGACTAAATACATAAAGTAAAATGGGTGAGTCACTATCCATATGTGCATCTTTTTTGTATTTTAAAAAAGAACCTAGAGAAAAAGAAAGTTCCTTCAGTGGCATGTGCGTGTATGTGCTACTTGGGAAGGAGGACGCACATCAGTTTCTGGAGCAATTACGCTCCTGCAAGTCTATTCAAACTGAATCATATTGAAATATTTGATTTCTAAACGCTCTCTTGTGTTCCGCCTGGGGAGAGAGGGATCTGTCACCGGAGAGAGAGGTGGGCTGGAAGGCAAATCTGGGTGATGTGTACGCGCACCGAGCGCCCCTGGCTCTTTGTGGGATAAGAAAGGGCTCAACAAAGATCTGTACGGTGGGGGAGAAGGGGGAAAAAATCCGTCGCTCTGCTCAAGCATGGGAAATTAAGCCCGGCTAAAGATTCTCTCTTAAAGTGCATTCCCAACCCTCTGCACTTTCTCTCTCGTCTTTCTCATCTCGCGTCTCTCTTTTGTCTCGGCAGTGGCAGGAGAAATTACGGATGGTGTCATTAGAGAAATTCCCAGCAGCATCTTCTGTTAAAACCTGAAGGTCCTGGTGCTTTCCCGTACCTAGTGATCCCTCAAGTAGCGCGTTCAAAGGGAGCACTGCATCAGGCCTCCAGGGGGTGTTTAACTCATCGCAAGGACGAGGATTTAAAGAAACTTCTGTGGGGAATTCAATAAGTTCAGGACTGCCAAAATTTGCCTTGAAAAAGTATTCAGCCCTCTTAACTATTTCGATCCACACCTCTTTCACTGTTTATGACATTTTCTGGCTTTGTATTTTATAGGGGTGTGTGTAGGGGGGGTCCTTTTATGTGCTAAAAACTTAACAAAACCACATTTTTTTAGCTAGTCTACTGGGCCAGATCAATTATATCGCCACTATTTTGGGAACTGTTCTGGAATGGATTTCAGCTGTGGTATTCAGTTGTGGTGAGATTGGCTTTTGCACAGGCATAACTGGTTATGTCTGAAAGGGAAAAGCCAAAGTCCAAAGATGGATTGGTGCCCTCTCCAGGGGATTCCGGGCTTGTGCCAAGTGGAACACCGAAAGCTGGTTGAGATCAACATCATGGTCTTACATGCTGTTGTGCAAAAAAAATAAAAATAAGGTGTAGTCCGTAAGTTTTGCTTGCGGATAAAAACTTGAGATACATTGGATAAATGTGAGGTGTGATGAGGATGATAGCCAAGCGGTCAGAGAAAGCCAGTGTTGCCAGATTGGGGGGGGGTTCTGCTTATAAGGCAGATTTTGTTTGACATTGGTGGGGTAAAACACGCTTTGGTGGGTATAAAGCTAAACAACAACTACTTAGTTTTGTGAGGGTTTTAATGGTTTGTGGCTGATCTTAAAATGTTTTTGGAACTGCTGCAATCTGGCAACCCTGGAGTAAGCGTTCACGCTCTCGTTTAGCTCGTGAGCTCTCTTGTCTTGCCGTTTCTTTGCTGTTACAGTGACTGAGCAGACAAGTACATCTCGATTTTCACAGCCTTTCCGTATTCAGCACCTGTAGGAACACCTTGAACGTCTTATTTCAGAGGCCATGCAGGTTACTTGAGTTTCTTCCTTTCCCCCTCTGTTTTAAAAGCTATATATTAGACTGTGCAGGGACTGTAGCACCAGCAAATTAAAAAATAGTTCCTTCACCATTCAGCAACAATAATGCTTTTAATTTTAACAAACAAAAAATCTTAAGGATTGCAACTTTAACTTCAATCCCATATAGGAAATCATAGTTGCATTCTCTAGACACTGTATCTGCCAGTTAACATTATGTCTTCCGACAACAACAAAAAAAATCCCAAATGCTTCATTCTGGCTGCTTCTTTTTAATTAACTTTAGCAAGGAAAACACAGCATCACCAGAAAAAAGCAAGAGCCACGGGGGAGCCTCGCTGCATCTCACTAAACCGACCAGGGTTCGTTTCATTTGAATTTGAAACACTGCAGCTAAGTGAATTAAACGGGAAGATTATCAAAAATTATAGCTCTGCTAGAACTGTGGTTGGATGTTTCTTCATCTCATAAGCAAACACTTTGGGAGAGAGGAAGTGGATCAGGCTGTTTTTGAGGAGACTATGAATTATTAAAGATTGTCAGATGTGAGCAATAAAGTGTGTAATGAACCATTAGCAATGTTTTTCCAAATATTGAAAAAAAATAGCTTACAAGCTGCTTGTCAAAGGTTATTTGGTTTGGTCATTGTGTGGTAACTTTAAAGGGAAGGACAGAGTACCTAAATCAAACAGTGTCAAATTATAAGCAAAAACAGCTGAAGTGAATAACACTGATTATCTCTTCATCATGGCACCTGTTTGTAGGTCGGATATATGAGGCAAGAAGTTAACATTTCATCCTCAAAGCTGATTGAAAATTTCCTAATGAAAGCACAGTTATAGGCACAATTATGAGAGCTAAACAACTGGGTCAGAACATCTGCATAACTGCAGCCATTGTGGGGTTGATGTGGTAAGTATCTATCAAAAGTGGTCCAAGGAAGGAACAGTGGAAAACGAGTGACAGGTGTTGGTCCGATCCAACAGAGGATCTGAAGATTGCTGAAGAAGTTTATGCCGGTTCTAATAGAAAAATATCAGAATACACAGTGCAGCACAGTTTGTGCCATATGGAGGACAAAATAGGAACCAACACAAAATTACAAAGGTGGTCATACATGTGCCTGATCGCTGTAATTACAGCTCAGTGATGGTGATGGTGTGAACCATGATCTTACAGACCAGGGGGCAGAAATACAATGAAATAAATTGATCAGTAATGACCAATCTTGGCCTGTGCCTGCCTGTAACCTCTAGCAATAACTTATCACGAAAATGATCAGGTTTCCATCAATATATCCCAAATACAAACACGGTGATTTGCGATAAATCTGACAATACAAGAAACTTTTATTAATCATGAGAAGTGATGTTATACTGGAGCGCCCTCTACTGGTCATTACTGTGATGTGGAAAAACACAGGTCTGTAGAGGGGGAAACGTTTAAAACCACTCGTTTTTATTATGTAATTTATTAACGCTGCAAATATCCACTCTAAACTCACAGATAAGAATATTTTAATGATTTTGTGTCCGTTATATATGATATGATTTGGCATTTAGCAGACACCTTTATCAAAAGTGACTCACAGGATCCTGTCTGAGCAGTTGAAGGTGGAAACTCAATTAGAGATGGAAACTGAGCAATTAAAGTGGAAACCTGGCCGTGGAGGGGCTTAAAACAGCGACCATCTGCTTACTAGTCCAGTACCCTAACCAGTAAGCAAGTTACAGTTACAGCTTCAAGGCACACTATTAACTGGAAGGTTGAGATTTCAAATGCCAACTGTGCCAGGCAGTCACTTTTAAGCATGGCCCTTAACCTCTGCTGCTCCAGGGGCACCATACAATCCAGCCTCATTACAAGCTGGATATGTGAAGAAAGCATTGTGTTGTACTGTCCCCTCTATAAATTAATGTATATATGATAAATGAAGGCATTCTGTTCTACTGAATTCTTATTATCAGCCCCAGAAACTTTTAGTTAGCTAAGAATTTAATAAATTTGTTCCTGAGATCTTCACCATGATCTTCTATGCCACTAACAAAAAGTTCATCATCATCATAATACAAAATATTTATAATGAATCAGGAGTAGCTTGGGTGAAACATGTTTATTTCCTGCACTGATTATTTCTTTTCAGGGTTGTGGTGGTTCAGGCACCACCTGGATGACAAGGATGACAAACGCTTGGCCCTGAACATGATATTATTAATCGTTGGTATTTTAATGTTGTTCCACTTTTATTACATAAATGGCAGG
Organism: Microcambeva bendego; assembly: GCA_034509265.1. Lineage (NCBI taxonomy): Eukaryota > Metazoa > Chordata > Actinopteri > Siluriformes > Trichomycteridae > Microcambeva > Microcambeva bendego. Next base: position 3,010,546 of record JAYDZG010000043.1, read on the forward strand.
GCAGATAATGTGAAACTTTAATGTGAAACACTAATAAACAATCTCTAATTCGCCTGACTTTACCCACACAGACACGTAGAGAACATGCAAACTTCACATAGGAAAACTTCAGACTGACCCAGAATCGAACCTCCGCCATTTTTGCTGTGATGCAACAGTGCTACCCTACGGAACATGATGGCAGTCGGATGCAAAGCATGAAACAAATTAGTAAACATGTAGGAAAATTAGTGAACATGTAGGAAAATTCTACAGATGTCAAGAGAACATGCCAAATGCTATTCAGACAGGAACAGTAATGAAACATTTTATTTATTCAATTCATCTGTTGTCAGAAAACTGCTAAGATAAGGGTTGAAAATGGGATGCCCAACAAGCCCATGGTCATCAGTGCAAATACATTTAGCCATTTAGTGTAAACCTCTGTAGCACAGCTGTATGGTGTGATCACAGCATGATCTCAGGATGATCTCACTGGGTCATGTGGGCTTTCTGCAGATACTACAGTGACACTCATTAAAGCAAACAACCTATTGATTGGTTATGAGTGAGTGATCTTTAATGGATTGTCACCCCATCCTATGCATGAATTTTTGTAGTATCAAGTGTTTTCCAGTTGAAAAGGACACACTGAGACCCGGACCAGGATGGAGCAGTTGGTGAAAGTGACTGAACGCTTTAGGAGTACCCCTATAAATGTATTAGGTAAGGAGTTTTGAAAAGAAACATGTCGATCTGGGATTCTCCTTGAAATTCAAGTACGGATCGGTTCCATAATTTAGCGAATTTTCGAGTGAATAATTTATCGCCAAATTGTGAAAGTTTAAGAAGCTGCGATGCACCGTCTCCAGGTTATTTTGTAAAAGCAGTCATGTCCGTGGGGTGCCCTTCTGCCGTCTAATTATGGCATGTTGCTCTGGCCTTTTCTCCCGCCGTCTCGCCTGACCTTCTGAGCGAGAGCCTTGTGGATTAAAGCAGTCCATTTTCGAGGTTCTTACCGCTCGAAACCAAACTCCATTATAGATTTTACCTTGGGGGAAGTAAAGGCCTTGAGAGGCACTTCGCAATTTTACCTGTGGAAAAAGCTAAAAGGATGGTCTGGTCCTCCAGAGGGGTGTGTGTAGTGGTGTGGAGAGAGAGATAGAAGGTGCCAGGTGTATGTACACTGTAAGTCCGGCGAAAATTGAGCTTTACAAACACTCAGAAACCCTCAGCAACAGGGCCGGAGCCTCAGGGAGGAAAAAAAACCACAGAGTTCTCAGAGAACGTACAAAACCTGGTGTAGCAGGAAGAGACCGGGAAAAACTAGGAACTAAAACTGCAGACAGGAAGCCTCTGAAGGATAAACCTAACAGTTATTAAGGAAAAAAAACAGGCCTCCTCTGGTCGCCCCTCCAACCCTGTGTACTAACAAGCCAGACGGGGGATGGAGGCAAAGCCAGATCCTATCAGGACACGTGTCACTTTGTGGTGACAGGCTTCTTTAATAAGTGACGAGGCTTCGGCGCCCGCGGGAGCACGCGTAGTGAGCGAGCCCAGACTCCATGCCTGAGCGGGGCCAAAGCGCCTGTCAAAGTCGAGCAGCGGACACCCTTTTTAGAAACAACTTGTCCCAATTATGGTCACTCAGTGCCCGATTGGTGCCTGTCTCACAAGCTGCCAAGATATAACGACCGTACTGGGCTCACGTGGCAATTAGCAGACCTTGGAAAGTTTCTACACAAAGTGTTTTTTAAAATGTCTTAATATGATGGAGGTTTCACACGTACGTGTGTGTATGTGTGTGTGAGAGTGAGAGAGAGCCGATAGATGCCAAGAAGATATTAAAGCGTAATTACTGCTCATCATCTCTATGCAAGTGCTTGCAAAGTGCCAATGCTGAATCTCCAATCATTCGGTGGCACACACACACACACACACACACACACAAACAAACACACAAACACACACAAACAAACTAAATCCCTACTAAATTCCAAGAATTAGCAATATCTGTTTCCAATAACATGCTGGGTGCAGTAAAAAGTCGTCACACATTGTTCAGTTTCCTCTTTTATTGCAAACTTCAGACTTATCAGACAAAATAATATAAATCAAAATGAAAGGTGATTTCCTCCTTTTAGAGGACGTGAGGTAAGAAATCAAAGCAAAAGAAATCAAGCCCGGACGGCACTGTCGTCTCACATGAAGAAGGTCCTGGGTTTGATCCATTTGAGAGTCATCTAGGTCTTTTCATGTTCTAGTTGTGTCTGTGTGGGTTTCCTTCAGAAGCTCTAGTTATTTCCCACAGTCCACGAACATGCAGTCAGGTTAATTGAAAGAAAAGTGAGTAAACATTTTTAACCATGAAGACTTACTGTACTGATACTGTAACAGAATCTGTAGACTAAACAAGCAGGACATATGGAACATCTGATTAATTTTGGTGTTGGCATACTGGCATCATCTTATGCTGACAGTAGTGACAACCACACCTGCTAAAACTAGAAAAGAATCACTCCAGAAGGACAAGGAGAGAGTAATTGTCTAGGGCCACCACATGTAAAAACCATTCCCTTTGTGATGGTTGTCTGGCTGTCACCAAAGCAGGTGAATATGATTCACACTGGACAGACTGATGTCCCTGAAGTTCAACTGGACCTGTTACAGTGATGATTAAGTCTTCCATTAATTTTTGAGCAGTGCATGTTTGAGACCAGTCCTAAACACCCAGATTTTTCTACCACACCATCTGCATCTCATCAGTTCAGGCTGAATATTTAAGTTTGTTTACTTTTAGTTTGTCGGATCTTTGTGATTTCGGCCCCGCTGACTTCACGGAGACCTGAACCCGTCACGGTTTACACAGATCCACAGCTATTGTAAGCTTCTGACAAGCATGTGTACTTGACACGGAGCTCCTGCCTCATTAGAGCAAACAGAAGGAACCAGAGGGATGACAGATCTCTCAGACAGGACACCGGATGGCACTGGGCAGACTGGGTAAGGGGGCATCATGATGCAAAGAAAATAATGATGTGTTCTCTGTGGAGGAGGCGAAACGACTCGTCCGTGTGATGACATTGCCATAACAGGCCTGCGCCGGGGACACCGGAGCCCTTTTAAACCTGGAGATGTGTCAAATTCAGACACCTTTGGTGTGCATCATTTTAAAAGAGCCGTCCAAGCAGTGGCAGTCTATGAGAGACCTAACTTCTGTGAAAAATCTTATTTGAGTGTTTGGAAAGGTCGTTGGATATTTGTTTATCACATAAATGATATTCAGTTTGAAGAGCAAAAAATAAGTTTCTTCAGTCAGGAGTTATCAGTAGCAGCAAGCGGAAGCATAACTAGATAATTGGGTACGAATAGATTGGGACAAAAATCTTAAAAATCATTGAAAAAAAAAGGATGTAAATGTAAACAGTTCTTGGTGTTTAGTTAAGAAAATATCAAATGAAATTTTAAAAAGTAATGACGCTGAATCCGCAAAGCAACCAGCATTGTGGATGATTACACACACCTCACACACACTCTTTACCCTCCGGAAAAAGGTACAGAAGCATCCGAGCCCTCACAACCAGACTGTGCAACAGTTTCTTCCCCCAAGCTATCAGACTCCTGAACAATCAGAGTCTGGTATGAACAATTGTTGCTGCTAAATACATTGTTAACATTGATTCCAAAATGGCCATATCCACACCTTACCTACTGCTCCCACTACTAGTGGGCTATCTGCACTGTTCTTGTATTTGTCCCGGTCCTGAATATTGTAAATTGTCCTGTATATTTATGAATATATAAATATCCTGCACTTTTAATTGAATTGTCCTGCAAATCAAGGGGGAAAAAAAGAAGAATGTATGTTGTAAAGCCTAAAAAAATCAAACCTGTTCTTTTATTTGTTAAAGGATTCTTAAAGGCTTTATTTTTAAATATTTTTTGCAGTTGTATAACCTCATTTGAAAATAAAAACCTATAAGAATCCTTTTAAAATGTAAAAGAACCGGTTTCATTTATGATGGGCAATTAGGGAATGAACCAGAAGATAAAACAAAAGCCAGAGATGTAGGATAAATTATATAATTTAATTTGCAGACATACATCACCTCACACACACAAGTTTTCCAAGAACAATGGAAATGTACTTAAATTACCCCAAAGGTACTTAAATAGCCAAGTGGAGGATTTTATCCAAAGCTAATTACAATTGTCTAGCTCAGAAGCCCAACATTTGCTGTGGTTGGTCTGTAGAGCTTGATTGGGAAGCTTATAGCTAACACTAAAAAAGTTAATCAAACAATTCCAAAAGGTTTCTCACATTGTATTACATCTAAAAAAAAATGTTGCACATCTTTAAAATTACTAAAGAAATATAGGTCATTAGCACAGTTTGATTAACGTTTATTTGGTAGCTATAAACCTCCTTTACTCAACTATAATCCCTCCAGTGCAAGAATTCAAGAAAACACAAAATTAACTCAATTTGACCCGAAGAAGCTCTCATTCCGTAGTAACCAGTTAAACCATCAAGCGGTCACTCAACCTCCGCCATATATATTACATTTACTAGATCAGGTATAGTTCTTTAAGTGCACAAAGTGCTAGAAACCAAACCAATCAGTTCTCATCACTACTGAACATCTCCGCTTCATCAGGTCTGTCCTGTTCGGATGAATCTGAGCTGGTTTCTCCTTTGTCATCAGTTACAAAAGGGTCTTCTCCCTACCGATGATGAAGAATGGAAACTCAAATTGACACTAGATCACACGGGGATGGTCCAAAGCTTAAAGACCTGCAGTTACCTTCATGTACTTCTCATAACGAACTTTGACACTGTCGTTGTTTATTATAGCTTTGGCTGTGAGCACACTGTCTCGCTTCAGCTGCTCTTTGTAAACCTGGGTGGAAACACAACCAGGTGAGGACAGATTTCATCTCCATTAAACAACTAAAGACCAAGATGTTGCTGGAGAAGTGTTTGGAGGGTCTGTACCTCTTTGCTTTTCAGGTGTAGAGTTGAATGAAGATGCTGCTGTACAGACGTGAGAACTGCAGGGATGTACGTTTCACAGGCCATACAGTGCACAACCTCCACCTTCCTCATGAAGTCATCCTCAGTCACCCCTGATATA
>JAYDZG010000043.1:3053706-3066756 GCA_034509265.1 Microcambeva bendego
TGAAAGTATTTCAAAGACGTTTTGGACCCCTGAGCAAGACCCTTAACCCTCAATTGCTCAAAATAATGTAAGTTGCTTTGGATTAAAGCATCTGGTAAATGTTGTAAATGTAAGATTAAGTTACAGTGCTTTAGCACTTAGATGACACAACAGTTTACTTTGCTAGCCTGGCAACATTCAAGCTTCTGAATCATGCTACTGGCCTAACCATGTGTCTAAATGTGTGGTGAGTACAAATAGAATGTGGCATAAGAATATTTTTCTGATTAAAGTTTAGAAGAGATGAGTGTATTCACCCCAGTATGTGAGGGTGTATGGGATATTAGATGATGGAAAGAATATATGGTTGTATTGGAAGAAAGCTTTGGGAAAAAGTGCATGTGTGTTATTTTCCTTTTCCTTTAATAATGCCAGCAATCTGACCGCAGTAAAAAGCTAATGAGGTAGGGCTTAGGGTTGTGGTGGGGTTGCAAAAACGGCAATGCCCAAAACAGATTTAGGATCCTTGTGCCAGGTTTAAATAAAGCACTTTAGTGCAGCTTAGAAATCGGAAAAACGTCAAGATCAAAGTATGAGAATTAAACTGTAAGGAAGTACGAGTTAGTGCTTCAAAGCTGAGGAGGGGAAACAAAATACAAAGAACACAACAGGAAACTAGGGCCTGGATCATGCTCTCCCTGATACGGGATCATCTTTTTTATCTTATGATGCCACCTTGAAGCCAAACCCTCACTTAACCACAGGAACTCAAACCAAACCCCTCTGTGCACCCAATATCATTCAGTTCACTCAGTACAATGATATTTGTTTCTCAGTTAAGACATAAAGATTAAAAAAACAGCAAATAAATTTACTCAAGTATGTGATTAATCTGCAGCAAGAAAATATTGGATGCATACTCCTTAAAGACCACTTACACCACTGAGAAAATGACCACAGCTCTGCTGTCCATCACCATTAGGCTGCATTCAATAAGCTTTCTTGGAATCCATCAGAACTCCTTGCAACCACCACTGTAAGAAAGAAAATAATCTCTGCCAATCTCACCAACAACAATCCAGCCACCCTAAGAGAGTTATTAAACATCAATTTGTTACACTTAGTTCTGTCAGAAGCACACTATATGGCCAAAATATTAAAACACATGACCATGGCCTTGTTGGAAAATTAAATAAAGTGACCTTTATGAGCACACTGCCCCAAAGTAACACAGATGGATTAGAATAAAGAGAATTACCTCTGTGTCACTGTAAACCACTTTTGCAATAACTGACGCAACATGCTGTAGTACATGATTAAAAATAAATGAAAATGAGTCTCGGTTGATGCAGCGGTCTATTTTTCTAGCCCACCACCACTGAGATTTGGCCTTAAATCTAAAGTGTTATCAGACAGTTGGGTATCTACTCCTGCCCTGTGCATAGCGTGACTGGACCTGTTATGACCCTGGCCTAGAAGAAGCAATTGAAAGAAGTATTAAAAAATATATTATAATTCCAGCAGATTGTGACATTTTCTTGTGTATATAAACTGAGCTGGAGGATGAACCATTTGAAGGGTGTTTATCATAGCAGCTTCAGCAGCTGCTGCGTTCAGTCTTTTTGAAAGCAGCAAAGTGTTTTAATGGCATGACGCCTCTAGTAGTGTTTGGTTTTACTGTCTTGAAAGCATCTGTGGCTGAATTTATGGCTTATACATGGTGACATTTATGACCATCCTTTATAATGTTCTAAAATATATTTTTTGTTATTATTGTTCATATTTTTATTTGGAGCAGAAAGTCTAGAATTTTACTTGGGGGGTGTTATCTCAAAAGGTCTTTCTCTGTGTGATTCTTTATTTGTGGTCACAGGCAGTTGGATGTTTTATTCTCAGTGTTGATTGACATGGTTAGCAGGTGAGAGCTGCTTCACCCATGAGATGTGAAGGTCTTTGTTGGTATGTGCAGCTGGTATAAATGATTTAATAGTCTAGGTCAGTTTGATGGGTGGGATAATTTTGTGCAGCTTGTAGTTCTATTCTCTTTGCTATTCGTTTGTAATGAGTACAGATCTGCTCTGGTAGGACAGAACAGCTGGTGATTTACTTTCTGTGTAGTGTTGTGACTAAAACTTACTTCAGGAGGAGTTTTTTTTAAAAAACATTTCCAACAACATGCAACACCTGTTGGACATGAAATGACATGAATGTGTGAGATATGAGAATTTCATTTTACAGAGGCTGCCGGTTCGATTCCCAGAGCAAACAGGTCATGACTGAAGTGCCCTTGAGCAAGGCACCCAACCTCTAACTGCCCCCCGGGCATATACGCACACTACTCACTAGTATTCACTAGAGTGTGTGTGTGTGTGTGTGTTTCACTGCACGGATTGGGTTTAAATGCGAAGGACAAACTCCAATGCACAGTGATGAATGAAGAACGGAAAGGAATAAAACATGTATTAACAAATGAAATAATGTGACTAGACAAAACTTTAAATATATTTGGGAAAATCTTTGGTTCAGAGTGTCTGCAATAAAATAAGTGTCAAAGTAAGAAACAGCATTTTATATGTATTATTCTGATTTCTAATACCATCCTATAATGTTTTATTTAAATCAGGAAATACTTTATACTTCTGTGTGTTAAATCAGCAGGAAGACAAATAAAAAAAATCAACCAAAAATGACATTATTGGGTATATTTTATTTACGCTTTGCATTGACCAGATCACTTAAATCCACGACAAACACTCTGGTATAAAATGTACAATTTACCGGTGCAAAGGCATTTTTGGGAAATTAAGAGTCCGGGTTTAATGCTTTATTTCTCGTAGGCACACTTTTAAGTAAAAAAAAGAACAAACAAATAAAATTCACATCATTTAAAATGTCATATAAAATGAAAGATCATATTCTAAAATTTAGCTTAGTACAACAAAAAGCACTACAAAACCAGTCAGTACAAAAATGAAAGAATAGCCCTGTGTAGCCTGCATAGAGATGCTTGACCTAAAATAATGCCAGTAATAAAAAACTAGTAAGCAGGGTAAAGAAAGTCAGGATGATTCTGCATAGGAAATATTAAGACAGATGAGGATTTTAGCATCTTAACAAAAACTTATCACATTACAAATTAGCATTAATGTAACATATTTATAAGAGGTATATTCTTGCACACAAAACTTCTAAATAACTTCTAAACTCTAAACAGTGCAAAAAGAAAAGAAAAAAAAACAAGACGTATTACCTGAGAACACTTATCACTGCCCACAGTTTTCTTGACTGTTTGAAATCTCCATGAATAAACCAACCACAACATTCTATTGCCCACATGCACAAATACCATTCGCCAGTTTGTTTGTTTATTGGGATTTTAACGTCATGTTTTACACTTTGGTTACATTCATGACAGGAACACGGTTACTCTTTACAAAAGATTAAGTTTATATCAAACACAGTCAGGGACAATTTACCTCAATTGCATGTTTTTGGATTGTGGGAAGAAACCAGAGCACCCGGAGTAAACCCGAGCTGACAGGTGAAGAACATGCAAACTCCACACAGAAAGGACCAGGGCTGTCCCACCTAAGGATCCAACCCAGGACCTTCTTGCTGTGAGGCGACAGTGCTACCCACCTTAGCCACCATGCCGCCATATTCCCCAGTAATCTGTCCATCAACACACCCCATACTAACATCCTAACCTAGACCAAGACCCAAAGAATATAATACATATCTTAAGACAGCATTCATAGGTTTCATAAAGATGCAGTACATGGCCAAAGGTATGTGGTCAACCAAACATGAGCTTGTTAGGAATCCTGTAGCAATACCATGGCCACTAATATTGAGTAACTGTCACTTTGCCAGACGTTCCTCTGTTGTATTATTATTGTATTAAATCTAGATCGAGTCTCTATGGATGATGCACTATGCACAGAACCTTATCAATATGTTGCCATTGGAGCTAATAATAAACTCAGCAGATTTAAATGTAAGATCCACCAAGTTCAATTAAAAGTAGCACATTAGACTTAATGATGCATCAAGCAAAATAGATTACTGGCTGAATTTCTTTCTGCATGTATGAATGTTCAACTGTGTGAAATCACTACAATAGGTTTGCAAACATGTCTAAGAGAGTTTCAAGACTTCATTACACATAATGTTTGATCAAATGAAGCATGCTAGCTTGAGGTGTATGAAATGCTAGAATGTGATATTTGGGACATGGCACACAATCAGACCAGAAAGTTCCTCTGAACAAAATGACTGAAGTAAATATCACTGATTTTTTTTTAAACAAGATTTAAAGAACAAGGTTTTAAACGGGCTACAGAGAGTCATAAAAACTGAACAAACAGTCATGCTTTGCCATAAGACAAGGAGTACTATGGTCTTTCAGATCACAAAATATCACAACTTGACATTTTTCCAATAACAAACTTAAATTCTGGCTTTACAAGTTTTACAAATGCAGTTTAGCAAATTAATTGGGGAATCTAATCTGGAACAGTTTGAGCACTTTGTGAATGAATCTGGCAGTCGTCCAGGTCTCAGTAAGCGAGCTAATTCATCAGCCTGTTTACATATAAAATGCAGCCATCTACTACATGCACACAGTCTGATGAATTTAGCAGTGCTTTCTCTGTTAGATCATTCGTAGTTAGCTTTGGTTAAGGTTATTATAGTTTAGACAGTCCGCTGCTACTGTAAGCACATCCAGAATTCTGAATCAACAAGCTCAGAACTTATGTCAACACAGCAGGTCAGTTTCTGGTAAAAGCTTAACAAATCTAAACATTTAACAATTTTTTTTCTATTTTTCCACCCAATCCGCCTCCCTCACCCCAAATCCAAGGAGGTCCCATGCTCTCTAATACACATGATAATTTGCTGCCTTCTGTTCAGGGGCTAACTGCTCAAGTCGCTCTGGATAAGAGTGTCTGCTAAATGCTGTAAATGTGAACCAGTAGTGTACAGATGCATAGCCAGTTGTGTAAACACCTGGACGAGCCACCAAACTCGAGATTTTAGAACTGGTGGGCAAGCGGTTTTACTCTAGCACCACCCGAGTGTGCTTTCCCTGGCAACTGTCTGCACCAAATATCGTTGTGGAAACATTAACTGCCATAAATTCTAGTTTAGAAGCTTAATTCAAAGTTTAGACGTTTGAAAACGAAAACCTAGTCTAACCTAATAAAACAATTTTAAAAGAATTAAAACAAACTTATGTTTTCTAAAATCATTACTTTTAACTGCTGAAATGGTTTATTAATGAAAAGCCAAAAGTCAATCAACGCTCTCAGTAGGCAAAGAGTTAACGGCTGATTTGTGAATGGAGAGTAAAGCCACAAATATTACACATTTGTATTATAAAGAGATTAGTGTAATGCTAAATGCTAACATTTGTAGCAAGTGCTGCGAGATGTTACATAACAAGTGTGAACTGAACAGCAACCCTGTGTTTTGGCAGAAACAATCAAGCATCAGAATTGCTAGAAAATCAAGAATCCTGGTAGTAGCCTTACGCATTTTCCACATACACTTTGACAAGAGTGCTTGTAAATTAGAGCTTTGAACGGTGACCCTGATCAATGCTCCTTTCTTTGTCTCTGTGCAGGTGGGACCAATCAGCTAGCAGATTCCCGCCCATATATGAACAAGCCAATAGTTGTTAATGTGACTGTTCAGCCCAGCTGGTGGACAGAACTGAGACTTGATACGATGTGTGATCCAAGCTCCTGTGTTTAAGTGATGCACCACCGGCATGCAATGTTTTATGTGTCGAAATACATAAAACATTAAATAACATTCTGCCTCGATGTAAAGGCTTTGTCAGTCATGTTTTAATAACTACAATATCAGCTGCAGCTTGCACATATTGGATTTTGGTTTTGATTTGTATTCTCTACTCTGTGCTCTCCTTGCTTGTTGGGTTTATGCTGCTGCTTAACTTCTTCTCTAGATGGTTTGTTAACTGAGTAAAGATTCCGTTTAGTAGTTTAGCACCTTCGTCAGCATTGAGCTGCAGCTGTTTTTTACAAGCAGTTGTGTAAACGTAATGTTTTTAATCCCTATTGGAATGTCCGTTAATGTTTAAATCATCAAATTTTCATGTTCAGTTACTGGTTAAAATGAGCATCTCAGGTAGGACTACTGCTCAAGACAATAACTAAAGCACCAAAACTAGAGAACCTGGTGATGTATGAGGATACTTGGCCTGCTTCCTGCCCAAGCCCACAGATTTGAATAGATGACCCCTGATGACCACATTTCAGGTAATGTGTAAAATAATGGATGGTAACCTATAGGATGTGCACATGCAAGCAAGACTGAAAGCCATTTATCCATTAGGCTGCTGGATTCTAAGCTTGTTTTCTTACAAAGCTAAATACTAGTTTGACCAGCTAGTGTAATACAGTACTTGTGGTATAAAACCTTCATGTAGTGTGGAATGAAATCTTCACTATGATCAGTAGAGTAATACATGCAGTGAAATGAAACAAGCGACTTTGAATACACAAGAACACTGACGCTAATCTCTATTTGTTTCTCCATTTTATGTTAGAGAATGCTACAAAGTAAGGTGCTTGTATAAATAATCTGTTTACTGTGACATAGTTCCATCCTTAAAACACCTGCAAGACTAAATCCGTTTCATTCCTTTTACATCATACTTCCCTGTAGTCAAATATCTACACATAAAATGTACTCACCCGTAAAATCAAAACATTAAGTGTAGGGTGGAACACAAGTTCTGTTTAACAATGCTCATTTAAACAATTAGTTTTAACCAAAGCTTAGACATCACTCTGCTTTCATTTGATCCCTGACGTCTGAAGGCAAAGTGTCAAACAGGGGGTCTTCCACCACAAGGTTATTGCGCTTCAAGGCTTGACAATAACCCAGCTCAGCAGGTAAGGCCTCAAAATGATTGCCCTTTAACTCCAAAAACGTAAGAGAAGCCAGGTAGGAAATCTTTGGTGAGAGCACAGAGAGCTTATTCCTCCCCAGCTTAAGAGTCTTCAGCTTTTTGCAGAAGAAGAGTTCATCCGGGAGGTTCTCGATTTTGTTGGACGTCACCGAGAAGTACTGGAGGCTCTGGAGGACGCCCACTTCCGGAGGAATGAAGCTGATGTCGTTGTTAGAGAGGTCAAGATGGCGAAGCTTGTTACAGAGGAACAAGTGCGAAGGCAAGATTTCGATCTTGTTGTGGCTGAAATAGAGGCGCTCCAAGCTGCCCAACTTCTTGATATGCTCAGGGATGTGGGTGATGGTGTTGTGCCACAGCTTGAGACAGGTGAGTTTCCGGAGGTGCTGGAAGCTGATGATCTCCTCGATGGAGCGCAGATTGTTTTCCTTAAGGTCCAGCTCTTGGAGGTGTGTCAGGCTGAAGATGGCATGTGGGATACGCTCCAGATCGCAGTGGACCAGCTCCAGCTCAATGAGGTGCACCATTTTCTTCAGGTTGTTCAACATGACCAGCTTGGTGCCATCGTTGTGCACATAGAGGTGCTGCAGATGACTGGACACATCCACAACTGACTGTGGAATCTTGGTGAAGTTGCTCTTGAGAGTCAACGTCTTAAGTGATTTGAGGTCTCTTAAAGAATCCAGGGTTATGTTTTTGGATGCATCGGGACTGAGCGATCCGATCAGGTGGAGTTCCTCCAAGTTTCGCAGGTTATAGAGCCACAATGGAAGCTCTCTGCTGTCGTCAAACTTGACTCGCAGGACCTTAAGGCTCTCTTTCAGAAAAGCCAGGGCTGCTGGGTGGATCTTGACCGTGCATTGGTATAAAGAAAGCTCCTGAAGGTCCTCGAGCTGGGAGATTGATGCAGGGATGGTGACATTGTTGATGATCTCCAGTTTTAGGGATTCCAGTTCGCTCACTTCGAAGACAGTGTCTGGAAGTCCTGAGAGCATGAACAGCTGAAGCTCTAGTCGGTTGCTGGCATTGCTCTGTAACCTCTGGCGGAGTTTGTCTACAGTCCATTCATGGTTCAGATTAAGCTGCTTCAGCCTGTTTTCACTGACCTCTGATAGAAACACAGCAAACCTTTTGGAATAGAGGGGATCATACTGATCGATCATGTGCAACATGAAGGCGAAGTCATTTTTCACATCAGGAATATCGTCAATTCCGGTCTCTTGGCGCACATATTCAAATGAATATTCTTTCAGGGAGCGGTAAAACAGCCAGTAGGATGTATAGAGGCATGTTAATCCATAGATGCTGACAAAGCCCAGGTAACAGTAGCAGAGTTTGGAGAAGAGATGGGCCATGGTGTGATTGCAACGGAATTGACCATAGCCAATCATATTCTCAACTCTGCTTTCCACTTTACATTCCACGCTGACTTTAACCTTTGAAACCAGGATGCTGCTGTACACCACGATGAGGACAAACTTGAAAACTTTAATGACCGTCTGCCGGACATACATGAGATACAACAAATCCCCTTCCTCCACGTGAAGTCTGAACTTTTTAACCTTCTCGAACAGAGCTTTGGCTTGCTCGCCTTCCTTCTTGTCGAGAGCACTCGCTGCCGGTTTTTCCACCACGATCTTCTCAGGAATGGATCTCAGCGAGGGCGTCTTCTCCAGCTTTCCCTCCACCGTGGGTGTATCAAGGTTCGATCTACTAACGCTGTTCTTCTTGTGTTCTTTTTCCTCCGGACTTTCTCCAGATACCTCAGAGAGAGCCCTTGTAGTCCAGGGGGAATCGAAACACTTTCCCAAGATCGAAATGAAGTGCTCAATTTTGGAGCTGGAGCCAGGGAACTTGAACCAGAAATTGCTGCACACCATGAAAACAAGGGTGTGTATGAGCACCAGGTAAGGGAAGTACTTGGCATACCAGTGCAAAGCTCTTTCATAGCATAATTGGTTTACAAAGCTGTACTGTTGCAGGTCCAAGTTGGTTTTCAGTCCCTTAATCTCATGGGGAACAGGTACTGGTGGAACCGGGGCACCAGCCGGGTCCCTTGTCAGCTCAGTCTGGTTTAGTATCAGCACTGTTTGGTTTGTGGATACAGGTCTTTGAGGAAGACATATGATTTTGTCCTGCATTACCTGAAAGAATAACAGAGGAGCCGTGTCAATATTACAACATTAGAAGCCAGCCTTATTGAGTTTCAGTCTGAGGTATGGATTTTCTAATGTGATTTAAGCACTTAAGCCCTTCCCTGACATTCCTTCTGGTAAAGAAAGGAAAAATCAGGAAAATGACTCATTTCATAACTAGAATTAAAAATCAGAGCAGACAAATGAGAACACAATATTAGATTAAAAAAATATTTAACATCAGACACTGAAGTCTAGGAAAACAGGATGGGGTGGAAGGTTTCTATTTCAGCACGCTGACATCATTGCAGGTCGGACAGGAAATGAGTAATTATTGCTCATCACTAACAGAGATGGGACGTGAGCAATAAAACATGCAGCCTCAAGATTCAAGAATCTTTTCAGCTCAGGAATTCAGCACAAATACAATTTCAGGCTCCACAATGAATGCTCAAATTATTAATTCAACTATTTGGGAACAAATTTTATTAACTATTACTAACCAAGAAAACAAAGTGAACTCCCTCACTGTCTAGTCTCTACATGCTGCCTCAGTAAAGAAGATTATAATAAGTCATCGACGTTTAAGGCAGATTATAGGGCACACGTTACAATGTGATTGCATAAGATTTCACTTTCTAAGCTCAACAATGGGATGAGGTGGCCCAATGCGCTAGCCCGTTAACTATAGCCTCCTTCTGTGTACCATAAACTGCCCCTTGCAATCTCAAGCTTGCCAATCAAAATTGTTCATCTTTATACAAAATAAGACACCAATGACGGTTTATTATGGATCTTTGTTTCGCATCGTCTGCCTTTTTTGTTAGAAAATGGGTGCCGCACTGAATGCTGGGATTAGCCTTACTGCTAGGTAAGCATCAGATTCTATACCGTCAAAATTGTAAGTGAAATTATGTCTTACAAAGGAGCATTTTAAGACAAGCTAAAGTTTCTAAAATCACAGCGAAATTTTTTTCTTTCCTAAAGTAAAACATGATCGAGATCAAACTATATATTTTTGTGTAGCTTAAGCTCTACTGGCTTTGTTGTGAATCCAAACCACTTCAGGAATTCAGATAATCAGCCATTGCTTTGCTTACTTCATTCTCCTCCATTTATAAAGCCTCATGTCTGGCACTTTAATTACCATCTGGTTTGTACAAAAGCAGAGGCACCGTCTGGTATTAATCCAAAATAAAGGGCTCTATCAGAAGGAGAACACAGCGAAAGCCACCCAGAATAGCTCGGCTGTTCACTAAACCCCGGAGGAAAAAAATAGCTGAAGTGAATAGTCAAGTCAAGTCAATTTATTTGCATGGCGCTTTTTACAACAGACATTGTCACAAAGCAGCTTAAAAGTTAGGACCACCAGACCAAAAAGCTCCTGTTGAGCAATTGAGGGAGATTGTGGCAAGGAAAAACCATGGAGGAACCAGACTCAGCAGGGGCCCATGCTTGGGTGGACTGGAGGATATTTTTAATAAACAGGATTTATACAGTTCATGCTAACAAACAAATAAAAATGTATTATATTAAAAGGTATAACTAGCAGAAACTCTATATAGGAATATATAGGAGTTCGTCATTATTCAGTCCAGGTTCTGAAATAGTCAGTTGTGAATACACATCTATTCAAATCTAGCTTCTGTTCCTCATGCAATACAGACCCCCACATAAATGTGCATGATGCAACCCAAACTTGTTTGTTCTCCCTTTAGCCATTTTTGTCGGTTATTCAGATCAAGCCGAGCGTGACATTATGGCAGAAAAATAATCAGGTCACCGCTCTCCGAGCCCGGTGACGCAAACACATGCAAATCAGCAGCCACTGTTTACAAGCTGGAGTTCACCGTTTACAAGAGGGAACGCAAGAATCTGCAGCGCTCGTCTGCTCGGATCGTTCATGGAGAATGGTGTGGAGATTTCTACCACATCCTCCACTTCTCATCTAATTAAGAAAATAAATAGGATCGTTCACAGAAATGAAGATGAAAAGCACACAGAGATCGGGTGACTGGTTACAGGATGGATGTGGGCAGGGTCAAGTGGGCAGGGTTTACGAGGGAGCAAAGGAAGGAGGAGCAGTTTGGGCTGTTAGTATGATCCTTTTACTTTAGAAAGCCTAAAAAGTAAACCTAGCACCCAGGAGGAGCAGTGGGATTTTCCACTAGCACACCATGACCGCAAGTCTGAACTCCTTGTTTCGAAAACGCTGTTCCACCAGTCAGCGGGAAGCCACGATAGCCACTAGGATGTATGAACCAGTGCATTGTAGTGGCTGTCCCAAGTGTAAAAACTACGCACTGCAGATACCATACTATGGCTCCAGATATCAGTGACGACCTAACAGAACCTTATTGAGTCACTTACAGTCCTAGCTGCTCTCCGTGTTGCACATGGATATTAGCCGTCAGTCATAATAATGTGTACTGCTGCATAATATAAAACCCAATTAGCCAAACTATGCTTGTCCCAAAGAACACTGTTCTAGTACTGCCAAAAACTCTTAATAATTAAAACAGGACCCAATGTTAGGGTATTAAAAGCCAATCTTATTTTAGGTTTACCTTATTTATTGGATGTTCATTAGGATTTTAACGCCATGTTTTACACTTTTGGTTACATTCATGACATTATTAAGTTCACCAGTACACAAGTCTATATGAAACACAGTCATGGACAGGTTCGGATCTCCAATTCACTTCACTTTGCATGTTTTTGGATTGTGGGAGGAAACTAGAGCAACCAGGGTAAACCCACACAGACACAGGGAGAACATGCACACTTCACACAGAAAGGATCTGGACCACCCATCTGGAGATGGAACCCAGGACCTTCTTGCTGTGAGGCAAAAGCTAGGCTAATCACCAAAACAGAGCAGCATTTCTGGCTGAAAACTTCCAGCCTGTCTGAGTATGGTCATGTCCACTTACGAGCAAAGTGTAGATTTCTTGGGTGCCGTGGGTATTACTGCTAGTGCAGGGCAGGGCTGCTTTCCTTTCCTGTCAGCAAACCAACAGTGCTCTATTAGCACACGCCGGGCAACAGTGGTCCATCTGTGCTCGGGTGAAGCGGTAGTGATTAGACTGCACTGCCGAGGCGTTTATTTTCCACTGCCTTTACAAGAGGACGTCTGTGCATGTGTTTATTATGTGTTTATTCTCAATCAACCAAGAATGTCCCGATTGCTGTAAATTTATTTCTGACATGCAACAAGAACAAGTGGGAGTTCCGACATTTTTACCAAACATAACAGGTCTAGTAACAAAGCTGTAATGAAATGAAATGTACAATTTCTGACCAAAACTACTTGGACGATTAAAAGAATTTATTAGCCACTCGATTCCAAACATTTTGGCGTGAATACGAAGCTGCTTCCTTTCTGCAGATATGCTAGGCTACACTTTTCTGAAAAGCCTTTGCATGTTGGAGCATGTCTAGAGGGATGTGAGCCCTGGCAGTTCAAACAGCTTTTGTGAGGTCCATTAAGGATATTGGATGAGTGTGTATGAATAGTCCGACTGGCCGATAACACCTCTGGGAATTCTTGAAGATTTGTTCCAGCATTGTGAAACCTGTTCATCTATAATGCAAATGGAGATGCAAGCTACTCTTAAATATTTGACCTACAGAGTCTGTCACTGTAGCATTTCCTCATTTCTCAAAGGCAGCTGTGATTTTTAAGATATTGTACTGTGAATATTTATATTTAAGGTTTACTTCTTTATTTATACATGTTTAACAATGTATCAGCACATTTATACTTTATCTACGGCCTTACGTACAAAAAAAAAAATACTCCCCTCACATTTCTGCAGATATTTAAGTATATCATTTCATGGGACAACACTGACAAAATGCCCCTTTGGAAAGAATGAAGACCAAACAGTGGTAATGTGAAGCTCTGGTAAACTCCATGCCCAGGAGAATTAAGGCAGTTCTGGAAAATAATGGTGGCCACACAAAATATTGACACTTCAGGAACTTTCACTAAGGGGT